>CM057003.1:100978409-101578409 GCA_029891345.1 Dryococelus australis
AAGGTTCACCTGTGAAACAGTCATTATTTTTCTATATAGGATGTTCACTGTAAAATGAGCACTTTTGAAAGCCCTGCGTAGTATCTACTTTATACACGTTGTGTATCCTTCCGCCTTATGTACGATTAACATTGCCATTGGACTCATCACTTTATTAATGCGTCGGTCAAATGACACAGTGGAATTATTAAGAAAGTAATTACTCTACAAATCTACTCATTTTTGCATCCGATACACGAAAATGAAAAACAGAAAGCGAAAGAAATAATTTAAATTATCCCAAATGGTTATCTAACACTTTTTTATCCGACGTTAAAATATGGAACTACATTCCAGCCATCGTTGCCAACTTTACTGGGCGAATGTCACTCAGTGCGCCCATTAAAATATATGCATGCAGAGGCAGTGACTGATTTTCTAAGGTTCATTTCTAAAGTGCTAACTTTATCGTGAACAACCTTTAACAGTATTTACGTTACGACTTACTCGAAAGTCGTGTGCTAGCATAACAAAGTGCTGCAGTCAACAGTGTGCCAATCGCAGTATAAGTCACGTAGTTTTCACAGCTTTATAGTAAGAAAAGCAGTTGAATATTGGAACCTGGAAATTAGTTACTGCACAGCTCGCACACGTTCACTCTGCCTTATATATACTACACGGACCTAACCTCACAAAACTGCTAAATAAAATAAAATAATTCTGTATATAGGCTGTTCACGGTAAAATGTGCACTTTTTAAAGCCCTGCTTAAGATCTACTTGTATACAAGTTGTGTATTCTTCCGCCTTATGTAAAATTAACATTGCCATGGACTTCATCACTTTATTCATGCGTCAGGCAATTGAAACTATGAAATTATTAGAAAAGTAAACATTTTATATTTCTGATAATTTTTACACACTGATACATAAAAAAAAAAAAAAACAGAAACTAAAATAAATAATTTAAATTATCACAAATGGTTACCTAACACTTTTTATTCGCCTTTAAAATACGGAACTACTTTCCGTCTATCGTTACCACGTTTACCGGGCGCATGTTAATCAGCGTGCCCGTTGAAGTATATGCTGGCAGGGGGAGTTAATTTTTTCTAAGGTTAATTTCAAAAATGCTCACTTTATCGTGAACAGCCTTTTCACACAGACATCAATAGCATCAGCATCAACTGCAAATAATACTGCCGAAGAAACGAAGCAGCGAGAAATTTTGTCTGCGTTATCGGATATAATTTCACAGCCCGGCGCAAGGTAGCTTTGTAATCGCTCCCGCATGCCCGCGGCGCCATCGTGCAGCGAGCCAAACAACGGACGATAATCATGGCTCCGTATGTTACTCCACCCCTCTTGGCATACCACAGCGCTGCATATGTTAAGGTCAGGCTTCGCCATGCATGGGTGTATAGGGAATCAAAGGCTAAATTTGGGCAAAGATCTCTCAGTCGTTTTTTTGTGGTAGTCTTTTCAACTAAATTTTTTTTTGTTAGAGATTGAATTCATCTAGATTTTTAAACCTTCCAAATTCTTATTTTTTAATTTCAAATGTACGTTTCCATTATTTATAAAAATGTGACATTTTATAAATAATTAAAAAGTGCGTTTAAAATTAAAAGAATAAAATTTGAAGGTTAACAAATGTAGATGCGTTCAATCTTCAGCAAAAAAAAAAAACCTTAGTTGAAAATACTAGCACGAAAATTGACAGAGATCTTTGTCCATATTTAGTCTTTGATTCCCTATACCCCCATGCATGGTAAAGCCTGGCCTTAAGGAGTTTACACAATGAAATAATTTATTATTGAACAGTAAAACTTGGAAAGTTTCCCATAGACTTGGATAAAATCTAAGTATACGCACTGAAATTGAAACTTCTCGCTGCTTATGTTTCACAGCAGAAAAAATCGGAAACTAAAAAAATAATTTCCTAAGTCTTCAGTTTTGCCAATCACAGAGGAGTGTAAGTTTAAATGAACACATATTTAAAGTTTCATTTCAAATAACGAATATTCAAGATTTATGTTGGCCTATCGATAAAAATACATTGTTTATTGCAAAAGTACTATTAAATAAAACATTTTTATATTTAATTTCAAATAACTCATGGGTCAATTGCTTTTCTATTAGTCGAAATTAGGAAGTAGAATTGTTATTATCAGTTAATTTTTCATGCCTACTGCATACTACTAATTTCGTACGGCCTAGGGTTTTTTCAATTGTATAATGTTCGCCAGACGCTCTTAGACTTGTATTAATAGTCGTCTATCAGAATTCGAGACTATGTTTTGATGTTATTAAATACATCTTGAGATTAGTTTTGAGACTTGTTTGGAAGTAACTTCGGGCGAAGTGTTTTTTCACATATTCATAACTTGAGACTAACTTTTACGATTCAGCAGTCGACTCTTGAGGTTACCGCTTATTAATAGTCACTGAAACTAGGATCGAGAGTGGAAAAAATCTAATTTCACATACTTGATATGCTCAGGTGACTTGAGACTCGAACGTGACACTCTTTTGGGTTATATCTGACATATTTGATTGTATTAATGTACGAAAGTGGATTTACAGTGCGAAAATCCTTTTGAATTTTACGATAGCTATGATAATAACGATAATTATAACGAAATACCTGTTTTCCCGCTGATACGACAGCAAATTCGCTACACTTTCATTTCTTATATCACTCTGCGTAGCAGTAATTAATCTGTCAATTTCCAGTTTTTGGGTACAAGCATAGTTTACGACGATATTTGTTTAACGATTATTTTTAGAACAATTTTCCAACGTAAACGATTTTAATGTTTTACCAATTTTTGTTATACATATCCAAATACAATAATGTGTAGCGTTACCTATCGATAAATGTACAAACTACGTATATTTTACATGTGTATTGGACACATATCACAGAAAATTTTTTTTTTGCATGTTCTATTGTTAATATAGAATTACAATCACTACAGAGTTTCACGTCGATGTACGTTGTTAATCTACTTTAACTATTGTTATAAAACGTGTCAAACCGCAGACATTACGGAACTATAAGAAGAATCAGTTTTTTCCACGCCGAAATGTTGTAAAACATGGCTATTCTAGCTTTTTGTTGTGTCTATTCGACGTAAATGTGAACCAGGCACCATTCTCAATTATATCTTCGTATTCTGCAGGTATAATCAATGACGTTTATTCATCACTGTGAAATTTTTAATTTAAATGTATTGTTTAGCACAATAAACAGTAGTGTGTCGTGCCAGATAAGCGCGTATTGACAACAAAAAAAAAAAGGCCTTAATTTCAAATTTCTGTCTCTAAGAGTAATTTGCGAGGCTTAATTTGAAAAAAAAAAAAAAAAAAAAAAAAAAAAAAATTGTTTATCACAATCTAATATTACTTGAAAACAGAAGTTTTGAAACTAATACCAACTAAGTACGTTTCGAGAACTGATTAATAATTCGCGAGATTCTTAGGACAAGAAACTCATATCAAGACTTTACCAGCTGAAGCGATCTCAAGACAAGATTCGAAAAACGACCATTAATACGGTCCTTAGAAAGAGAAGGAAACACAGCGAGCGTTAAATCACTCGACTTTCCGAAATAAGGTTTAACGGAGACACGGAAGTCGTCATGGAACGACCTTGTTTCGACGAGGCTTCATTCCTGTATATTCCGAGTTATAACCCATTTCCGTGGTTTTATGACAGCAGTAGATATTAAGTATAGGGGACAGGATATTGAGATGTGGACCTGTAGAGTTTTTTTTTCGGCCAGGTGCTCCTGCTTTTTCATTTCCAGTTGGACATCGGCCATGTTAAGTATGGGGGATGCCATGTTGTATGTTCTTTGACAAGCTCATGGCCCTAACCCCGGTAATCTAAAACCCAACAATTTAAGTTTAAAAAAATCTAAAGAATTCATTTGTGGCCATCTTGTCTTGGTAAATGTTTTTGTAGTAAATTATCTTTAAATATTTCTTAAACAATTTAATAATGTCGTTAACACGGCTACGCCCCTACTCAGCATGGCCCGAGTATAACGAATGAAATAGCACGAACATGTCGCCAAAAAGCTTCACAGCTACTCATCACAGTAGCCTGTCCCAGAACCGTCATTTTTATACTACTTATAACTTTAAAATAACAATGGTTTTCTTTTCCTCGGGAAGAAGTGTTGTTTCCATGGCTTTATTGTGTAATCGACATATGCAAGATACTAAGTACAATTATTATTCTAAAGTTATCTCAAGTACATCATTGTATTAGGCTTCAGAGCATCAGCTGCAACCTTATAACCCAGTAGAATTGTTTATCGGAAAATCAGTACAATAACGTTCGTTCCATGAGCTAGATAAATGCAAATAACGCGGAATATTTTACATGCTATATTAGATAAGGTTACCTGACACTTTTTATTCCACGTTAAGATACCGAACGATTTCCCATCCACCGTTGCCAACTTTACTGGGCGCATGCCAGTCAGTCTGCCCCTTAAAAAATATGCAGGTAGGGGCAGCGATATTTTTCACGGGTTGATTTCAAAAGCGCTTAATTAAAGGTGAACAGCCGGTAAAACATTGTATGAATCAGATCTTAAATAAATTAAAAGTGTTATATTTATGTTTAAAAAATACTATGAACTTTAATTTTGTTTAACAAATTGGCATTTAAATTAAAGTATTGTCGATATAATATCATGAAATCATAACTCTTAAAATATTTTTGGCTCTTGAACAATTAACATGTCCGCAATTTTTTATATCTGTACTTTTTTTTTTACAGCATCTTATGTCAAGACCTGCAGACGAAATGATCCGAGGATTAGCGACTGCATCAAAGATTCTATGGAGAGCCTAAAACCCTACTTGGCAGCAGGTGAGTGAAAAATAAGGAACAGATTGCAGCTTTGTTTTCTAAATATTTCCTCTCTAAAAATCACAACTTTTTTTTTACCAACCTAACAAATTTAAACATTCGTTTCTGTAAATGGTCCTCAGTACGGTAGGTCCTGGTATAAAGTTGGTTTATGTCTGTGGTAACCACGATCTTTTATAAAACAATTTTGTATAAATTATTTCTATACGTTATATAATTGTTAAACACAGATAAAATCAGTTGTTATCTATAATCATTTTAGGTGTAAGTTTATTGCAAAATAAAAAATAATGTATACAAATACACACATATTCAGTTGTGAAGAAATTTTTTTTAAACAAGTCATTTTTCAAATCCAACATTTTTACATAGATACGTCGTAGAGCAATAAATAAGCTTGTATACGGTCTTCGAATAGTGGCATTTATTGTTATAATGTCGAAACAACAACTAAAATAGCAATATATTAGCAATGTGTTAAGAGTGTTCATATATGAGTAACACATCTGCGGCAGGGGACTCTATTTTTGTTCGTAACAATTTTGTGTTATGAGGAGATCGGGTGATTATTCCCAATTTGCTTGAAGGCGTAGCAGGGGATGGCTTACATACTAACTTATAACCTAACTTAAATTAACACCCATGCCTTACCCGGGATTCGAAGTCAGAGCCTCCCGCACCCCAGATCGGTGGCGCACCAAACGACTGCACCACGAGAGGTCGGTCGGCCTTTACCGTAAAATATATAACTGCATTTATGTAGAATAAAATTACAGTTGACATTCTGACACCACGAGGTGAACATCGATTTGGAAGCGCTCTCTCGTCATACGATGAAGGCCTGCCTTTGACCGCAACTAACATGCAGCCACGACCTGCATCGTCACTACCTGGTTATCGCCAGTGTCGATTCCGCGATCGAATTTTCAACTAATGGTCAAAATGTTCGTCGGCCTGTACGAAGACTCCTTTTCATGCGATGAAGCAATATGACATTGGTCCCATGCAGTTTGTGCAAGGCGATACATTGAAAGATCATACCGAGATCGGCAAGGATTCGTCTACGTGGAGTCTGCAAGTGTTGCAGGCAATACCTCTTGCTGCATCGATGAGTACCGATTCGACAGATGATTATGATGAGACAGTTAATGTTAAAGGTAGAATGAGTGCGGTAAGAGTCGGTTTGCGCAGACTATACACTTGCAGTTCGCGTGAAGTCGACGAACTTCAAAATAAACTACCATCAGCTCTAAATACTAATGAACATACAACTCCTGCTACAAAGGAAAGTGAATTGGATATTGAGAATGAAAAAGGAAGTGAAGAAGATCATGAAGACATCATAGATGATAATGAACATGAAGACAGTGATAATGTTGAAGACTATGATGGTGATTTCCTCGATGCTCTGACTGACATACCCCTCCAACACATTTGCTGCAATGAGCGACACGAAGAAGGCAGAAGACGTCGAGAATGCTGACTCCTATTTCCCGAAGACCCGAGTGAACTTGTTGATAGTCTCAAGATGACGCTAGAGGAGAAGCACTCGGAATTATGCACAGCATATCCGTAAGGCAGAATGGGACGAAGCAGGTGCGTTTCTAGCTAATATATCTTTAGAACTATTTTACATGTATCCCTCCGCGGACAATCTGTACAAAGTTCAAGTCACGCAACGACCAATTGGGAAGTTTGTTGGGGGCCTGCCATGTTGCTGCATTGTTCAGTACAAAAGTCCAAGTTGTGCATCAGCCAGTGGCGAAGCGTGGCGTGTGCAGTGCTAATTGATGGAATGACTGTCACTTTCTCCGACTTCACCACCACCTCCGCCACCCGTCTCTGGGTCGTGTGTTCATATGTATGCATTTAGCCTCGCAAACATTTATGTGGACTTTGTTCCTAGCCACACTACGAGTGTTTTAATGTGATCTCAGTCTCGTCTACAAATTGGTATATTTCGGGCTCTGTATCTTTGTGTTGGTGTATGTGGTATGTGTGTGTGTTGGTGCATGTGTGTAGGTATGTGTAAGCGTATGTGCGTAGGAGCGTGTATATGTTTATGTGTGTAGATGAATGTATATGACTTTGTATGTAGGTGCATGTGTATGTATATGTGCATGTAAGTGTATGCGTAAGTTCAAATTGATGTGTATAAGGTGTTTATGTGTTTAGGTGCATGTGAATGTGTACGTGTATGTGTATGTGTGTGTAGGTGTTCATGTAAGTGTGTGTAAGTGCGTGTGTGTGTGTGGGGGGGGGGGGGGGGAGACTGGTCATGTGAGGGGCCCGTCAGAGACTGACTCTTGCAGTGATGTCTCAGTGCCTTCACAAGATTGGTTCGCTGCAATCACGTGGAAACTCGGCGATTGCCTGGTCGGTGTGCACACAATGTATTAATGGTGAAATACTATTGGTTCAAAGTCTAATGGACGAAAAAACCAAGATGGTAGCCTCCAGCAATGTATAAACAAATGGCAGATGCAAAAATAAAAATTTCATAATGAGTATATGTGAGGTTGGACCTCTGGAAACGTAAATTTTTAGTAAAAGTTTAAATATGTTTCATAACATTTTTGTAATAATTTAATTTTTTGTATTTTTTTTTCTAATTTTTGAAATCTTTATGGTTTTTTTGGGTTAAAGATTAATAAAGGTCATGGGGTCAAGGTCAGGTCACCTGCATATAATATGGCTGTAATAGTCAGTAATGTAATATGCTTGCTGACATGAATTTTTCCTCGAGTTTTAGTTTTCAATGTCAGTCCAGGTTTTGGGGTCGAGGCTAAGGTCATCTGCATCCAATATGGTGGGAGTAGTATGTGATGTAATAGGCTTGCTGACTTGTATGCATTTTCCTCGAGTTTTTGTCTTCAAGATCATTGAAGATCATGGGATCAAGGTCATCTGCATACAATAGTGTGATACTAGTCTGTAACATATAATGCTTGCTGTTTTTATGCATTTTATCTCGTTCTTTTTTCAAGGTCATGGTGTCAAGGTTGAGTTCATCTGCATCCAATATGAGGGTAGTAGTCTGTAATGTAATATACTTGTAGACATGTATTAATTTTTTATTGAGTTTTCGTTTTCAACCACATGGGATCAAGGTCAAGGTCATCTGCTTCCAATATGGTAGTAGTAGTCATTAATGTAATACGCTTGCTGAATTTTATGCATTTTTTTCTTGAGGTTTTGTTTTCAAGGTCATTCAAAGTCGTGGGGCCATGGTGGAGGTCGTATGAATCCAATATGGCGGCAGTAGTCAGTAATGTAGTATGCGTATAGACTTTTATGAATTTATTGCGATGTTTGGAAGTTTTTAAGAAAAAAGGGAAATTTGAAGGGAAAATGGAAATTTTTAGGGTTGGAAAGAAAATCGTTAGAAAAAAATGGCTGTTGGGGGACTTACGGAAAAGAAAAATTTTTAGAGAAATTTAGTCGATTTTGAGTGGGAAAGGGACATTTTGAGGGGAAAAATGGCGGCAGTCGGCTCCGAGCAACGAGCCAGGGTGCCGTTGTGCCAACTTCGGCTATATCCTTCTACTCATGAGCTATAGAATGTTCACGGTAAAGTGAACACTTATGGGGTGCTAGTTACTTTTTCCTTTCAATAATTTTTTATTCATTAACCACCTTTTTGAAGTAAATTCTGTCATATAAGTAATAAACACAGTGTGTATATTCCACCGCACTCGGAAGTTAACGTCCAAGGCTAAAATAAAATGATCGACTATTATTCCAATGAGAGGGATTTCAAATGTGCTCACATTAAAAACCACGCTATGGAATATTTTCGTAATTTTCAACATTTCTCAAAATGAATAAATTTTTACACATGTTTTATTTGTAGCAGTCAGTGCTTTTTTTTTTTTTTTTTTTTTTTTGAACATACCTTAAAATAAATTAAGACATTGCTTTTCAATCAACCTTGATAAATTTATTTGTAAATGTTTGCATTCGTCTTATTTGTACCTGACAGAAACCCTGAAATTGTGATTTTGACATGCTATTATACAAACAATATGCGATATAATTATTTTATTCAAGGAGTTGTGGCTCCCACCTGGGAGAACTAGGATCGATTTCCAGCGGATTTTCGTGCCGGACAATGCCATTGATAGCCGTTTTTTTAATTCGGAGATCTCCCGTTTCCCCCAACCCTTAATTTCGGCGCTGCTCCATGTTCACCTTGTTTCGCCCTCATCGGCTCTCAAGACCCCGATGCTAAGGCGGATTCCCACCCGCCGTCTTGGATTTATCAATTTTTCGCCAAAGCTTTTATTTCAGAAGGTGTATTGTAATTTCCCGCACAACATATCCTAAACAGCAGCTTCCCAAACTTTATCGAAATGCCACAGCTTCGCTACATTTAATAATTTTTAGCTGGTAACTGTCGAAGCGAAACGCGAGGTTATTTCTTGCGAACGATAACAAAGGCGACGATATCAACAGTAAACAAGAAATACTAACCTCAGGCAATGCAGTAGGTAATGCACTGTGCTTTGTCGTTCCAAAAAAAAAAAAAAAAAAAAAAGTGATACAAAACTGTATTCCCTGAGTATGACAAAAATTTCATAAATACAAGATGGCGGGTGGACTCTGCCTTAAGAGCCCCTTACAAGTTGAATGACATTTCGAACAAATGTAAAATAATTAATTTGTTGGTGATCAGCACACATTAGCACTGACTAAATGCTCTCGGCTCATTTCTACTGTGTTGGCTGGCAGGCATACCGGAACTGGGTGTTCCTCCTAGCGAACCTCTTCTGATACCGAAAATGGAGCTTAACCAGGGGGAAGGAGCTGTTCGCGTCAAGTCTAGCTTCTCCAACATCCGCATGTGGGGAGCGACCAACTTCTGCGTCAAATACATCAAGTAAGTTTTTTCTCTTTCAGAATGTACGCAATGGTTGCATTGCTTAGCTTGATAAATTATGCAATGGAGGTGTTGCCACAATAGCGTATCGCTCTGGCCCCAGACGACAGCCTAGCCAGAGTAACCATTTTGCCCTTCCAGACGACGCTAACTGGCGGAGTTCGTCACGGACGGGTAGACGGGAAATTTAGTTCTAAAATTGACTTTAGAATACGCTAAATCTCAACCATCTATGCTTACATGAAAAATAATAATTGCTAGAGACATGAAAAATTCGCGTTATTATTTGCTATCACGCTGAACTCCACAGTACTGTACTGACCAAAGCCTGCGTCGTTTTCCTATTGTCTACTGCATATATGTGAAGCCACGCCCTTTCTAACTGAAGTGCGCGTGATTGGGGCACACAATTGTGAAGTGTTGTTTTATTGGTACAAAGTTACCCAGGGCGAGTCAAATAAAGTGTGGTCCAATGACAAACGTAATGCAAAGGTTCACGTCTTTAAAAAGTTTAACTTGTCCTAAAAAAAAAAAAAACGCGAATTTTGCAGGTCTCTAATGATTTCTTGCCGAATTTCTGCACCCAAACCACAGCCCTGAAACTTTTTAGATCACAACGGAGTGTATTAGTTCAGCTGCATGTTCGTTGGGCAGTTTGTAGTTGGTGATTTCACGCACCATCCTGTAGGTTGCATCCGTCTTTTTTCAGTGTCCAAAAATCTCACAAAGTGGTTTCAAATTGTTGCTTTATCTACATCACAGCTTTAGAAGTGATGGAGTCCTTCTCAATTGTAGCGTGTGGTGGAGGTGAACTGCACTGTGTGTAACGGCTTCACTTGGTGTTTTTTTTTTTTTTTTTTTTGCGGCAGGGTGGATTTGCAACGTAACCGCTTGCGCATGAAGCTGTTATTCTCCAAACTTTACCTCACTTCCGACTACGAGTTGTCCGGGAGTGTGCTCATGCTCCCCATTACGGGCAGGGGAGTCAGCTACAGCAACTACTGTAAGTTTTACCTCATAGACTAAAGATGAAGTAGACCGCTCATTCGTCTTCTACGCATGTACCCAACATTGACCTACCCCAATGGAACACAACTGTCAAAGTCACGTGGCCCGCAGTGATGAACGTGTTTGTTTACAACTTAACTTTTAAATGACAAGCGCTACTATATGAATAAAATACTTTTACCAGTTTGAATGTCATCAAAAAGCATTACAAATTGTTTAGAGCAGGTATAAAGACATCTCAAAAGCACTTGTTTACTGAACAGTGTTCTAACCTTTAACCTAATCCACGCCATTTTTGCGCTAGACGTGTTGGCAGAAAAGCAGTTCAATGTTGGGGCACGGAGATTGATTTGTTTGTTCGTAGCCAGCGAGATCGGTCTACCTCATATTTAGTCTATGTTTTACCTTCACCTCTATGCTGACTATCCCTCAAGTATTAGCTGTAGTTCATTCAGGGTTTCTTCGCACGTTATAAAAATGACTACATGCGTTATGTTTTTGGTTGTATCCTAAATATCTCGTGTATCACATGAGTTTCATACTTTTGTTAAAATAAAAGTATCTTATTTTTAGTTAAATTGAACTTTTACGTATAAATCGTAATATTTAGTTTATAATTTACATGAATAAAACTAAAGCGAGAAAGTCGTGTTGATAATGCCTGGTAAGTAGGGAAAGGGAAATTTCGCGAGTTCAATGACCTGTAGGCTAGACTCCACAATCTTTTGTACATCCGAGCAGCAGATCTCTATTCATTGACTGCTGCCCCAGTATTACTCCACACCTGGCAGTATGGGATTCGCTTCTTGTTCCCTTGCAGTCTGCTATTGGCTCAAAAGTCGTCTAGGGCGTGCATAACAAACTCTGATTCGATAGCAAAGGTGACTTCAGTCACACACGTTTGAAATCTATCTTGACCTGAAATGAATCTACAAAATTTTCCTATCCCTACCGGTAAGATATAGTTATTATAGGCTATTCGCGGTAAAGTAAGCACATTTTAAGGCCCTGCAAAACTTTTCCTTTCAATTAATTTCTACCTTTCCGCCAATTTTTCATATAAACATTGCAATGTAACTAATCAACGCGGTGTTCACTTTTCATTACTCTCAAAAGTCAACGTCTTAGACTGCAATAAAACATATTTATTAGGGGTTAATGCCTTTTGGGAGGGCCTTAGAAAGTGCTCACTTTACCGTGAACAGCCTATATGAAAAATACCATTACAATGAGTACGCACGGACATGGTGCCTGGTCCCTTTGGTAAAACTTTCTAAGCTTCGTTTAGTTTTGTTTGTACGAGTTGGAGGAACGTCTTATGCCCGGTTGCACCATCGTGGTTCGAAACTCGATCCGAGATCGGATCTAAGATCTATACAGAAAACTGTTGCACCATTCAAGGTCAGAGCATAACTGGAGACCGAGATGAAGTTCGTTTTGAACCGCCGAAATTGGCGGTTCGAAATCTCGATCCGAGATCGAAAAAGAATACAAGTCTGTTGAATATACGTTATGTGAATTTAAAACACTTTTTGAAATATATTTATTTACTAGGAATAAACTTAGTGATATTTAAATCGTGTAAAAATGGATTTGGTTGTTGTTTACTGTTGTAAACTGTAAATTGAGACATTTTTAGAAAGGCTTAAGACCAAAAGTATTTATTTAATTAAAGGTGTATACATTTTTTGTAAAGAGAGAACGAAATGCAAGCTTAGACCTTCGAGCAAACACAACGTAAAACTGGAAAAGCCATTATTATATCATAAACTGTCGTAATTTTCCGCACAAGCTAACTACCACATCGATTTTTCTGATCACGAAAGAACAACCATCTTCGACAAATTTAGTTTGAAAATATGCCAACAATTATTTTCTTGGGAAATTAAAGCAACATTATAAGCACTTAAATATTATTCAGTAAAATCCGTAAAAAAAAAAATTCACTTAAAAAAGATAAAAAATCGCACATCTAGTTCTATGTATAGTGAAAAATACGCCTACTTCCATAACGTCATATATTACGAACCAATAGTAAAATTTGTCTCATACTTAATCTCGATCGCTCGCTTTAGAACCAAGATCGACGAATCGGAGATCCAGAATCATGAAATTTCGTTGACGCAACACTTTTACATTGGAACTAAGATCAGACTGGATCCTGGTTCGGAACTAGGATCATCCAATCTCGGATCGGGGAATATGTTGGTGCAACCTGGCCGAAGACTTTTAGCAGGACTTCAGAAAATTTGGTGGTTACCATGAATGAACTGTAAAACCATATACACTAGAAACAAATACCGGACAGCTCTATATGATCATCATTGGCGATTGTGTGAATGAAAACCTAGTGGTAAGAGGCGTTACTATTACTATATTTTCAGAAATACTACAAAATTTATAACAATTAAAATTTGTTAGTAAATATACCCCACTTAGAAAATATTTCATATATTATGAATTAATTTGCATTGTAAAAAATGTTGTCCATGGTCAAACAAACAAAAGAAAAAGAAATTTCGTCTACATATCCGCCATGTTGGGTATTGCATCGTAATGTCATTGGACAGCACTATTGAACATAGGTGCTGCTATCTGCTGACTGGAGGTGACAACACCGCTGCGTTTTCTCGCAGAAACCTTCAAGCTGTCCGGCATTAGTTTTTAGTGTATTTGGTAAAACTGTCCATGGTCAAGTTGGCACTTTTGAAATCTACTTTTGAAAAATTTTACTTATTGGTATTTTATCCAAGTGAGCGTTAATATCACTTGGCGAGACCACGAAACTCTAGGAAAATTTCTCCCTTCCTCATTTATGAAGCATGTGCAAGTGTGTTTGTGTATCGAGACTTTGATGTTGGCCGACAGCCAACGTGGAGGTGGCTTGCGACTCGAACATCCAGGTGGCGAAGGGCCGTGGCGGAGACGACTACTACCAGGTGAGCGACTTGCAAGTGAAGCTCAACATTGGTGACGCCACTATGCACTTCTCGAATCTCTTCAATGGCAACAAGACGTTAGGTGAGTTCCCCCCCCCCCCCTTTTTCCCCAGACTTTCGCGGTTCTCTGCGGCTATGGTTTATTAGCGTCTTCTTCACACTTTTTTTTTTTTTTTAAATCTCCCGATGTATGGCATGTTTCGTTGTTTAAGGTTGAAGTAAAGCAACTGCCTATGGAGCACTGCACCTGACGCTACAATATGAAGAACTCATTAAATATTATTACAGACACTATAAAATTGTCAGAAAAGTGTGATTTATGCTGTATATGAAAGAAGAATGTATTTATTTTGCAACGTTATAACACATTTTACTAAAAATATACTTTTTAAATTTAAAAAAAAATTAATCTATCTATCAAGTTTGCATTTCTAACAAAATTTAAGCACATTTCTCTTTTGGATGCTTCGGAAAGCAGAATTTACAAGAAAATCTCCTCCAAGAAAGATCTTCATAATATTTACTGTGATCATGTGTAATAAGATCTTGGTAATAATGTATCATATCAATTTTATAATTGACTTTATTTACGTCAGTTTCAGTCATAAATGTTTGTGACAAATGGACGCGCATAAAAATAATTATAAAATTATTTCCTATATTATTATAATAATTTTCTTACACACGATCAGAAAAAAACATTATGACGATATTCCATGACGAAAATTTTCTTGCAAAGTTTGCTTTCTGAAGCATCCAGAATGGAAATGAGCTTAAATTTTGTTAAAAATGCTAACTATTTTCATCGATTAACATTTTACATTTAAAGAATTTATTTTAGGAAAAAATGTTATAATGTTGCAAAATATTTACTTTCTTCTTTCATATACAGCATAAATCGCACTTCTCTGACAATTTTTATGGTGTCTGTACTACTTTTTTAATGAACTCTTTACATTGTATAGTCGGATGCAGTACTCCATAGGCAGTTGCTTTACTACAACGTTAAATGCTGTTCACGATAAAGTGAGCACTTTAGAAATGAGCCTTGAAAAAAAAGTCACTGACCCTGCACCCATGTATTTTAATGGGCACACTGAGTAACACTCGCCCAGTAAAGTTGGTAACTATGGAGAGAAAGAAGTTCCATATCTTAACGTGAAATAAAAAGTGTTAGGTAACCGTTTGTGATAACTTAGAATTATTTATTTTGCTGTTTGTTTTTAATGCATCGAAGTGTAAAAATGAGCAGATTTTTTTTTAAGTATTTACTTTCTTAATACTTTCACAGTTTCATTTGACCGACGCATGAATAAAGAGACGAGGCCCATGACAATGTTAATTTCATATTGGACGGAGGAATACACTACGTGTTTACAAGTCGATTTTAAACAGGGCTCTCAATAGTGTTCATTTTACCGTGAACAGCCAGTACTAAATATACCATGTATTACAAGCGATTTATGCTTGTGTTAACATAAAAGTATTTTTTGAATAAATTAAAGTTTTAATTAAATATTTTATTTATAAATTATACTATTTAATTGACAAGAATGAAAATAGGGGGGAAAAAATAGGTGTTTTGGTATTACCTGTTAAGAAATAGCCCTTACGAGGAACGTCATTGCAGCGAGTACGCACGAACGCGGCGCGCTGTCCCGTTATAGATCCGGTTAAGCTTTGTTTGAATGAGGCGGATGAATATCCGGAAAGCAGAACCTAAGCAGGGCTTCGGAAATTCGGAAGAAACCGCGGTTGGACTAATAACGCCGCTGCCTCGTCGTACTGACGTCGCAGTGCTGGCCGGCATTTGTCACATCGAGGGTTTGTTGCAACACTTTAAAAACACTTCCCTTGCTGCAACACACGAGTTGTTTTCGGAAGGCAAATTGTGGCTGAATATGAAAGACTACACAGTAAGTTTGCCGCAACAGATTTTTATGTGTTTATATGTTAAGGGAATGGTGCATGAAAACCGCGTATTTACCTTAATTTTGGTCAAAAAAGTTGTTTTTTCAGAGATTTAATTTTTTTCAAAATAATCGGTACGACAAGACATAATGATTAATTCCGAACACCTTCTTACATTGATAGATATTCACTACCATAACTACTATCGGATCACTGATGGAAGATAAGAAAGAATATCTTATTTCTCATATTCCATCAGTGTTCACAGAATAATAACGGTAGTGAATATTTATTAATGCAAGAAGTTGTTAAAAATTAATATTTACGTCTTGTCGTTACCAAAAAATTCGATAAACCCTCTGAAAAACAAGTTATAACGAAAATCGGGTAAATATGCAGATTTCGTGCACCATAATAGCAGTGATACCTACAGTCGCCGTTGCTGTAGTTCACCAGTATTATTTGTGGTAAAGTCAGTTACTGTATTTTGATGGTTGAACCTTCATGTCGACGCGGAGGTGGGGAAAATTTTTCGCGTGGGGATGAAATCCAGATCTCAAGTTCGTGCCACAGCCAGCAATGTGAGATTTATTGTTGAGTGAGTTACGGGATTCGATATACTCTTGTCATGGGACGATCGTTTAAGGCATGTATTTACGTCTTACGTCTTCGCTGTTCCTACACAATTGCTGGGAAGAGTAATTTCCTAGTTCAATTGATATTTACGATACATTTCGAAAAATCATTCTTACATAAAGTATTATCACACGAGAAAAATATTAAAAACACTAGCGCAACCTTGCAATCTGTTATTTAAAAAACGTTTCACGGACCTCGGCGAGCTAGCCATGTAAGTTATATTCGCAAGCCATAACTAGTATTAGTTTGCCAAGTTTCGGCGGGCCATTCAATTCATCTCACGGGTCATGAATGGTCGAAGGTATTTTTATTTGGTAATTTAGTATCTAATTAATTTTTTTACGTATTAAAAATTAAAATTTGCTAAATAAAACAGCCCAGATATATATTTTTTGCCATAAAACAAAAATATAAAGAAAAATGAATAGCAGAAAATCTAAGTTTCTTTAAACTATTCCCTTTGAACAAAACTGCCCCAAAGAAGTTGTTTCTTTGCTATAAATAAGGCGTTTTTATAGTGAAAGGAAGCAGCACTGCTTGTAGACTACTGTACACAACTTTGAGACTGTACACGAACTGTAAGTATTTGCTAAGTGCGCACACGTGCTTATAGGCTGTTCACGGTAAAATGAGCATTTTTGAAAGCCCTGCTTAGTATCTACTTATATGTATGTTGTGTATTCTTCCGCCTTATGTAGAAGTAACATTGCCATGAGCCTCATCACTTTACTCATGCGTCGGTCATGTGAGATTGTGAAAATATTAGAAAAGTTAATATTTTACAAATTTGCTCATTTTTACACTTCATTGCATTAAAAAAACAGAAAGCGAAAAAAATTTTAATTATCACAAATAGTTACCTAACACTTTTTATTCGACGTTAATATATGGAACTATTTTCTATCAATCGTTACCAACTTACCGGACGCATGTTACTGAGTGCACCCGTTAAAGTCTCTGCAGGTAGGGGCAGGGACTTTTTTCTAAGGCTGACTTCAAAAGTGCTCACTTTATCGTGAACCGCTTTTACTAGCCCTAGTTTGCACTTTTCCATAAATTCATGACACGTCACAGTATCTTCATACTATACTCGAAATTCATTCTCGCGAGAATATATAAGGATGCGCTGCGTGAAGACTTAATGTTACAGTTCATAGCTAAAACCTCTGTAGCGATGTACAAGATATGTACTGTATCCGGCAGATGTCTGGGCGCGTCTCAGCGCGACGAAGCGGGGGAGCTGTGTCGCCAGAGAAAGGTGAAAAAGGGATGGAAACGGGAAAGGGGAACACCCTTCAAGACTAGGACGCTCATGCGCCCAGATACCTGCCGGCTACAGTAACTAATTAAACTGTCTCTTTAAATTATGTCATATTTATCAAAATTTATTTCCCCCGCATATCTAATAATTGGAAGCATTATAAACTAAAGTTACATAATTGCATACGTAAGCTATACAGAGACAAATGTGACCTATAACTGTTTACTCACAATTTAATTATGGGATTAAAAATAATGCTTACCGTGTAACATGTCAACGCTTCACAACAGCTTTCAATAAGAAAGTGGATATAGAGATTTAAGCTAGTTTTCCATTACATTGGGGGTGTCGCCCAGTATTTAAAGCTGGGAGGAGCTACGATTCAATAAAAAATTTTATCACCGAAATATATTTCGTTTCAGATTCAGTGTTCGGTTTAATCCGGTAAAACTTATTAGGCCTAGATAATATATATATAAAGTTACGCACATTTACGTAAGTGTATCGTGTCGAAAATAATGAATAGTGATATACGGTAAAAGAGTAAATATATATTTTTTTACATCGAAATATGCAAGCCTTTGTGTAATGTTCGTTCCCTAACTGGCATGGTTATTCAAAAAAATGTTTAGTTCATTTACACCCTGCAGTACAAAGTCTATTCTCCTTAGAGTTGTTTCAAAGCTGAAATAACATAATTGTTATTTACAAAAATTTCACGATGAATGTTCTGATTAGCCAGACGTTTCACGGTATCGTATTACAGGCATTAGTCATGTGATATTCTTCCAACACTCGTCCCTCATTACTTAAAAGTATTCTTCTCATATATAATAGGGGGCACGGTGGCTGAGCGGTTAGCCCGCACGCCTCCCACCAACGCGATCCGGGCTCAATCCCCGGCCGGGTCACTCCGGATTTTCGCATGGGGGAATCGTGCAGGACGATGCCGATGGTCGGCGGGTTTTGTCGGGGATCTCCCGTTTCCCCCGCCCTTTCATTCCGGCGCTACTCCATATCCACTTCAATCACCCTCATCGGCTCTCAAGACCTCTATGTTAAGAGCCGTCAAAATCTCCCCGCTCGCTCACCCCTATTCAATAAGGACACGCCCTTCAAACGAGAGCTGTTGAGTACGTTCAAAATATATCACGCATGTTAGAAACACCGTTTCATAGTACTCCAAAACTGTTTCAAACTACTTTTCTCAAAGCGCTGTAGCTCAGAATATACACATAAGATGCATACAAAGCCATTCAAGGGTCCTACACTGAACCTTCCTAATGTCTTTCCACCAGTAAAATAATAGGGTCACCGCTGAAAGTCTCATAGGTGCTTGCAGTGCGACGAGAACCCTGCACGCCAGTTCAGAGCCTTGCGCTTAGCGGCGATGGTGCACTTGGTGCACGTAGTACTGGCGTCCTTATCGCTCCAGCGCTTCTCGGCCTCAAACGCGGGGGGAAAAAAAACACTCCAGGTAGGCCGGGGGGGGGGGTGGCTCAATGCTCTTGAATTTAATTAGCGAGTTTGATACGATTTCTTGGAGAGGCTTGAGACACCAAAGGTCTCCTTCTCTCTCCCCCCCCCCCCCCCCCGTCAAGCGAGTGTATCCTTGCATTGCAGTAAACAAATCGGGTCCGTTGAATGAGACGAGAGCACCGATCGTCCAGCACTGCGATTCGTGTTTGAATCCCCCGTATGATGATACCTTTCATTTTTAATCCTATCACCACTCCGAAATATTTGCAGTGAAATAAAATAGTTCAAATTAATTAATTATTCAGATTATAACACTTGTCGGAAATGGAACACCAGCCGAAAACGTCAAGCAATATCATATATAGACGTGTAAATAGGCTAAACACATCGCCTCTTATTTGGAAAGACTTAATTCCGCCTAAGACTCAGTTCGCAGATGAGCTGAGTCCTCAAAATAGCCTCAAATAGACGATTGGATGAAATCAGTAAAACAGGTATTAAACCTGCTGTTATACATGCCGAATGAGAGAAACACAGAACAAAATCATCGACCATTATAAAACCCTCCGGATTTTTTAAGAATCCACACAACGAACGTTCGATAATAAACATAAGTTCAAAGATCATATTGCACTGCCATCGAGTAAAAATACTCAGAGAATGTCGGAAGAGAATACCTTGGACAGATCTGACTATATCTGCTCTCTAGGTGTCAATACTGGCTCACGCACGGCGATTAAAATTTCTAGCATTGCAGAAATAGTTTTTTTTAAATCAGGTAGGACAAAGTTCATTCTCCACACCAGCGTATCCAATACAAGTAATAAGTGTGGCACGCGTTAGCGATCACTGATGTGTTTTCTTGCTAAACTCCCCATTTCCGGCTGCTTCAGTGCATCCCGTAGCTTGTTCCTTACAGGATATAATACTATTTCACGCTTCAGCGTAGGCAGTAATCTAACGGTCACAAAAACAAAATACCGCCACTCCTGTTATGTTACCCCCACCCTAGAGTACTTTCTTGTACATACATACTTAGGCCTACATACATTGTTTTATGCGGTAAACAACCATGCCTTTGCTCTCATGTTCTTGTAGGCTAAACAAAATATGAAGTATAGAAATAAAATATAATACATTTTCGTAGCTTCATTAAATACAATGTGTGGAATAGCTTGTTACTTTATTTTTAATATGCTCAAGTGAATTCCCTGTTATCCAATAGTAATTACTAAATATCACGATTAAAGGTAATTATAAACATTCTGACTGTCTGTCTGTTCTGTAGAGCATATATCGAAGTAAAAAAATATAATGTTTTCATTCTCTGAATAACTCATCAATACACGACTCAATTCGCTGGACCTATAAACATAGAATCTTAGATGTGGTGTCTCCTTAGAAAGCAGGTAGCCATTATAATTTTTTTTCAAATGTTTTCACATAATCCCCAGAATTTGTTGCTTTTATACAGATATCGTATAACTTTTATAATAACGTAACACTGTTTCTTTGGCAAAAATAAAACAATAATGTAATGCAGCGAGAAAAACGGTCAACGGCCACCCTTCGAATGAGGATTTAACTCAAAATTTTAGAGTAACGCTAACATTTGGACTCACACGTGCATACATTGATCCATCGCAGACAATTACGCCGATGAGAAGTGCGCTAGTCGGAACTCAGATGTTTTAAACCAGTGGGTATCAAACTGTGGTCTGCCGAAAGGCATGTCCGATAAGAGCACGTCGTGAAAATACCAGTGAAGTGTACTGCATACTGCAGGTACAGGACTCGGCAGAGGGCGAAAGTTGCTGAGTGCCATCGCAATGGCATGTGATGGTGTAGACGGCCTGATAACAAACTGTACACGTTTGTTTGTTGCTCACGTGTGTTTCGCTTATCAACGCCTTTCCTTTTGTTTTTCGATTGAATATGGATTTTCTTGCATGTTAATATAAACCTAAACTTAATAATATTATACTTAAATACGACACACATCAATGTATTACTCTAGATACGAACCCGGAACATTGAAGACAAAGCCCTTTTCGGAGAAAGTAGTACATTGGAGTTATCTAGTACTTCTCGTGCATTTTTCCAGTCTCATTCCAGACGAATGCTTATGCAGAGCCTTCCTAGGTTTTCGTGTAACATTCATCAAGGAAAATAATTACCCCGTAATACAGCAGGTCTTCGTAAACAAGTAAGCAAATTAACCGACTTGAATACTGAACTACAGCTTTTAATCCAGGCATCTACTTGTATTACAAGTACAAACGACCAGCTGGTGTCAAACCAAATTGAGATTTATTTCCCTAAGCTTTGCTAGTATCTACTAATTTTACACTTCTGAAATGAAATTTCAGAAATTCCCACAGTTGTATATAATTACACTCAGTGTCATAAAAATAACGGCGCACGCACTGAGGCGTCGAAATATAATGAAACTAAGCTCAGGCAATGCGAACGATGATACAAATAACTTATCACGACAATATTCAGTTTGTTCAGGTATCATTACACAGTTAAAAAATTTTCTCTAGCGTACTGTTATACCATCCCCTTGTGTGGATACACACAGTTGTACAGTCTTGCATGGAGTCATGGAGACCTTTAAATGTCATCCTGCGGAAGATCGGCGTACAACGCATAAAAATGGCAAATTATACCGCAGGGGTTTCGCAGAGAAGTGAAAAATTTGAAGAAAATATTCGGGTCATTTTGTATTATGGCCAACAGTTTAGTCCCAGCCTCCCCGAAAATCCAGCGTATAATCATATGTGGATCAGCGCTGCCCCTACACGCCGAGATTGTTTGCAGTTTATGAGAAATCCTGAACATAGTACGCGATATATTCAGCGGCGTACGCCCGCGTGTCAACGAATTGGCGGTGGATATTTTCGACATCTCATGTCAATTCCGCCCGTCTAAAAAGTATTGTGGGCTCCTAATGTGGACCGTTAGTTCGACTCTTATGCTTGTACTGCGGAGTGGTGTGTATTAATGTGTATAATCCATCCACGGTTACTTCACACTTTTCTGAAGTCCTGTTAAAGTTCTACTTCCAGGGCATTCCTCCAGCTCGTGCAAATTAAGCTTAACTAAGTCTAGAAAGTTACACCAAAGGACAACGCACCGATTTCATGAGCACTCAGTTGTAATAATATTTTGCATGAGAACTATTTTTTACTAGACGCTACCAACACACATGTTTGCTCACTGTTGTTATTCATATTTATTGTAAATAATAGATTAGAATTTATAAAAAAAAATATTGGTGAAATTTCAATTTCATGAAAAATTTGATAGGCCCTACTTTAATGTTGACAGAGGTATAGAACGGTTGTGATACATGGAATATTTGAGAAATAACTAAACACTTAATCCATGGGGTGATTTTTCAAAGGTTTGATTCGAAAAAGTGTGAAGAAACCGCGAACATACTATAATGTCATCACATGATGTACTATATGGGTAACTTTACAATACACAATTTACTGGCTTCATCAAATCAACACTGGACCCGCTGAGACCAAACTGTTAGCCGCAATAAAAAATTACCAGTATATTTTCTTATCGGTTTCCACTTCTCTACGCAACCTTGGTGTTACAATCAGCCATTTGTTTCCACGGCGTGTAGATGTTTCAATTGTTGCTCCCGATTCTGCAGACCAATTAATGGCTGAAGCTGGCGTTCTAGTTGACTCTAATACACTTTCTACACGTGGCAAGAAAAGAGACCGGGTTAGCCTAGGAAGGGTGTCGACAGCATGAAGGCAGTCACGGGTGAACATTTATCTTTTTTGGAAAATTTCCAGCAGCACAATTCCCTGAAAGCGCCACTGTGCCCTAAGTGTCGCCTTGACCTACCAGGAAAGACAAAGACTCACAGGAGATAGCTCCCCACATTATGGCACCTAAATCAAGGGTGGTGTGTCGCTCGGCAATGAAACCTGGACTTGTGAGCTTTATAGTGCCCGCGTATGGCTGTCATCCGTGTCTAGACAAAACTTATGTTCTTAACTAAATACCAGGACCGTAGAAAATAGGTCTGGACACTTGCCTGTCTAACAATGTCAGTGAATTGACCCCCTTGTTGACTGATTTAGTTCGTGCAGTAGCTGCAGTGCGCTGCAAGCAAACTAGTGTTGTTAGCGTTAGAGATATGAACCTCATTTTCCCATTTTGAGAACAATTGCTATTCCCCTCCTTATGCTAGCCATGTAAACAGCACTTCCGTAGCAGCGCTCTGTGACTGGGTTCATGAACTAAATGGGTCAATAAGGGCGTCAACTTTCCAAGCTAGTGTCCGTACCTGTCTTCTAATGTCACCTGATTACGTCAAAACTACAAATGAATTCGTCATTGTCGGGGTATCAGTGAAAGACAGTGTAAAAGAGTCAAGATTGTAAGTGTTCGTGTGCAATTCGCCTTGCGGTATTGTAGGTGGAAACACATGTCACTAGTCACGTTGTTGCAGGTTTCTGGACGGAGGAGACAGTGTTGTTTGAGTTCGTGCCTGCCGAACAACAAAATCAGGACTATAATTTTTCAAATACATTGGAAGTGCTAAATGTGAGCCAAACGATAATAACAATACTTCATTAAAACTGCTATAAGGCACATTCATGGCGTCTTCACACTTTCTGAATGTAACCTTTGTAAAACAACCCTATGTATTATGACATGTTTGGTTATTTCCTAAATAAATCACCAACACTCTAATAAATTATTTGTAAATTTGCCATGCCAGTGTATATGCATAGTTGGAAAGCGCATATGGTAAAGTTATTTTACCTAAATCCATGGTAGCGTTCCTACATTTGCTCAAGGAACAGTCAAATGCGTAGGGAAGTTCCCAACCTAGTATAGTATTGCGACTAAACGTAATCTTTCCATACAATGTATAGGTTAAAAACTTCCACTATATTTAGGAAGTTAACCAGCATTTTTTACAGTGTATTACAAGAGTTTTATAATTCAATTTGTATTAACGTACTTTTTTGTGGTTAACTGTAACTTTACATTTGCATAGTCAATACGAATTAAAAACAGAGAGAAAAGAGGCATGTTGATATTGGCTACAAAAAAGAGCTATTATGTGGAATATGGTTAACGTGTTATTTTTTTAAGTTTATTTTTTAAAATAAACTTTTCTTTGTTCTATGTTTATGTTTTCAGGACTGCACTGCTGAAAACACAAATGATTCTTATGTAGAATTTTTTTTGGGTAGTACAGGATGAGTATCAAAGAATACCCCAACTTTGAAAGCCTATAATATCCAAACCAAACAACCTACAACATTGGTTGGCCAATCAAATGAACCGTGGAACCGTGAAGTTTGTTTACCTTATCTTCAATGTGACCATCATGAGAAGCCCGAACGACATCTAAGCAAAACTCAAACTCGTTCCACAATCTTGTCAGCATGTGCGATGTTAAGGTTTGGATGGCGTCCGTAATTCTCGTTTTGAGGTCGTCAGTATTAGCCGGCAACTGTGGACAGAAACGCTTGATCCTTTATGCATCCCCATAGAAAAAATCGCACGGGGTAAGATCCGGGCTTCTTGGGGGGCCAGTGATGAAGGAGCCTGGTCACCAGCTGCTCCGCGACCAATCCAGCTACGTTCCATACAAATGGTAATGTGAACCTGCATAGCGTGCGGATATGAGGTCAGGGGCATCCAAATTAAACGACCGAACACGAGCGCGCTTCCCCAAAGTGAACGTGTTTTGTGTTGTATCCAAAGACACGTTTTTCACCGCTTTCTTTTTTCATGAGCCCACTGTTACTGGAATCCCTTATTTGAATATGCTTGCAGAGTGGTTGTTTCCTCAGTTAGAAGAAGCGGCGGGGGACTTCATTTCTCAGCAGGATGGTGTGCCACCCCTTTGGCACCTAGCTGATCGCGGATACCTGGACGAGATTTTGCGGCAACGCTGGATTGGTCGCGGATCAGCGGTGACCAGGCTCTTCATCATTGGCCCCCAAGAAGGACGGATCTTACCCCGTACAATTTTTTTCTATGGTGATAGGATCAAGTGTTTCGTCCACCTTTGCCGGCTAACACTGGCGACCTCAAAACGAGAATTACGGGCACCATCCAAACCGTAACACCGGACATGCTGACAAGAGTGTGGGACAAGTTTGAGTATCGCGTAGATGACGATAGGGCCGCTCGTGGTGGTCACATTGAACATTTATAAAGATGTGGTAAACAAACGTCATGGTTCCACGGTTAATTTGATTGGTCAACCACGGTTGTAGGTTGTTTGGTTTGGATATTATAGACCTTCAGAGTTGGGGTATTCTTTCATACTCACCTGTATGTCGAGAGCACAAATACGACGCTTTGGTTTTACTCTGGCGTTTGCTTTCAGGCTTGTTTACGTTTGACATGGCGGAATGGTAATTAGTAATGCGAAAGTAGAACCCAAGCAGGGCATCAGAAAAGTTGGAAGTAACATCGAACATATATTCTACATACTATAATCCATTCACGGTTTCTTCGCCCTGCTCGAATTACCTTTCCAAAATCCCCCCATCTATGAAGTGTTTAGTTATTTCCTAAATACGCCATATATCACAGACGTTTTATACTTGTATTCATAAAAGTTACTTCTGTCCTGTTAAACTGAAATGTTATTCGTGTTTTATTTATAAATTATAATGTTTAATTTATAAATAATTTGAATAGAAAACAGGGAGAAAATACGTATGTTGGTAACGACTAGTAAGAAATAGCCCTCATAAAAATACTGTTATAGCATGATCGCGGTAAAGTGAGCACCTTTGAAAGTCCTATTATTTGGAATAACAGCCAATAAATATATTTTATTTTAGCGTTAGATGTTAACTTTAGAGTGCGCTGGAATCTACACACTGTGTTTACTACTTACATGGTAATATTTGTTTTAAAAGGTGGTAAAAGGATAAAATATGGCTGCAATAAAAAAGTAACCCCAAAAGTGCTCATTTTACAGTGAACAGCCTATACACTTAGTGTGCACTAATTCGGTGCGTCGTCCCTTTGGCGTAATTCTTCAGGCTTAGTTAATCTTAGTTTGCACTAGGCGAAGGAATATCCTGGAAGTAGAACTTTAGCAGGGCTTCAGAAAAGGTTTAAGTAATCGTGAATGGATTATACAAAAAATGTATGTACTTATTGCAGTAACACCTACTACGCCGATTTTTTTATTTTTCGCACTTATGCCTGCGTTCGGGTGGAGTTGTCTAGTATTAATATTTAGCGTATTTGTTTTGGTGCTACCCTTGCGGTAAAATGCACTCATTACATGACATTTATTTACTTTAGGGTACTCGGTGGTTCTGGCCGTAAGGCGTAACGTAACAATTGTATGACACTCTCTGAGCAGCGAGTTATCGTGTGGTTCGGAACCCTACTGTAATCAGAACAACCCGCGGTCTTAAACTTTTCTTCCCACAACTGCGTGACGTTAAACTAATTTAGACATATTTCTTACCACTGCGCATATTTCCACAAATTTTATATAAATCAACTACCACAACTAGTGCACATGTGTTGACCGACAGACATTGTGAATCTGACTCGTAAATAGGACATTTTGAAACACATTTATCACATTGTGCGGTATGCATAGCTGATTTGTACTAGAATCAAAGTAAGACTTTGAACTTGAAATACTGCTTATCTAAAGAACGTTTTACTTCCAGTTAAAAACTGAATAAATATTCTGCATAAAAAATTAAAAACAATAAATATTCAAGTTAAAGTTTCGCTTTCATTTGAAAGTATGAAGACATCGTTTACTTCTAAAAAATACTCAACGCAATAAAAATAGCCGCACACAGGCACAATTATCCGTAAGAGGCGAAAGTTTGTTTACCGTAATGCTCTCACTCTACAAAAATGATTACAAAGTTTTCTATGTGGCACGGAAAGCCATTTCTTTGAGGTTGTTTTGTTTACAGTAAAACAACATTGCTTTAATTCAAAGAGAAGTTTACAGAAACATAGTTTACAGAAACATAGTTTTGCTGTTAACAGATGATTTCTTTTTTACTTTCTTTGTTTTATGACCACGTTGCCGTCGTTCATAGTAATGAAATAAATATTTTTTGAATTACTTTCGTTAACAGTAAAGAAATATTACTTCGTACCAAAGGTAATGGTTTAGCGATATTAATGTTTTCCATCGTTCGTTGTAGTTTTCAGTATGTAACTTTCACCTGCCCTTGCATTCCGGCACCGCTCCATTCTCACCTCATTTTAAATTTCATCGGCTCTTAAGACCTCGTTCTTAAGATACATCCAAGTATCTCAATACAACTATATTCTGGGCCATATTACTACATTACCACATTACCATGGGCCATACCACATACAAAGTTATATAAAACTTGAGTAACAATAGTTATCGGGGAATCATGAGGCAAAGCGGTCGTTTGGTGACGAGCGTTAGACTAGTAACAAAGGGGGATGCGAGTTTGAGTCTCGGAACCACAACATTATTCTGGGCCATATTACTACATTACCACACTACCATGGGCCATACCACATACAAAGTTATATATAACTTGCGTAACAATAGTTATCGGGGAATCATGAGGCAAAGCGGTCGTTTGGTGACGAGCGTTAGACTAGTAACAAAGGGGATGCGAGTTTGAGTCTCGGAACCACAACATTATTCTGGGCCATATTACTACATTACCACATACAAAGTTATATAAAACTTGCGTAACAATAGTTATCGGGGAATCATGAGGCAAAGCGGTCGTTTGGTGACGAGCGTTAAACTAGTAACAAAGGGGGATGCGAGTTTGAGTATCGGAATCACAACTATATTCTGGGCCATATTACTACATTACCACATTACCATGGGCCATACCACATTCAAAGTTATATAAAACTTGCGTAACAATAGTTATCGGGGAATCATGAGGCAAAGCGGTCGTTTGGTGACGAGCGTTAGACTAGTAACAAAGGGGATGCGAGTTTGAGTCTCGGAACCACAACATTATTCTGGGCCATATTACTACATTACCACATACAAAGTTATATAAAACTTGCGTAACAATAGTTATCGGGGAATCATGAGGCAAAGCGGTCGTTTGGTGACGAGCGTTAAACTAGTAACAAAGGGGGATGCGAGTTTGAGTATCGGAATCACAACTATATTCTGGGCCATATTACTACATTACCACATTACCATGGGCCATACCACATTCAAAGTTATATAAAACTTGCGTAACAATAGTTATCGGGGAATCATGAGGCAAAGCGGTCGTTTGGTGACGAGCGTTAGACTAGTAACAAAGGGGATGCGAGTTTGAGTCTCGGAACCACAACATTATTCTGGGCCATATTACTACATTACCACATACAAAGTTATATAAAACTTGCGTAACAATAGTTATCGGGGAATCATGAGGCAAAGCGGTCGTTTGGTGACGAGCGTTAGACTAGTAACAAAGGGGATGCGAGTTTGAGTATCGGAACCACAACATTATTATTTTTTTTTTTTGTTGAATATAATTTGAAAATATTTGTTGCTTCTCACTTGTTTGTTAGTTACTGTTGTTTTACATAGCACAAATTTTCTTTACAGCGAAACTGATATTAGTACAAAGACATCAAGGTAATCACACTATATAAATATAACAAATGATAATGTTTGTGGCAAGCTTTTTTTTTTTTTTTTTTTTTTGCATTGGGTCGTATTTAAACAACTCTTTCTTTGCGGCAAAAAATCGCGTGCTGCAGCAAACAAAGCAGATTCCACAGTACTTCACGGCAATTGAGCTCGTGTAACCGCCGCTAGGACAGCGAACAGAATTGTGTAGCTGGCGTACCTTGGCGATGCGTCTAGAAACACCAAGTAGAGCTTTTTTTCCCCAAGTGTTCACAGTTGGTCTCGAACGTGCCGTACACGGCCTGGCGTGTAATGTCGCTTTCTTTCGCAGGACGTGCCATGAACAATTTCCTGAACGAGAACGTCAAGGTGATGATGGATGAACTTCGTCCCCGTTTGGAGGAAGCTATAGGAGACACCGTGAAGAGAATGTCCAACAGGTTCTTCGGCTCTCAAAGCATCAACGTTCTTTTCCCATTGTAAATGCCCGGCTCACATACGCTCACGTCTATTTACACTAATCCTGAAAAAAAAAAATTTTTATTGTCATAAGTTTTGTATCTCATAATGGGTATATAAGAAATCCCTTAGATAAGATGGTCGTAATTTCAATAATATGTTTCTTCTGTAGGTATAGGGATTTTAATTAGGTTAGTACATAAATACCGCTGTGTTTCTTTTTCATGTTTGTTATTTTCGAGTGTATGGTTTGTTCTGAAAGCTTTGCGCATTCCATATAATCGGTATACTTTTTAGAATGTAGGTAGCTCGTAGGTTTTATTGCAAATGTAGGGCATTTTTATACACTCAATGCATCACAGCATTTCATTGCATACACACATATGAATTGTAGATAGTTATATAGTGAATGATTTTCCATTGGGGAAACTCGATATAGGCTGTTCACGGTGAACTGAGTACTTTTGAAGCCCCGCTTACGATTTACTTGTATGAACGTTGTGTATTCTTCCGCCTTGTATAAAACTAACACTGCCATGGGCGTCATCACTTTATTTATGCATCATACAAGTAAAACTGTGAATTTATTAGAAAAGTAAATATTTTTACAAATCTAATTCGTACATTTAGATTCTTTGAAGGAAAAAAAAAAAAAAAAACAGAAAGCGAAAGAGATCATTTAAAATCTTTCAAATGTTAACCTAATACTCTTACTTGACCGTTAAGACATTGATCTACTTTCCCTCCATCGTTGCCAACTTAAAGCCACACAGCGCGCTCGTTAAAATACATGAAGGTAGTAATAGTGACATTTTTCTAAGGCTGCTTTCAAAAGTGCTCCCTTTATCGTGAACAGCTTTTATAAGTGTGTTGAGATGAAAAATTATCACGAGCCGTAAGTATACGAAGAAACAAGATTACTGAAATGTTCGAACTTATTAATAGTTTTCATATTAATAATGCAATTATGGAGTTTTTTCAATAAAATTAAAATAAACTAAGGACAATTCACGAAAGGAATACGAACATAAATGTTATATAGTAGCAGCAGCAGAAATATTGGAAATATAAAAATGTTGGCTTCCACAACGAAATACAATGTTAATTTTACGTAATATTTTATTAGTGTTTATTGATAAACTTAATAATATAAGAAAGAAGATATTTTTATATGAATAATGCGTAAAATTGTCCATATATCTAAAGTAATTCCATTACGTGTAAATAAGTCTTAAATTTACGAAGTACTGTAAAAGTTTGCTCTGTTATAGAAATCGCATACTTTAATATTTCCTTAATTCTTTGCATTAGTTGTTGTAAGTTTATGTAAATATAGCATTGCATATAGCATAATCACAAATAAATCATTTCTCTACTTTAAACTCGCAGATATGTGAATGTTAACAACATTATACAAGTCTTCGTTGAAATGCAATATTAAAAATAAATCTGTTAATGAATAAAATATTTATGATAGTTTAGTATGTTCTGTATTTTTCACTGTATTCTCACACGAAGATGGTTATAAGATTAGGAAAAGTTTTTAGATTAAATTTTTTTCTTAGTTTTAAGAACAAATTAAGACAAATGACTAAGAGATTGGGAGAGTACCTCTGTATAACATTATAATTCAATAAAGATTTTGGTAAATTATAAGCCACTTTTTTTTAACTATTCGCCTTTTGAAGATTTTTCTTTCATTGATATACACGAAAATGTTAATATAGTAGGTACATTATTGGTATTCTACAAATCACTATGTTTTCGTCGTGATTGTTCTAAATTTCAAGTTATTAAATGAAAATATAAATATTTTATAAAAAAAAAAAACTTATATGTATGACAGAACAGGAATTTTTGTTGGGAGCCGATCATTCCACGCAACCTCTGCAATACAATTTCCGTGTTGTGAGGGAGCCGTTGAGCAACATCCGCTTGGCCAGCAATCCTAATGATAGAGAGAGGAAAAGCAATCTTCGCAATTTCCTGTGTACGTAACTGCGTGTATTTCCTTGGACCCTACATTCGCCAGGAGGGAGTGGGTAGATCACAGGATTGTGAGTACTTCTTTGCTATTTCACGTAGTATTTACTTCAAGTTCTATTTCTACATGGTGTTAAAAACAGCATTCGGTAAAATTAAAGACTCTGAAGTTATAACCTATCGTTGCTCACAACTGTACAAAATATCTTCCTCAAAACCGTATAATCGGGAAGCCTAGAAGTAGGCAAGTGTGTTGTTGCTCTCCACAAATTGTAACTAAATAAAAAAAATCGAGATAATTTTATTCGTTTTAAATGATATGTATACAGATTGGTGTGGAATTCAACTGACGAACTTCATGAGTGATTCCTCACGCAAAATTAAATGGAGAATATGCGAGACACGTTTTACTGAAATTGAATACGAAAAGAGATACAAGCCCTAGAAAATCAAGATTATAAAACTTTTTTTTTTTTTTTTTTTTTTTTCCAAAATAATGGAAACTAGAAACTAAACTAAAATTCTCCGAACATTTATTTATTATACCAGGGTATTCACTCTAAAAGCAGACCCACATTAATGCCCTCCCTTGTGATGGAAATAACAGGCAGTGGCCACTTGTCCTGCGAGGAACTTTTTTTTTACCGTCAGGAATTGTGAACGTTTAATGCTGGTTTATTGGGCAGTATGTCCTAATTAACAAAAATTGCTCTCTTGTTGCGACTGATGCCCAGAATCCACCGTTTTCGTGTAAAACACACACGAAACTTCGGCGGTAACGATACAGTTCCAGGCTCGTACACTGTAAAATATTTGTTTAATTTTACACTGAATGTATGTGGCATCAGTGTATCTACTGACATCGGTGTAATTTTACACCCACGTATGTCAATTTTTTTTTACTCCACGTCCAATTAAATTTACCCTACAAATTAGTAAAATAACATATGCTTTGTACAACTAACTTTACATGGAATAGTGTAAAGTTACTATTACTATGTAGTAGAAAATAAACTGCAACATTCGTGTGTTTTCTCTCCACTGCAAGTAAATTTTCAGACATCGCAATCGTATTTTCACCACTGTGTATGTGTATTTTCTCACTAACAAAACCGTAAAATGGCAAATTCACTGTAATTGTAATTACGCAAATTCTGTACATTTTTCACTGTTCTACTAAACAATTTTACCGTTAGTATGTGTATGTTATTTTACAACTGCGTCGTGTTATTTCACATACTTTGTATGTGTATTTTTATAACTTTCATGTCATTTTACTCCGTTTTGTAACTAAGTAGTTTCACAGAGTTATAAAAAGTTATCTCCGAAATGTGCATAGCAATCATTGTGTTTATTAAGCCATACATTCATGTATTTTTACCAAAGACATGTAGTACTCTCTGGATTATTATGAACATTTGCGTAAAATTACACGTACTGTAGTTGTTTTTAAAATTACACATACACAATGAAAAAAATACCAAAATTTTGTATGTGTAAATTTACACTTTTTTACCTTGTAGGGAAAAAAACCAACGTTTCCTGCAGGGAATCACACTGTCACCAGAAACAAACAGGTAGCTTCAGTACTATAGTATTATTAACATATGGTACATATATGCTGTTTACAGCTAGAATTGAAAATGTCCTAATGCATTGTCTTCGAGTGGACTCTGCAACATACCATACACAATTCTACGCAGTGTTGCTTAATTGCTAGGCACTGTATCACTGCAGCCGAAGCATTTTTAAAGATTCGCCAGACTGTAGACTCCAATCACTACTAAAGGGAGCGTCGAAAGTCCGTATTTGGTGAGTGAGTGAAGAGATTTCGAGAGCCGATGAGGGTGAAGTGAGGCGAGTATGCAGCAGCGCCGGAATGAAAGGGCCTGGGGAAACGGGAGATCCCGAACAAAACCCGCCAACCAGTGGCATCGTCCGGCATGATTCCTACTTTTTGCGAGAATCCGGGAGTGACCCGGCCGGGAATTGAACCCGGCACCTTGGTGGGGAGCAAACAGGCTAACCGCTCAGCCATTACGACCCCTCCGTATTTACTTAAAAGAATCTCTGTGTAGGCATTATCACTTCCGTACACGGTTTCAAACAGTTCCTAGAGACATGAGTAAGAGAAATATTTTAATTGACAATCCCTGACAATCTTCAGTTGCAGAGATTAATTTTTTTTTTATTTTCTGAACGGCTACTAGATAAATATATTTGATGCCGATTGATTAGGAAAGTTTTAATTCTGGTTGTCGGAAGTTTGTTTCTTGTATAGAGAAACCGCAGAAAATGTTGTTTCCGTCGCTCAATGGCTTGGATTATTCGTATATGATCCTGGTTAGTTGCTTGACTCTGCTATAATCATCTATAGAAAATTTGTCACTGGTATGTTAGAGAATATATATTGCTAGGTAATCTTTCTTTGGTATTGGTTTCTTTAGCAGCAAGAACTCGTCTGGAACTAACTTGTTAGTCATTAGCGCCAATCTATTTAAACATTTGGACGTCATACACTCGGCAGTTTTGGTTCCGCATCCTACAACATTCTGTATATAGGCAACGACACAGAAACTATGTCCAACACTCGTGAATAAAACAATCTTTTACAAAAATAAGACTCTTTATTTGACTATCTACAGTAAATTCTGGTGTACTGAGAATGACAATTTCAAAAAATCAGTGAAACACGTGAATAAATAGTTATGAATGTTAGGAAAGACAACTTCATAAAATTACTTAATATAATAAAACTACGCTGTGAACATTTTTACAATACTGGTTCTTTGTTAAACAGATAATCATATAAACCAATGACTCGGCAGTATCAGTCTACAATCTGTTGCTAGAGCTCTTTCAGGTTTCATTTGGGTTTCTTTTTTATACCGTACTGATGAACTGGGATTTAAATTTTACGGAGCTGATGTCCGAGAAAAATACCAACGAAGGTGTAAAAACATTTAGATAAGAACGAATTACTTAAACAGGGGGAATACTTATTTTACGTGTCTGTAACTTACGAAACAGCCGGCTGATCCAGTCTTCTGCGTTCAGGAACTCCAGTGATTTTTTTAAACATTCAGTAACCAATAGCAAATACAGGCATAAATTTGTAAAGTACAGGCCTAACGTAATATAATCGTTTTAAGTTAACCTTCGTGCCAGCTTAATTGACTGCGATCAGCAAGTGTTGGCATATTTATTGGTGGATTCGGTAAAATAAAAGTTTATATTGAAATGAGGAAATCATAAGCAAGTAAGCAATTTGGATTAGCGTGTGATTATATGCAGCTAATATTCCATAGAGATTATTATTATTATCAGGTGAAAGATAGCGTATGAATGGCCGAAGAGCCCAGCCAATCAGGAAAAAGCCCTCCAGAAATCAGAACATATAAGGGCCTCTTCCTTCGACTGTCCTCAGTTGCGCCGGGACGTGCAGGGCGTCCTGACCTCTGGGCTATGTGTTCTTTGCGGTCTGGAGAGGGAAACTTCCTCAGCCCGCAGAGAGATACAACTGCTGCAACCGAATGGGTGGTATAAGGGCCCGAGCACACCCCCCGCTCTGAGCTTCGGCAATGATGAGAGAGAATGTCCTCAGTTGGTCAGGTATCGCTCCCTGACGATGGCAGATGCAACGACTGCCGAAACATTGGACAAGAAATCCACGACGCTGCTCAAACCCAGAAGCCTAGAAATTGATGACAATGGCCGCGAAAGCCTACGAACTATTTCAGATTATTTTTGTATTAAATTACTTCCAAAAATCCTTGCATATAAGAATTAAATACGTTTCCTCGTGATTATGCACTGAATACCTCCCTTACAAAGCTACTGAGACGACATAGCCAACTGTCAATTGTGACAATATTTAAATATAGCGAATGAGCGAGTGCAATACGATGTTTTTTTTTCTGTTTCGCTCCTCGTAAGTAAGTAACTCAACCATTTAACAGTGCTTATCAAAAACTAAATTTTCACAAACCTAAGTGAATGAGTATTAATTAACTTTTACAGAGAATCTCGATTTGTCGCTGATCGACATTGAAGGGGCAGACCATTTAATGATATGAAAGACATCGTATTGTAACAAGATAGCTGAGTTATTCGATCAGAATTTCGTTCCTGTGAGCTCTCTGTGCAACTTAAATCACTTACGCTTTAGCTTTAAAACCTAACCAAAAAATTATTCTAAAGTTTGCCTTGTTTACTGCAATGTGGACTTAGCCAAATTTTAGTTGAATGATGACAATAGCCGTCGCGGTTTTCTTGTTAAATAATACTTACAATTAGAAGAACTCTCATTTTTAAATGAATAAGTATTATTTTTTAAATAATATATACGAGGACCCGTACTTGAAATTCCTACTGATTTACTTGCTAAGTTAGCTGGATTATGATCTTTTACGTCAGAGGACCAGCTTTACGTTGCAATATACCGGTTCATAACTAACAAAGAATTCTGGAGCTCCTACTAGTTTAGAACAATCTTTAATCAAACATAAAATAACTAAGTTTTACGTTTGAGACTCATAAAACATAGTTCCGTGGACATTTCTTTCAGAAGTTGACATGCACAGACATTACTTTTTCCAACTCCGTGCGAAATGTGTAACTAAAAATTTAGAGCAAGCTCAAGATTTCAATGGAAGAATTGAAAAAGAAATATATATATATATATATATGTTTTAAATACATTTTTTCTATCGAATGTCTATGAACTATATTTTATTATCGCGTGCATAAAGCGAGTAGAGTTTGTTTCTCTTCCCGCCAAGATAAATGTAGCAAGTGTTTTATGCTACAGTAAATTGCCCTGTATCCATACATTGTTTAACCCAAGTTCAGTCCTAAAACTCCTGACACACTGTCAAACATGTCCGTCAAATTGTTTCAAATGACGTTGGTCAAAGAAAGTTGGAAACGTTATTGGACGAGTTCTAAAGTTTATTTAATATATATAAAATCTGTGTGTGGATAGGAATGATGTCGGAAGTGAGTAGTTCGGCAATTAATTTCACCATACATCAAATATGTCTGGTCATTATATTTAGAAGCCAAAATTAATCACGATATTAAAAAAAAAAAAAAAAAAAAAAAACATATTTTCTCATTTAGGCTTCATGGTAACACAACACCTGTGTATAGCTTTCAAATTATTTTTAAATAAAAATCGAAATAGATAAGCCAAATAAAAATAAAAAAAATTGACGAGGTGAAACATTTTTTAACACGCTCTTAAGATTTTTTGACCAATTTTGTTTCACGGAAAATTCTTATGGTTGTATTTCGTCTTCGAATTTTCTCTTGTATATTTGAAGGCGAAAATTTTTAAGTTTGACAGGGGCTTAGCAAATAACATAGTAACGGTATCGGGTGGGACGTTACTAAAGGTACATAATTTCGGCGATCAGGATGAACAGGGGTGTCACAGGACAGGCCTCACGGAGCCTGGCCAGGATAGTATTACAGGCCACCGGTGGGGGGGTAGGAGAGGAGGCCATCAGTCTTCGCCCACGTCGCCGATGTAGAACTCAGCTGGGGTTTCGTCGAAGAGCTTCTTCATGACTGTGTACACGATGTCGGCGCAGGTCCGCTCCAGGATGGGCTCCAGCGAGTCGCCCACGGCGCGCCAGTTGTTGTTGATGTAGTTGTTGGTGCTGTCCTCTGCCAACAACACAACGACGTCAATACGAGCGTAATTCACCAGAATGATGTACTCCTACAACATATTACTCCTTTTTAAAGTAATATAAATTACAATTACTTTTACGAATATAGTAAGATTAAATAACTTGCTGAAGTTCAAATAAATAGCTATCTTCAAAACCTTTTCTAAGTGGTCCCTCTGTTGAGTAGCCAACAAATTATTTTTTTAATTTCACAAGATAAGAACCCTATAGTAAATTAACAATCCATAGTGCAATAGTAATGGAGAGTGAGTAAGGCATCACTTCAAAATAATTGTTGTCAATGTAATTTTTTTAAATAATTTCGCTACTCCGGTTTTGACAAAATCGCTATTAAAAGAAAAAGTAGTAATTTTCCTAGATTGAAACCAGTAATGACAAAACTCCTACGGCAGGACGACGATTTCCACTACGATGAATACATCGAAAAGTTAACGCCGGGTAGCGGATACATTCTATGTCAGGGATAACTGCCAGCCCGCGACAGTTTATCAAGATAGGACCAGCACTGCGCATGTCCGGAAACGGAAGCACACCGAGAAAATCCCACAAACCAAAGACAACGTTCGCCATGTTTCTTAAAATCAAAAAAATCGGACGTGAGCCAGCCGGCAGTCAAAGCCGGATCACCGGGGAGAGGCGGATGTGTCAATTACACTCCCCCCCCCCCCCCAATACACGGCTCAAGCCACGTCGTTAATAAACCACTATTAGAACGTTAAAAAATCTAAAATTATTGTTTTTCCATATTGCATATTTTTTCTGGTTGTTATGTGAAATAGTAGACTGAAAAAAGTAAAATAATGAAGAAAAATTTATTTTCATAAACGGTTGAAAAGGATTCACAGATGATTAAATTTAAAAGTTTTCCCAATAATTAATTGCTTATGGCATCAGAACGACATGAAGAGAGGGAGGGGAGAGAGAGAGAGACGGATATAGTGGGAGAAAAAAAAAGGGGGGGGGGAGTTTTGGGCGGCTCTTAACGACGAAAAATTGAGAGGACACGAAGAAAAATTTCCTGAAAATCCGTTGCGTGTGTTATACCCGAATTCGATTTTAACTTTCTAAATAAAATTCGATGTCAAAATAATTAAAATATAAACTCTTACCGCATGTGTTACAAGTGTCGAACTAAAACAATCACATTCCACTTTTGTGACCTCAGTACATACTTTAAGTGAAATCAAACTTACTGGCGTTAAGATAATAGCAAACTTTTTTGAAATTTGCTTATCAATGTTATTATTAAAATTATTGCATTTCTTTATGAGGTAATTATTGATAACACGTCACAAAATCATAAACAACGATAAAAATCTAGACGAAAATTTTTCTCATGAACGCTTTTAGTAGGGAGGTCATTCCCTCCAGTTTCAGCGTTTTAATGCGCAATCCTGCCCGGAGCAGTAGAAATCAAGTACGCGTCCGCGTGCGGACGGCGTCGAAGTGTCTGTGACGCGAAGAGACGTCGACTGACCCAGGACTTTGCGGCCGTTGTAGAGGTTGTTGAGCCGCATCTTGAGGCCGGATAACTCGTACTTCACGTCGACTCCTTTCAAGTCGAAGAACTTGTGGCCGTCGTGCTCCCTCAGCACCACCGTCTGCTTCGAGGTCACCCGCATGTTCTCTGGAAAGTCACCGAACTGCTTCACGCACTCGCCGTCCACGACAACGCACTTCAATGTGTTCCGTGGGCCGTTCACGGTAAAGTGAGCACTGTCGGACTCGACCTTGGATAAAAGCCACTGCCCCTGCCCGTCGGGCACATCGAGGGACATCCGTCCGGTAAAGTTGGTAAGTGATGGAGGGAAAGTAGTTCCACATCTCAAAGTCTAATAAAAAGTGCGAGATAACCATTTGTGAAAACTTAAATTATTTCTTTCGCTTCCTGATTTTTTTTAATGCACGAAACTGTAAAAATGACCAATTCTGTATAATAAATACTATTCTAAACATTTCCCAGTTTCACCTTACCGACGCATGAATAAAGTGACGAGGTCCATGGAAACGTTAATTTTATATAAGGCGGAAGAATACACCACGTGCATAGAAGTAGATCATAAGAAAGGCTTTCAAAAGTGCTCATTCTACCGTCAACAGCCTGTAACATTATTTTCAGAGGAAAGAACCAAATTCATATATATATATATATATATATATATATATATATATATATATATATATATATATATATATATATATATATATATATATGCGTGTGTGTGTGTGTGTGTGATAGCTTACATGCGTTATAAATAATGTGAATACCAACGTAACGTGCCAGGTAGGCAAATTTTTCTTTAAAACGTTCTAAATTTTATAAACATCGTGTACTTCTACAATAACATTAAGAGAATAATTTTTCTTTTAACTTGTTTGCTTCTTCCGCGCAGCATCGTTTGTAGCCTAATACTAAAGTATTTAATGAGAGTGGACTTACATACGTATAAATATATCCCGTCCATTTGCACTGTTATAGTTAGCAAAATAAATATTTTGGGTATAGTTTTTTTAGCTGTTTCTTCACACTTATAAAATCAAAGCTTAGAATAATTGCCCAAGTATGGCGGGTTTGGTTGTTTGCTAAATAAGGCATATATCACAACGTTTTATACTTATATTAACGTAAAAGTACCCTATTATTGGTTAAATTTAACTTGTATTTAAATTTTATAATATTTCATTTAAAATTAATACAGATAAAAGCGGGGAGAAAGTAGTTGTGGTGGAGATGCCTGGTAATAAATTGTTATTATGCAAAATACTATTAAACTGAGTACACGGGAAAGCCGTGCTATATCCCTTTAGATGAAATTTTTAGAATTGGTTAGGCCTTGTTTGCATGAGGCGAAGGAATAGCCTGGAAGTAGAATTTAAACAGGATTTAAGATAAATTTGAAGTAAGCATGCATAGACTATATGACTATAGTTTGACGAAAATTCCCAGAAAATGTGGTTAATAATAAAGCATAGATTCCGCAAAAATTTTAAAGATCACGTGGAGATTACTTTGTACCTATAGGCTATTCACAATAAACTGAGCACTTTTGAAAGCCCTGCTTAAGTTCTACTTTTATGTACGTTATGTATTCTTCCGCCTTATGTAAAATTGACATTGCCATGGGCCGCATCACTTTATTCATGCGTCAGTCAAGTGAAACTGTGAAATAACTAGAAAAGTGATTATTTTACAAATTAATCATTTTTACACTTCTATGCATAAAAAAACGGTAAGTGTAAGATATAATTTAAGTTGTTACAAATGGTCACCTAACACTTTTTATTCGAAGTTAAAATATGGAACCACTTTCCCTCCATCGTCATCAATTTTACTGGACGCATGTCGCTCATGTGCCCCTTAAAATATATGCACGTAGGAGCAGTAACTTTTTCTAAAGGTTAGTTTCAAAAGTGATCACTTTGCTGTGGACAGCCTTTACCTACAGGAATTGCTAGTCAGTAACCATTAGGCTAATAAATTATAGGGAAATACCCCTGCCGCCATCTTGGATTTACGCATTTTCCTCCATAACTTGATCTCCAGAACCAACATTTAAAAACCAAGCTTGTCAAGACATAGAGAATATCTTAACAGTTATTTCATAATTTTTTCTCTCTCCTTACTCGTTTAACATCTGTAACTGTAATCAAAGATTCCCTCATTATTTAATAATTTTTGTCCAACGTGTAAAAATACAAATATAACTATAACCGTGGAAACTACAAAAATTCTTCTCAAGCAGTCATCTAAGTCATGTTAAGCTTTGATTTCCAATGTTAGGTTATGAAGTATGATTAAAAAGATTTATAAAATAAATCCACGAAGGATGTGATCTATCCACCTTAAAATGTAAAACTGTAAATTGAAAACAGAACTCGACAGTTTTGTTCGAATAACTTTTTAGCTTTAAACTTTATTCCGGTACTATCTTTAAAAACTTAACACAGTCTGAAATGCAACTCGTAGAAATACTAATAATTTTTGATAGCTACTGTTTGCGACATGTCTGTGAAGACATCAAAGAAAATTATTTCAGATATTTGTTAAACAAAAAATTCAAGAAAGTCGAAAACACGTTCTCGATTAGATAATGAATTTAGTAAACAAAGCGTATTAAGAAGTATTGTTACTTACGCGGCTCGAACCAGGCATCCCCTCTGCCCACAAGTGGCAGAAGCAGAACTCTCCCTTGTAGGCTGTAGTTGCCTTCCACTCTCAGTTTGGGGATCACCATGTCCGTCACAAAACTGTACGTCTTGTAGTCGACTCTGAAAACGACACACACAGCAATCTAAAGCAATGCATAGGTAAGCGTGCAATCAGTACAGAAGCGAAACACTTGCGATACGTTTCTCTGTTGTTCTCCATTTGGATACTTGGTGCACTGACATATTTAACAGTGTAAATATTTTTTGCTGAATTATATATATATATATATATATATATATATATATATATATATATATATATATATATATATATATATACGTTATGTAAAATGCGTACGATCATTGGCAAGGAGCAAAGGGATGCCACATAAACCTAAAGCAGAGATGCGCAAAGTGTATTTGGTGCATACATGTAGGTGAAATATGGGCATTGATGGAAAACATACACAGAAAAAAAAAACATAAATTATAGATGAAGATTGTAAAAATTAGGCTGAGAGTGACAAGAATGGGCAAGATGAGAAGATAAATTTGTGAAATATGCCCACTCAAGACAGCATAGAGAAGTAGGAGAGTAGAAAAGGGGAAACTACCGAAGAAGATGGTAGAATGGGCAAATAATGGAGAGTTAGCTGAAGGGATTGACAAGAATTGTAGAAAAGAGCATTTGATTCTGTTAAATCTCGAGATGACAGGTAGTGGATGAGCAGAACTTTACTATATTCCAAGCGGGGCTGACAAAGATTAAAAAGATTTACGAAAATTTACGAATCACCTTTATAAATATTGAATTGTTACACTCGTGAGGATTTTTACTGCGTGTGGTGTAAAAAGTACATGTAGTGCCTACTTACTTGTTCTTGGTGACCTTGACACCAGACAGACCGCGTATCACCACGTCGTTCAGCGAGGCGTTGATGGAGACAGGACCATCGTTTCCTTGGAAGATGTTTATCGTGGAGACCTGCATGGGATCCGTGGCCATGAGTCCAATCTCAGGGTAACCTGAAAAAAAAAAAACCATCGTGCTACGTACTGCTGTTCATCGAAGACCTACCCACAGCTTGTTTGTCAAAGAAAAGTTTCGAACAAAAGAAAGCATTTTCTTTTCTGATAAAACAGAAACAAATTATCCATATATAAACTGGCGTGTCTCAAAGTACATGTAAGGGTAGTGTGAAAAAAATTCTACATACACTTTACATTCTCAAAACGCTATTTCTTTCACATTCATCTGCCAAAAAGTAGGCTATTTCCAAATGAGGGGAATGTGAAGAATGACGAAACTCCACCACGGCTGTAATACAACAGCTGTAGAAGCTCCTAAGACTATTAAAGATCCTGTGGGTTTTTCAGTGAGTCTATCTGTTAAGCATCTACATCGTAACCGTAGGGGAAACATGGAGCAGAGTATGCATGCCAGCTGCGCAATAAATTACCGCTCTTCGTGTTCCAGCAACTGAACTGCTTTTCACCAATAAGACTAGCAAAACAGCGTGGTTTAAATTCGAGGTTATAACATTATTTATGCAAATACATAATTTAGAACACTTTTACACTTCCTCTAGTCTAGTTTTATCTAGTTTTAATGCACCCAAGAATATATTGCAGGTTGTCAAAATATATCGGATTGGATTGGGCTTAGTAATGTCCCCCATTGTCATGCCTGAAGGTTTATCAGGGGATGTCTTATAAACTAACTTATGACCTAACTTAAAATAACACCCATGCTTTACTGAGGATTCGAACCCAGAACCTACCGCACCCAACACCGGTGGAGCACCAACCGACTGCGCCACGGACGGTCAGCGTCAAAATGTATTTTATCAATTTTAATAATGTATAAAAATAAATATAATATAATTAGGCGTTACAAATTGCATATTATATATGATACAATACATGTAATGTATAACATAAATGGCTAAAAAATTATAACATATATATTATATGACTTCAAACAAAATTTCATATATAACGAGTGATATAGGCCTAATACAATTTGTATCATTTATTACATATAAAATAAATATTAATTCATACAAAAGCGAGGGTACATTGTAAAACCAAACGTAAACAATTATGTTCATCACTGTTTGACTGTGCGATTTTGACAATTCTGTTGGCGACGCGTGGATCTCAGCAAAATACGAAAATCGGAGTATCTTATTTTCAACATATGGTCACAACTCCAAGTAAATGCTGGGGAAGTTCCTTATTGCACACCACGGTCACTTTCTTCCTTGATCCTGGTTATTCGATTAACTGGTTCCATGCCTAATGCTCCCATTGTCGATGAGACTATAAACCATAACCAACTATCTTCCGTCAGAAATTAAGTTATCGCTTTGTGCACCTGATGGAAACATGCGCAGTTTCCTACATTCTCAGCAGGTCACGTGCTGAATAAAAGACCGCAAATAAACGGACTCAAGAGAGAATTAGTGAATTTGAAAATCATACATTTTTACAAAAACAAGACCCGTTTTCATAAAATAAATTGCAAAAAATTATCCACAAAAATGTACAATTTACTTCCATGTAAAAAATACTACAACTAATTAGATCATGATGTCTCATAACTAAGATTTATCGGTAAAATCCCTTCATATATCACTTACATGCTTTGCACACGAACCAATTAAATGGGATTAAATTGGGTCCGTTACTGACTCCGGATCGGAAGTAACGTATACGTAAGGAGCCGCAAACGTTACCCAATCCGATAAATATGACGGTAAGATTCGGTTAACGTAAAAAACGTCGGTATTTGCAATTCAACAAAACAAATCGGTATGGATGCCAGATGGAATTTTTAGGTAAAGAAAAATTCACGTGCAAACGCAGACTTTTCGGGGATCCCCAACCGATGTGCTGTCCAGTGTTGCCCTGCCCTGCACGTGCAATTGTCAGCTGGAGTCAGCGACACGTTTTGCAATAAATTTTTTTTTTTTTTTTCGGTTGTACAACAACGGGTAAAATTTTGACTTGTTGACAGTCACTGAATTAGTGGAAAGTCGCTAATGTATCCAGGAGCACGCAATCTTCGTCGGTAATTATACAAATTAGTTATGAGTATTATGAACTGGCAAAACAGCAATTTCGTAAACATGGCAACACTGTAAAAAATTCCGGTAAACTTCTTAAACTGTAATGGAAGTTTTCAGCCTATACAGTGTATGGAAATAATACTACATGTCAGGGTGAAAGTATGGGAATATTTAGCATTGCTGCTATACACAGTTGGGAACTGTCCTATGTATTTGAATCTTTCCTGAGCAACTGTAGGAATGTTACAGGCTGTTCACGGTAAAGTGAGCACTCTTGATGCCCTAGTTACTTTTTCCTTTCAACCATGTTTTATCCTTTAACCATCTTTTAAAATAAATATACCTATATGAGTAATAAACATAGTGTGTATATTACACCGCACTTGGAAGTTAACTTTTAAGGCTAAAATTAAACGTATTTATTGACAATTATTCCAAATGAGAGGGTTTTCAAAAGTGCTCACTTTGCCGTGAATAGCCTTTACCATGCATGTATTGGAAAATAATTTACAATTCACGCTTTGTCACTGTACGTATACATTGATATAGCACATTTACAAATAATTTCTTAGAAGTATCACAGAAATAAAGTCGTCTCCAGTTAAGCATCTGAAGCTCTTTTTTTTATAAATACATATCAATACCTGATAAGCGCGATATCTGGCAACATATACTATTAATTTGCTAATTTGTATCTTAAAAAATTGTCACATGGACGCTCCTGTGAGATCCGGTTTCATAAAACAACGCAGTAGAAGCGAAGCATATGCTGTATCCATCCTATTACGACAAAATTTGTAATCGGATCGGATTTCAACCATTATCGCCACGTGCGTGACGGGCCTAACTGTGGAACAGCTCATTTTAATCTCATTGAATAGCCGAGATTACACAGTTACTTCACAACTTCGAGAAGGTTTGAAATATAAACATATCTTATTTAGACTACTGAGGGACAATCGGGATGTGGTTATGTCCGGGATACATCCGTGGGTTTCAACTCAAATACGTCTGTGTTCGCGGATAATATTTTATTTGGGATGCAAGGAATGCAATAAATATATAGGCTATTCACGGTAAAATGAGCACTTTAGGAAGCCCTGCTTAAGATCTACTTGTCATGGGCCTGATCACTTCATTCATGCGTCTGTCAAGGGGAACTGTGCAACTATTAGAAACGTAAATATTTTAAAAACACTATTATTCTTGACCTTATATGCAATTAATAAAACATAAAGTAAAGGCTGTTCGCGATAAAGTGGGCACGTTTGAAATCAACCTTGGAAAAAAGTCACTGCTCCAGCCTGCATATATTTCAACAGGAGCACTACGTGACATGCGCCCAGTAAAATTTATAACGTTGGTGGGAAAGTAGTTTCACATCTCAGCGTCAAATCAAAAGTGTTAGGCAGCAATTAAATTATTTCTTTCGATTTTTTTATTCAGTGAAGTTTAAAAATGAGCAGATTTGTAAAATATTTACTTTTCTAATAATTTCACAGCTTCACTCGACCGGCGCATGAATAAAGTGATGAGGTCCATGCCAATGTTAATTTTGCATAAGGTGGAAGAATATACAACATGCATACAAGTAGATCTTAAACAGGACTTTCAAAAGTGCTCATTATACGGTGAACAGTCTATACACGAATAAATTTAAAAATAAGCAATTGAAGTAATATTGTAGCGCAAATGTTCATGATTATTACTTTAATGCGTCGTACACAGCTGTTTAAGGAATTTTAATAAACGTGCAAATGCAGACATAGCAACATATACATGTAAAATAGTAGATTTTAGCGCGACTCTTTAGTAGATGAATATAGCTTTGCAATTACTGATGGATGTCTGAAATTTTTCTTTGCTCTGTGGTGAACCTATTGGGTTATTAACCGGAGAAATGCGACAAAGGTTATAGGAGATATAGTATATTCACGGTTTCTTCACACTTTTCTAATCAAACCTTTGAAAAATTATCCCATGTCTGTCGTGTTTAGTATTTCCCTAAACATGTCATTTATAATAAGCGTTTTATACCTCTGTTAACATAAAAGTATCTTAGTTTTCGTTAAAATTGTAGTTTAACTCTATTTCCTTTATAATTTGTAATATTTCATTTATAATAAATACGAAGAAAAAAAAAAAAAAAACTGTGAGAAAACACGTGTGTTGGTAGCGCCTAGTAAGAAATAGTTCTCACGCAAAATATCACTACGACTGAGTGCGCACGAATTCGGTGCTTTGTCCTTTGGTGTATTTTTCTAAACTTAGTTAAGCTTAGTTTGCACGAAGCGGAGGAATATCCTGGAAGTGGAACTTTAGCAGGGCTTCAGAAAAGTGTGAAGTAGCCGTGAATGCATTACAGTGATGATTAAACAGCAATACAATGCTAAATGGAAAGGCGAATGGAATCATCGCAAAAAATCTGTTCACCCAAAGTCCTGGTCTACAGAAGTTCCGCTTGGCGGCGTCTGACCTACTAAGATACGTAGAAATACGCCATGAAAAATAACTCGACATTTCGTAACCTCGGAAAACATCGTGGCTATTCGACCATCTTGAAATGTTAATGAGCGATCAATAAGTTTTCACGTTACCATCTAACTAAAACGGTGGCTAATGTTTTTTTTTCCTGACATGAGGCCATAGTGAATAGGGAGAGAAACAATAGAACGTATCTTTAAATCAGAAAAAAACCAATTCAAATTAAATTATTCAATTATAATCAGTAACCATTTACTGATAACTGCAGTGATTCAGTTTTACAAATTTGCATGCTATTTTCGCTTTCTAATTAGCGACCGTCACTTCTCCAATGCTGAATTTCTGGTTTTGCCTCTGATACATCACCAATGAAAAGAAGCAATTTAACTTAATTTATAGCAATTGATAATTACTCATTGATTGAAACTACCGATAGAACCTCGAGATGAAAAATATAAAGTAGGTAACAGGCTAATATTCCGAATAATTTTAATTACTTCTCACACAGTAAAAGCCTATTTCCATTAAACCCCGTGCTGCATAAATATGTTATATCAGCGTTAGTTGAAGGGGTTTAGGATTTGTAACTTGAGCACATTTGACGTCGTTTGATGAACAAGCGAACTGTATCTCTTATCCCGATGACTATAACAAAGGACGTTAAAAACAAATAAAACTGGCTTCATCTCTAGCTAATAAAGTTTATTATTGCGCTTTAGCACTCGTCAGAGTTAGCGGTGAACAAGTGGCTAGTGGAGCCCCAGATAGCGTGCAAGCTTGTGGAAAATTTTCCATTTGAGTTGAATTTTCCTTGGCGATCAAACTTGCCGTGTCAGGTGTGATTCAAGTTTGATTCAAAACATATATCTCATGACTGGCACATACTTGCTAACGGTAAGTTTGCAGATGATGCTTGCAGGTTGCCAAGACAAACTAACGGTAAGTTTTACTAAGCAAGCTTACTACAATCTTGACCCGTAGAGATTATTTACCTTGGTTCAAGCTTTTTGGCTTGCATAGCTGGCTTGATTCAAGTTTGATTCAAAACATATATCTCATGACTGGCACATACTTGCTAACGGTAAGTTTGCAGATGATGCTTGCAGGTTGCCAAGACAAACTAACGGTAAGTTTTACTAAGCAAGCTTACTACAATCTTGACCCGTAGAGATTATTTACCTTGGTTCAAGCTTTTTGGCTTGCATAGCTGGCTTGATTCAAGCTTGACTCAAGGCGATTATGTTATGGGGGGGGGGGGGGGAGCTTTCCGTGAATACGACGCGAGTTAGATTGCTAGCGGTATCACACCTGGGTTTCCGTACGTGGGAAACATGGCTGATGCTGCCTCTGCCAGGTAGGTTTTATCTACGTTCTCCTTTTGTTTTTACCATTGCATTCTATCGCCGCTCCATCCTGGATTTCATTCCATGCCACACTTCTGAGACTACGGGCGCTTACGGTATTCGTTATATATTTTTGATCATTCAAACGCTAACTTCCTTGGAGGAATGTTAAAAGCCATTTTTCAAAAATCATTACCTAAATGCTTATTTACTAGCATTATAAAACGTATGCTTACCACGGCTCAGCTTGTCAAAGATGGCTTGCACGGTTTGCTTATTGCATTCTTCAAAGTCCGGTTTCTTGTGGTAACATGTCTTGATGAAGTCAGCTGAAAAATAAGAAACGAAATGTTAAACATATTTGAAATTAAATAACAAATAAAGCTCCACAGCAAGTTGGGGGAAATGCATATACTTTGTCATAGTTATTCACTGTAGAAAAATTTCAATTTTTTTTTCCAAGATACGCGCAAGGAAAGAATCGTACTTCTATGTACAATAGTCCCGGAGTAATAAATTCACAATGATATAAAGTAGTGCATATATAAATCCATTTGGTGGGCAAATTTTTCTTCTAATAACCTTTATACTTGATCAAATTCAAGCAAACGCATTTTCTTGATAAATAGACAGTGTACATACTGATAGATTCTGCGATCTGATTGCCTTATACCAGTAGCAATATTTCTTAGACTACGGCGAAACTGGTCTTTGCAAAAATGGGCAATGACCAGAACGGAATCAACGCAGTTCACAGTTAAATATTGAAAGCGAAGCAAAACAGCCCACATCCGGTGGAGAAATTACAAATGCGCGGTGCAAGATTTTATGTATAAAATTATAAACCGAATGGTATTTCTTAGATTTCTAAAGTGTGTATGCTGTATTTTCGTATATATGAGTGCATATTAATGTACACATATATTAAACGATACACGGAATTTACGAAATTTAATCGTGTTTTATACATATGAGCTATTTTGACGCAATTTAAATGGCATATTTACTAGCGTAAAATACCATGTTTAAAAAAAAAAAAAAACTTTTTTTTTGCTTTACTTTCAACAATTTCACAGAGGAAAAAACTATACTTAGATTGACGCTGACAGCCTCTTGCAGAATTAATAACTACGTGTATCAGCAAGGGGATACTTAACACACTTTAAACAAGTTTGCTATCTAATTATCCAGTACTAGTCATACTAGCTTAGCAAGATATTGCACAAATTCTATTATACGCGGTATGGCTTGAATGTGTTTCTTATTATTCGTACTGTCGTACGAAATTTTACTGGGAAAACCATTTGTGTATTGAAGATCTTTATTTATTGCACTTTTTACAACGTAGTCCATATTTTAAAAAAATTTAGACACTGAATGAGAATAACTGCAAACGATTGGAATTAGTTTTGTGAGGGACAGACGTTTGGATGATTTAAATACGTAGAAAATGGCATTTCACTCGCATATTTCTAATTAAAGAAGAGTAAATTATGTGGCTGTCGGTTAGTAGGACAGCGAATATGATTTTAATTGTAATTATGTGCATTATAAAAATTACGCTTGCTGGTTAAAGTATTCAGTTTTAATTTTGTGGATGGACTGCTTTGTAAATTAAAGCATTTTATATAATTGTAAATAAATTACAAAATTTAATTAACTTTGTTTTATTCCGTTAAGATTTAAATATCTCAAGAACCTGGGTACACCTTCCGCAGTTTGCAATAATAGTATAGCTACTACATTTTGGAAGTATTTTCTATAAAATGTTATGCTATATCTAGAGTTTGGAATCTGGATAGTGAGAATTATAGACCATTAATAAAACAGTTGAAATTGTGTAGGTTGCCTGCAGTTGGCATATGTAAAGTTGCTGTTAAATCGTGAATTAACTCTTGTTTATATGCATCCAAAAATGCTTTGCTCTCTCCATTATAATTTATTTCAGTTATTTGCTATATTAGGAAAACGGTTTTTAAACAACATCCAATACATTTATACGTGGAAATGTAGAATTACCATTTTTAGACAAATGGATGGTAGACATAAGTAACTATTAACAAAAGTAAAAGTTATATGGTGTACTAAATACCTGACTCGAAAATACCAACGGAACAACTGGGTTTCGAACTAACGAGCATTAGTAGTATAGGAATGTTGTTCCTGGGATATGCTTCATGAGTAGGAGCCAGGAGTCGTCCGCCATATTTGATGAAGTCACCACCTGTTCTGTCATTCCGGTTGGCAGGCGACCATTTTGTGACCTTGACGTTTCCACCATCTTGTTTCTAGAATTTTCCATTTCATGCTAGTAGATATATATTGAGAGAGCTGGCCTACCCCATGTTTTTCATCGAAAATCAAGCAGTTTTCACCACCAAAATAAAGTTTTTTTCGCTCCAAAATCATGGTTTGAAATTTAAGAACTTATGCTTCCAAAAAAACAAGGAAATTTACCCCCAAAATCATGCAAAAACAAACATATTTTTTTCAATTGTCCCCTAAATGAGGGTGCAGGATTTGGCACAAGGTAAAAACATGCAAAATCGAGTAAATTTCTCGCTTTTCAGGTAATTTTCTCGTTTTCTAGAAACGTAAAAGAAATATCTTCTCTTTATAAAATAATTTGCTTAATAAATAAAATGGAAAATATGCTCGAAATGGAAAATAATAATACATGGAAGCAATGTAAAAAGCTTCGCAAAGTATTAAACATTTTATTTATAGTTTTTTTTCTTATAGAGAATCATGTTGACAAGCGATCTAGCAGTTGAGCTAGGCGAGAAGACAGTACGGGAATTAAGAATTATAGGTAGAAGTATGAAATTAAATATTTACATTATCTGAGGAAAGCAGATTTAATTACAGCTATTATAACATTTATTATTGATGAGCAAAAACGAAGAAACTTCGCAAATTTGCCATTTTATTATGCCAATATCAATTAATTATATAAGAAAGATAGAAAGAAATTAAAAAAAAATCCATTCTCTAATAATCTATTTTATAAAAAAGAGAACAAGGAACTAAAAGAAATATTCCCTTATTCTACCAACATATTTGTAAAGCCTAGAAATAAAAGTCAGTGGGTAAAATAATGGATAACAACGAATAATTTTACAGATTTGCCTTTAGCTGATGTCGATACCAATGAATTATATCCCAAAGATAGAAAGGAATTGGAACAAATATTTCCATTCTCTAATAATTTATTTGTTAACAGAATAATAGAAGAAGAAGCAACAAAAATTACTTAGTTAATAAAGCTTTTAGAAGTAGGATATCAACATATAACATTGAAAATACCTTTCATTTAGTACAGCCTATTCATTTTTTGACTTCAGTAAAAATAAGTTATTTGAAATAATACGCACTAATCTTAGAAACCTTAGAGGTCTAAAAACCAATATTAATTTATATACCAATTTTCGTAAACAAGATAATGATCAAGTAGAATTATTTACATTTCAATCATCCAATTATACAGTATTGAATGAAGGATATATTAAAAGAATTCATAAATTCATATTACAAGAAATAACTACACAATTATCTGAATTTCAAAGAAGAGGTTCAGGCTGGACATTAGATAGAATAATTTGAATACAATTAGCTATAAATAAGTTTAATCCATTAAATGGATCATCATATATTGAACTACCTGAATATATTAAGAATAAGAAATCATGCATAAATGTAAAAAATAATGATCAAAAATGCTTTCTTTGGACAATAATATCTGCATTATTTCCACATTAAGACAGAGTAACTAAATATAAAATTTAGGCCTTAATATTGACAAAATAATAGATAAATATGAATATTCTACTCAAATTGAGAATATACCAAAAATGGAACAGTAAATTGATGTATCTATAAATGTATTCTCTGTTGAAGGCGAAGGTAAGAAATCCATGGCATATCCATTAAAACTTACAAAAAGTAAAACGGATAATCACATAAATTTACTTTACTTTGAAGATGATAAGGCAGGCACAGCTGCACAAAACTCACATTACCGTTGGATTAAAGTCTCATCGAAGCTGCTTCCAGCACAAAGAACTAATCATAATGGTAAAACTTATACATGTGATCAGTGTCTTCGATTATTTTATTCTCAAGAGAAATTAAATAAACATACCGAAGATTGCTCTAAAAATGAAGCAGTAAGAGTCAATGTACCTGCGAAAGGAGGGCAAATATTTTTCAAAAATTATAAACACACAATGAATATTGCGTTCGTAATATATGCCGATTTTGAATCAATAGCGAAGAAAATATCAACAGTTAAGCCAAATCCTAAGGAATTATATAAGTTTAAATTAATCACAAAATCCGTTTTAACTAAAGACGATATTGATAATGGCATTTGTAAGGAAATACTTCAAGAATGACGATCTTAATAATGATCAAATTAATAACATTGATTTAAAGCTAAACAATGAATAATATACTATGAAATATCAATTACATGAAGCATCTAGGTTTTGCTATTATATTGTATCTGCTTATGGTGATTATAAACTGCCAGTAGTTTATCGAGGACCAAATGCACATGAAATTTTTATACTAACCATTAAAAGGGAAGTAGAATGAATTGGGGGAATATATTCGCAAACAGAATCAATGCAACTGCTTACAAAAGAAGAAACCGGTTATATAATACATCTAAAAAATGCACTGTATGTGAAAGCGAGTATTCGAAGGATGATAATAAAAAAGTGCAACATTATGATCATTTAACTGGCAAATTCATTAAACCTGTATATAATAATTGTAATCTACAAATAAAATTGCCCAACATTGTACCAATTTATTTTTATAATTTTGCTGGCTATAATGCTCATTTATTTATTAAAGAGCTAGGCTATAATGAACAAGATATAGAGTTAATTGCAAATAATGAAGAAAAGTTTATTAGTTTTGGGAAACGAACAGAAAATTGAAAAATGTGATTTATAGACACACTTAAATTTATGGTTTGCAGTTTGGACAAATTATCATCTAATTTAACTAAAGAACAAATGAAACATACACGCAAACATTTTCCATACGATTATATTGTTGCTGGAAATTTTTTTTGCGAAACTATGCTTCCACCAAAACGCGAATTTTATAATAAATTAAACGAATCTGGTATAACTGATGATGATTATGAGCATGCAAAACATGTATGGAATCAATTCAATATGAAATATCTTGGTGAATATAACGATTTATATTTTAAAAAGTGATGTTTTATTGATATCAGATATTTTTTTAAATTTTACAAAAACTTGTATAAATTCATGTGTATTAGATCTAGCATAGTATTTCTCAGCAACAGACTTATTATGGAAAGCAATGTTAAAAATAACTAAACAACCACTAGAGTATTTACACAATCGTGATATGATTTTAATAATAGAAAAAGGAATTAGAAGTGGAATATTACAATGTTGCAAACTATATGTTAAAGCAAAGCAAATAAATATTTAGATTATTTTGTCTCTGATCAAGAGTCTAACTATTTATCATATCTTGGTGCAAATAATATACATGGCTAGGCAATATCACAATATTTGCCATGTGGCAGTTTCAAATGGGAGAATTATACAGCACTTCAATTTTACAATGAACATATATTAAATTTGGACAATGATTCTAATTATGGTTATATATTAGAACTTTATTTAGAATATCCTAAGTAACTACATAAATTACATAAATATCTACAATTTTGCCCCGACAATAACATAGTTCCAGCAACAAAGCAATCCAAATTGCTAACAACTTTGCATAAAAAAGAAAAGTATGTAATTCACTATCATAATTTGAAACAATGCCTAAAGAATGGATTAAAACTCACTAAAATTCATGGAATGTTAAAGTTTAATCAATCTTATTGGCTGAAGAAATATATAGATCTGAATACAGAGATGAAAACTACTGCTAAAAAACAACTTTGAACAAGATTATTATAAACTGATAAATAATTCTGTGTTCGGCATAACAATGGAAAATATAAGAAACAGAGTGGATATAAAACTAATAGCAACTGAAGAAAAATGTGAAAAATTAATATTAAAACCAAATTTTAAGAAAGATACTATATTTAATGAAAACCTTAAAGCTATACATATGAATAAAACACTTGTGAAATGTAATAAGCCAATTTATGTTGGCATGTCAATTCGGGACATATCGAAAGAATTGATGTACGATTTTCATTATAAAGTTATGAAACAAAAATTTGACAATAAAATCGAATTATGCTATCAAGATACCAATTTGTACATTTACATAATAATAACAGACAATTTTTATGATGATATGAAAACAATGTTAGACAAACTTGATACAAGTGATAACCCAAATGACTATATATATATATATATATATAACATGCCTCAAATAAATAAAAAAGTTTTAGGAAAAATGAAAGATAAATGTAATGGAAAAAATAAAGAAAGAATTTGTTGGTTTGCGAGTAAAACTGTATGCATGTAGGGTTGACAATAAAGAAAAAATCTAAAGGAGTAAACAAATGTGTAGTTAACAAGCAAATATCATTTGCCGATTATAAGAATTGCTTGTTTAACAAAAAAAATACAATATAGAACAATGAATTTAATAAGAAGCAAAAAGCATGAAATATATACAATCTAAGTTAGTAAAATAGCATTGAATCCATATGATGATAAGAGAATTATACCTGAAAATAAAATAGATACATTGCAATATGGATAACAAAATTAATAATATTTCTGTTTTAAACTTATTTAGTTTCTAAGACAACATCGATATCAGCACCATTAAAATCAATTAGTTTGCTCATGTCATCTCTAATTTCTAAAACTATGTGATCAGATCGCTCATTGTTAATTTGATAGAAAATTGGATATGCAGGTTCATTAATTATGCAATCTAAAAAAACCAAACATAGTTTTAGGTGGAAAACTAGCAATTATATAAGTTTATAAATCGTTAGACTCATCATACGTTATTATGCATTAGTGTCAAAAAATGTATTTAATGATTTGATCAATGGTTTCCCAAATATATGTCATTTAATAACATATAAATTATATAAATAAACTTAAAACCTTTAGAAAGATATGTAATACAATTAAACATTGATGTCCCTAGATAACTGAGTTAAAATTCTGAATTCGATAATCGTTGTAATAAATAATGCTATTTTTGAAATAATTAATTATATTACTAGTAATATTTCCTCCAAATGAATCAAAATAGTAAACATCGTTCTTTTCTTTAAATTAGAAAACACAATGAATGCCTGGATGTGATGAAATGTCGAAATTTACCACAGAACATTCACTACTGTGCATACTTTTTGGTAGTTTGTTAATCATATAAACTTTCCTGAAATTTTTAATATTTAATATTTTTACATATTTTTCAATATCAATATTAGATAGTTGGTATATATTTTTAAAACATTTTGACTGTCCTCTTTTTAATCGGCTTCAAAATTTATTTTCCATTTCTAAATTGTGTCTCCGTTGTTCTTCTAACTCTTTTGTATTTTCTCTAGTTTGTTAGACAGAATAATAAATTGTGCTAGCTCCTCCAGTTAAAATGCCAATTGCACCTAAAGCAGCCAATATAATAGGTATAATTTCTCCATGGTGTAAACCACTGCTAGTTTTTTCTTTGGCCATCTTTTTGACTGTTGGTAGTGATAAAGTTAATTTGAAACTTTTACCTTCTTTCAATTTTTTATTTTTTCTCTCGATTTAATCAATTGTTAAAAATTGATCTATACAAAAATCATTTACTTCTCAAAGGGAATATCTAAATTTATATTTGACATCTTAATTTATAAAAAAAAAATTATATATATTCAATAAAACATTTTAATAACTCAACCTAATTTGCTTTTTGTAAACATAGTTGAAGCAACAGCACCAGAAGCAATTTTTTCTCCAATTGGAGAATTTTTATCTAACATGATTTCTTTAGCTTCTATTTGTAAAATTCTATCAGCATCATGTCTAAATGCTAAACCTTTATGATCTCTGTAAGCAATATTGTGATATTTGCATGCTTCATCTAGTTTATTTATTCCTGTATCACCTCGTTATAATCTTTAATTTAATGTTGCAAATGGTCCACAATAATTATAACCAGGTAAATGCATTTCACGTAAATTTAAATTGCCAAATACCCAATTTATAATACCTTTGCCATGGTGTTCAGAATTCCAAAATGAGTGTGGAATTAGATTTAAAATTCTAATAAGGAAAGGAATTCATTGTTGGATTATTAATAACAAAATCAGAAAATCCATTGCTTAACATATTCATTATACTTACTTTTTCATTGTAATAATTATTTCTAGCATTTTCTTCACCGTGAATAATTAACAATATATTGATTAATTTTCTAACATTGTCCATCCAAATATGTTCTTTTGGTAAACTATTATATATTTTTTGTACCTTCTCCAGATTTAGGAGTACTTAGAGAAAAAAAAAATGTTGGTGTGTTTGGTGATGATTTTTAACGTGATTCTTTTATATAGTTATGATAAATCGGTCCAATTATATTTTAGTATTTCCAACCTCCTCTTGAAGCTACCTTTTTATTAGGATTATATTGCTGGAATGCAGAATTGGTTCTTTTAACGATTTCTGCATACTTTTCATAATGCTCATCATGAAATTTATTCTCAAGGGCTTCTTGTGAATTTTCTGTTAACAAATTACAAAGCCCTGGTGTTAATATATATTCTTTATCCTTAACAAATAGTGCATCATTATTTATCATTACTTTTGTATCACCAATGTAAAAATTCCCCCAACTCCAAGTAAACCAAATTTTTCAATAATAACACTTATTATTTTTGCAATTTCTATTCCAAGATTTATAGTAGAAACATCTGCTATTGGTGGCAATTCTTTTAATGGATTAATACCAATATGCTCTTCCAAGTTAGGAGATTTCGAAAATAATTATCTTTCGAATGATGTTTCTACTGGCGTTGGCAGACAATCTAAATTTATTACTGCTACAGGAACTATTGCTGTTATAATTTTTTTATTTTTTTGCTTACTTTTTTATTTTTTTACTGATATTTCGTAATATTTTTTATATCTTTCAATGAGTAATTTAACTCGAGAAACTCCCTTCGATTCTGCCATTTATATATAAATTTTTTCACTTTTAAGTGAGTTATAAAAATACTGAAAATTTTGAGAGGCAGACTTTTCCTCCAACTGATCAAACTAGGGGGAATTTTAATGTTTACAATAATAGAATCGAATTTTATATTCTTATAGGAGATGGCTTTTCTTTTCCTAATTATGCTTATGTTTATGAGCAATTTATGTTACTAAAGAAAGATGTTGGAGCTGAGGTAAACTATGATGAATCAGATAATATTGATGTTTGTTCAAACTTACTTCTTTTGCAATTTTCTAGAGTAGAAATCTCAAAACATGGAAATATTATTGAAGCTGTTGATAATCCTGGTATAACATCAACAATGACAAAAGCTTTATTGAGACCACCAAGTAAAACAAAATTACTTAGAATTTACTGGTGTTGATAATCTATATCGAGATAAATCTGTTTCTAGTAATATAACAAAAGAAGTTAAAACTGTTACTAGTAATAAAACAAATTAAATATTGTATCCTATTAGATATATGTTTAATTTTATTCATGATAACAATGAAGTTAATTGGAAAGGTGGCTATAAAACTACTTTTATTTTCGTAATTCATCTGACAACCACTGTTTATTTCTTTATGAAACTTTAGATAAAGATGATAAAGTTATGAAACATCATCTTGATCCTGGTAAAAATGTTATTGAAAAACGATAAATTATGTGGCCTATTGCTGAATATGATTCTAATACCACTATTGCAATTAAAAGAAAAATATACAAAGATCCACAAATACCTATTAGTTTGGATTTTTGGCAATTTTAAGAAAAAGAAGTTCTTAACCCTTTCATACCTGATTTAATTTTCTGGTTTTCCGATAAAATTCCGATTTTTTTTTTCATTTAGTTCATTCTGAGCTCCGGAGAATACATTAGTATCTAAGACCATAGAGTAATGTTACTAAAATGAGTAAAATAGGTCTTTGTTGCTGTAAATGTAATTTTAAAAAACCAAATTATAGTCTACCTTAAATGGCATTAATTGATGCCGCCGGGTCTGAAAGGGCTTAAGGAACAACTCTTTTTAGCTTTGATATAAAGATCAGTTTAATAATTTACAATTTGATAAGCCTGATTTTGTAATTGTAGGTTTTCAATTTAATAGAAAAATTGTCCTGAACAGCATAAACATGCTACTATGTTTGATCATTGTAGAGTAAGAAATATTTATGTTACAAATGGTAGAAATGACATTTTTCCTAAAGAAAACTGGAATCTAGACATTGAAAATAGACTTTATCTTAAAACAACTTGCTGCTTATAATGATTTTAAAAATTAAAAAACCAAACTAGATAGCTGCTATAGAAATAATGGACTTTATTATAAACCAACTGTAAACTTTGGTTGTAATATTAATTACTGTTCATTTTGGGGGCGAAGACCTTTATATGTTATTGATTATTAATACAGAATAACAACTGTAGTTAAAGAAAAAACTAATATATATATAAGTGTTGTTTTTAATAAAAAGGTTGTAGAAGAAGGTACCATCTGTAATGTTGTTTTAATTAGTCGAAGGAATCTTACATACGATTATTTGAAAGAAAGAATTGCTGAAGATTTATAAATTTTTAATATTATTAAATGGAGGAATCAACAAATTGTTCCGACAGTTTAACACAATATTTTAGACTCATAGTTGAGTGGTTACATTGAAAACATTTACGAATTTTTAGAAATATAAATGAATTATTTGATCAAATAAAAAAATATTTTCATGATTCTAATTAAGTTTTTTTCTTTCTCTTAATAAATTTATTTTCTTTTTAAATAAAATAAAATGCCTGTGTTACCTTGCAATTTGACAAACATTTTAAAATGCGACAGTGGGTCAAAAATTCCTTCCTATACATTAGAGAATGCATGTGAAGATCTTAAAAATTTAGTTTACAAATTTCATTCAAATTTACAAAGCTTACAATTATCACTCTTAGAAATCATTGACGATAAATATGAACTGCGAGATATTGGTGAAAATCTAGATCAAATAGAAGAAGTTTTTAAAAGATTAGTAGAGATTCTAATATAAACTGTAAAGAGTAATAATATATATATTTAATTTGATTTTTAGCTAAATTTGCTTGATGTTAGCATAAATTTGCTTAATTTAGATTACTTGCTTGCAAAATGACGTTTCTAGAAAACATGAGAATTTGCTTGAAAAGCGAGAAATTTTCTCGATTTTGTATGTTTTTACCTTGTGCCAATTCCTGCACGCTCATTTCGAGGACTATTTAAAACATTTACTAGGTTTCGCCTGATTTTGGGGGTAAATTCGCTTGTTTTTTTTTAAAGCGACAGTTCTTAAATTTCAAACCTTGATTTTGGAGCAAAAAAAATTGATTTTGGTGGCAAAAACTGCGTGGGCCAGCTCTCTCATTATATATCTACTCATGCTCTGCTATTCTCATGCACTGTCATTCCATTCTACCATACCATGGACAAGTTTCACAAACAAACACCTTATGTAACCATTAACAGTCTGAATGCAATAGCATGTGTGCATTTAAAGTCATAATGATAATATTAAAAATATCTAAAATGTGCCACATTTTTAATGACCAGTGAATGTACAGCTTCGAAATGTATAGATAGCCACGTGAAACCAACAAATTAAATTAATAAAATTACTATCTATGCTGTGAATGAGTGCACTAGATGCCCAAAAGAACCTTCCGAGAGATCAGAAGCTGACTGGACACATGCACAAAGGAATGCACAGCTGCTTCAGAAATGGCATGCCTCATCCTTGGGCCATGAATCTGCCACCTACGACTAGACAAGAAGTCACCACGACGATGTTTCCGAAGAACTTTTTTTTTGCGAACATGAACAGAGACTGAGTAAATTTTTGGGCTATGACATTTGTGTATTTATCTGTAAAAATAAATTTTGTGTTTAGGTTGAATTCGCACAGAGATGGTCCTGGGAATGTACACATGCCTTCAAGTTAAACCAGACAGAGTGTCAGATGGAAGGGGGAGGAGGGGCAGGTTGTAGAGGGAATGCACAAAACTAGAAATGGAATGGAATGAGTAGTTTTCCAATAGCCATTGAATGTGTCTGGATTAGGGGCTAAGTTCTTTTTTTCACGTGAAATAATTTAATATTTCTGTTGTTCTAGATAGGTGGTCTATCCTTCCCCATTTACCCGCCCACCCTCGCCCCTGCACTGTGCTAATATGTATGGATCTTCGTCACGCCATTTTCCTGCGCGTGCTGCTACGAAGTATAACTTAATAGTTGTCTCCACTGCCGATACGATAAGCGCACTGGTCCCGGCTTGATGGCATATCCCGGAATTACGTGGCACGCCTTTACACAGGGTAACACTACACCTACCCACATGATAACATCGATAACAATGCTACATGTTCTCTGAGCAAGTACTGATTTGTAATCGTAATTTTAGTGATGTAACTTTAGGAGGGCATCGGTTTTCCTATCAAGTCTGCTGATAAACCTTTGTAAATGGCTGGTAGACAGATAAGAGGACTCACATCTGTCGCCATCTGCCGCCGGCCTCACAGATAGCGCATGCCCCCTCCCCCTTCGCCAACCGGGGCCTTGTACCTGACCTCGGTTTCAATAACTATTTTCTAAATATTCGGTCCGCGGCCACCCTCTGTGATTATTCTTATACGAACCGATATAATTACTAAAGATCCAAGGTGGAAAGCAAGATATTTTAAATAATTTTTTATTGTACCACATTTTTCCTTCGACTTTAAAAATAAACTATGTGAATGTTATTGTAATATATTGTCTTTAGACTAGTGTGTCCCTGCTTTCTGCCTAATTGATTTCGTTAAAAAATACAAAAAAAAAATGAAGTAAACTAATTGAGTGTTTCAATTTTCTATATACCTTATTTAAACGTTTTAGGTGTCAGGAGGGGGTGCTATGACATAGTTTCAGAAAGGCCGTGATCGGAGGTGTGTTGTGGCAGGGGGAGGATGGATGACCAGCATGCACAACAAGAAACTTCACGGAAGAAAATTGAGTATTTCAAAGAAAATACTAAAAATCTAACAAATAAAATGAATACTTTTAATAAAATATGCATCTCTGTATTACTTTTCAAGTACTTATTTTCATAATTGATAATAAGAAAAAATATTGCTATTAAAATTCTTATTCTGGAATAATCATGACAAAGAAAACTTACATTCTTTTAAATAAAGAGGTGATGGTGTTGCAATGCATATATCTATTTAAAACCTTACATCACTACCTGTCTCGGTGGCCGAGTGGTCTAAGGTGTCCACCATGTTGGCAACCCAAGGTCCAGCAGTTCAATACTGTTATACTCTAGACGATATTTTGAGCTCTGCAAAAATTAAATAGCTGCGTCCCTAGCGACTAACTCCAGAACCAGCATGGTGGTTGAATTAGAGTGACATCAGTGCCCCTATAAGGTGGCAATTGGAAGAAGGACAAGTGGAAACAAGATGGCGGGATCGAACGAATGTGAGTAATAAGGTGGCACACTCTAGCAGCAATAAAAATCATGACCGATACCATCGTTCCTATCAGGTGATGAGGTAACTACAGGAGCGACATCCAAGATGGCGGACGAGAAGATGTAAGAGAGATGAGGTGGGAGAGAGAGGCAGGATGGAATGACAGAGCATGAAGTGGAAGATTCTAGAAAAAATGGCTGCCGGCCGGAATTACAGAGCAGGAGGTGATATCATCCAAGATGGCGGACGGCTCCTACTCATGAATCACGTCCCAGAAACCATATTCCTATACTACTACTAATATTAATATTACACTATCGTGATTGCTCATTACCTCAATATCCTAAATGTTAATAGTGGGTTGTAGATGAAAACCGTGTACACGCCTATCAAGAAATATTGATGTTACAATTATTGTCTAGTAATTTATGACTAGGGTTATCGGAAGCTTCTTCATACTAGCTTTAAGTTTCGGTTATCGTAAAAATACAACCTCGATAGTGTCCCACTCACAGAAGAGTCGACGGTTTTGAGAGCCGATGAGGATGAAATGTGGTGAGAGCGGGGGAAACGGGAGATCCCCGAGAAAATCCGCCGACCAGTGGTATCGTCCGGCACGATTCCCACATACGAAAATTCGGGAGAGACCCAGGTGGGGATCGAACCCGGTTTGCCCAGGTGGGAGGCGAGTATTCTAACCGCTACACCACCGCTGCCTCTTATTTGTTATTCGCAGATTCATTATTTATTAAATTACTATGCATTCGTACATTACATATGCAATGCTTACGTTTGACTTAACGCTGTTAAATTTATTGCATTCTTCTTTTGATATCACATCATTAAACTAGCTGTAGTTTTAGTACATTATGTTTACTTCTTTTTTTAAGTTCAAGTATACTCTAAACTTGAAACAGTGAGAATTGAGCAAAATCAGTGAAAACAGTAAGAATTGAGCAACTGAGAATCAGTGCCAGATAACTAATTAATATAGTGGCTGAATTTCACTGATTTATTTGTGATTCCCACTGAATGTCAAGAATTCCATTGCTATAAATCACTTGTTCCCAGTTAATTTGTTCGCAAGTCGGCAGTAGCTTATCACTAGGGATAGTAAAATTTCGCGAATTCAATGACCTGTTAGCTAGACTCCACAGTCCTGTATATACTCGAGCCTCAGCTGTGTGTTCATTGGCTGCGGATCCAGAGAGTAGCTAGTGTTGCACCACACCTGGCAGTACGGGACTCGCTACGTGTTTCCTTGCACGTCTGCTATTGGCTCAGAGACGTCCAGGGTATATTCGATAAACTGTGATCCAATTGCAAAGGTGACTTTACATTATATGTGTTTGACGTCCATCTTGTCACGAAATTAATTCGCGAAATTTTCCTATCACTACTTATCACCTGATTTTCAGTGAACCTTATTTCACTTATTAATATCACTGATTCGGATTTAAAGTGTTTATTTACTCTTGCGGTTATTGATCGACTGTAAGAAAGAGGCGTAAGTCTTAACTTTAATCAAAAACCCGTAGTCAGACGACTAAAATGTGTAGTTTTGATGAAAAAATAGCTATTAATATTTCCAATCAGTACACAAACATTGAAGTTTCTGGAATGCAAAATTGTTTTCAAATAGGATTATTGAATCTTCTAATGAATTTGTTAATATATTTAAGCCTCCCCCTTAGCAACGTTATAGCTACGGATCGGGTTGTCAGGCGCCTTTCGTAGGTTTATAATCATTAGAGTTAGAGTACTATTGTAGAGATATCCCTGGATCGGGAGCCGAATGACTACAGGCGCGGTAATTATCGCGAACTAGCAGCATAAGGTAATACATTTTACAGGATCCCTAAATTCCACGTGAACTAGTATGCAGAGTTTGGCGAGTTTTGCTCGTTGTTCGATGTCTTGGCTATTTATGTCGTGAATACAAGAGGAATTCTGCCGGGGGAAATGTGCTAGCGTTGCAAACCGACGAGTGTGCATTTGTGATGAGTACGAACCACACCAAGAACCTTGATCACAATATTTCATTAAGGGAGAGATAGAAATCACTGTGGCGTTACAAGTTTCTGAGCCATCAAATGTGTTCATCATTCATTTTTTAAAACTTTTCTTTGACAAGGCATAGTATATCGTTCAGATCATTGAATAACTGTGATATGACTGGAATACCCTTTGTTTACCCTGTGTAGTAAACAGGAATTAATGATTGATTATTATGGCCACCTGTTTTTTCGTGAAAAGATTTCAGGACTACTAGTACTCCAAAACACTGTAGCTCAGATCCACTTTTGTGATTGGCTGAGTTTAACTGTCGTGCGTTGTAGGTGCCTGTCGGCGAATCACGAACACTCAGTGTTGGAGTAACCTAATTATGATTGGCCCAGTCAGGTGAGGAACTCTCTGCCGACAAAGACATGTGGCCAATAACTAAAGGAAAAATGCACGCATGCGATAAGACATTGGAATCTAGCCTTTGGGAAAATATTTCAGAGAAAAAAAGGTGGCCCTATTGATTACCATCTCATAATGGCTACAGAAGCGATAAAACTGCAATAGCTCTAAAGCACCAACTGTCTCTAAAATATAGTTAAATCATGTTCCATTCCCTAAGAGATACACAATTTAAAAAATTAATTTATAATCTAACTAATGAAATAAAATCAATTAATCCAAGATGGCGTCCAACTCTCAAACTGGAGCGGGATGCGGCAGTGGTATACCACATTTCACCGCTCAAGTGAGTAAAGAGTGAAGAGATTTGGGCGACTCTTAACATCGAGGTCTTGAGAGCCGATGTGGGTGAAACGGGGTGAGTACGGAGCAGCTCCGAAATGCAGGGGTGGGGGGAGATAGGAGATCCCCGAGAAAACTCGCCGACCAGCGACGTCGTCCGGCACAATTTCCGCATGCGAAAACCCGGGTGCGACCCCGCCGGGAATTGAACCCGGTTCGCCTTGGTGCGAGGTGAGTAGTCTATCCACTACATCGCCTCGGCCGCTCGCCTATCGAGTACAGAAGCCGAGGCGACAGGCGAAGTTGGTGTGACACGACGCCACAGGGTACAAAAATACAAAGAGACGAACGGATGAAACGGATGGTTGTGAGCCCAGCTTTACAAGATTTATTTCGCGGGGCTCCTCTATTCTGGTTTTATGACATTGGCTTGTAAAACCCTGCTAAATGGCATACGTCTTTGACATATTCCTGTGTGTGGCCATTAAGTATAAATTAAATTATGACAGGTATGGAGCCCTTTCTCTTCACCGTTCTCTCTTACGCAATATGGTGCTTTAAGTGATCCACCTTCTTAGAAAAAGACGAAAGAGCGACGGCGAGCCACACGATGACTCCACGGGGAAACAAAGCGATTGTGGCGCCAACTTGTGTCGAGTCAAGTAACTCTGTCTTCGTTCCATCTACGGTATTCATTATATAGGCTGTTCGCGGTAAAAATGATCACATTTGAAAGCCCTGACTATTGTCTACTTATATACACGTTGTGTAGTCGTCCGCCTTACGTAAAATAAACATTGTCTTGGACCTCATCACTTTATACATTAGTCGATATATTTAAGATATATTAAAAAAATTTAAGTCATCACGAATGGTTACCTAACACTTTTTATTCGACTGTAGGATATGGAACTACTTTCCCTCCAGCATTACCAACTTTACTGCGCCCGTTAAAATCATAGACTAAAGATGAGGTGGACAGATCTCGCTGGCTGCGCGCAACTAATTTCCGTGTCCCAACACTAAACTGCATTTCTGCCTACACGTCTAACAAAAAATGCCGTGGGTTGGGTTTAATGTTAGAACACTGTTTAGTAAACAAGTGCTTGGAGATGTTTTTATGCCTCCTCTAATCAATTTATAATGCTTTTTGATTACATTCAAACCGGTAAAAGTATTTTATTAATATAACAGTGCTTGTAATTATAGAATTAAAATGTAAACAAACACGTTTATCACTGTTGACCATGTGACTTTGACAGTTGTGTTCCTTTGAGGTAGGTCAATGCTGGGTACATGCGCAGAAGACGAGCAAGCGGTCTACCTCATCTTTAGTCTATGGTTAAAATATGGCTATGTGCAGGTAGGAGCAGTGACCTTTTCTAAGGTTGATTTGAAAAGTGCTCACTTGATCATGAAGAGCCTTTATTCAGTGGTATGACGCCGTGTTAAACGACGGGCATGTCTAGAAGCAGTTCCGCTGGCGGGGGAACACGTGGGTTTGTCTCGCGTGGCGCAAGGACAGCCGCGGCCTTCGCACCGGCAACGTCGCGGCGTTACGTCAGGCGAGACGATGATTGGTTCGCTGGCGCAATGACGCAACGACCCCAGCGACCGTACCACGCAGTCCGACGTTTACATCGCCAAGGGTGGGTTTACGATTAAATACTGAAGAATTAAGAATTGTACTTGTGACTCGTTAAGTACACGGAAAAAAAGTTTTGCAGTGAGTGAAGAGATTTTTGGCGGCTCTTAACAGCGAGATATTGAGAGCCGATAAGGGTGATTGAAGTTAATATGGAGCAGCGCCGGAATGAGGGCGCGGGAGAAACGGGAGATCTCCGAGAAGACCCGCCGACCAACGGCATCGTCCGGCAAGATTCCGGTGGCCCGGCTGGGGATTGAACCCAGTCCACCTTGGTGGGAGGCGAGCGTGCTAATCGCTCAGCCACCGCGGCCCCAATAAGTTTTGCAGTTTATGATTGATATAGCGACTGTTAAGCCTAGCCAATCACAATTACCGGGTACCAAAGCAGCCAACTTAACCTGGAGAAATGGACAAGAGCGAAGATTATTGACATATATTTAATTATGTGTGGTTACTGCTTTTGGCATCTTATAGAAGGGAATGCCGATGCCAACATTGGGCTTTTACATCAGTAAATTTGCAGAAGGTTAATTAAAGTGAATTCAATAACCTCTTCCTAGAAATAAAACATGACATCGAACTTTTATTTAAATAAAGAGGTATGTAATTCATTGCACGCGATTTCACGATACGACATAACCTAAAAAAAAGTTGTAAATACAGTTTCCTGCCACAAACAAATATCACTGGGCTCTGATTAGTTACGTCGTCTTGATTTGTACATAATTAAGATATAAAATATAACGATATCTTAAGTCATGCCAAGAACGCACACGACCCGTCACGACCCTCACACGACAGTCATAAACCAATACCCTTGAACACATTGATTCGTATCATAGGCACACGGCACACATATTCTGTTAAGTTAATCGTAAACTCACCCCAACACCTTTGCATGCTTCTCGCTACTGCTCGTCCACGCTAAACATGAGCACTATTGAAATTCGAACTTTAAAAAATGTCCCAGTGCAGCGTCACAGAGCAAAAAGCACCTAGAGATGAAACTGTTCGGCGGCATATTTGATGTAGGCGTTTACCCACAGTAGTGGGAGCGGGCGGGTTCTGACCCAACATGTATTAAATTGGATTAAATAATTAGCTTAACGGATTAATTAATAAGATAATAGGATTAATTGATCGGATTAACTAATGCGGAGTGTTGCTAACCCGATGTAAATTATTGCGTGTGTGAAGGGATAATCCTTCAATCAGATCAATTAAAACACAATAAATATAAGTGGACCAGAACCCACCCGCTCCCACTACTACCCACACACTGATTGGCTCTGGGAACGGGCCTTCTGTGTGAAACTGCCAAGTTCTGTGAAAGGCCCCCTAATTGGCTGGGGCTGCTCAGGCTGGCGAGTAATTTACCAGGCGTCCCGACATCTTGCTGGATAGTTGGCGCCATTTTGCTGGCAATGTGGGGCTGAAGTTCGTGGTTTAAGCGGGGATGTTCGACCTCTATGTACTTAAGTATTCTGTGCCAGCGTACGTGGTGACGAATGAGGACAAGCAGGAGACCGATTGTGTTTATGAGGCAACAAGATTTCTCACAGGTGTATGGTGTGCGATAAATATAATCCATGCACGGGTACTTCACACTTTTCTGAAGCCCTGCTAAAGTTTTACTTTCATGATATTCCTCCGCCTCGTGCAAACTAAGCTTAACTAGTCTAGAAAATCACACCAAAAGGAAAACGCACCACATTCGTGCGTACTCAGGGTAATAATATTTTGCATGGGAACTATTACTTACTAGCCGACCTCTCGTGCCGCAGTCCGTTGGTGCTCCATCAATCTGGGGTGCGGGAGGCTCTGGGTTCGAATCCCGAGTAAGGCATGGGTGTTAATTTAAGTTAGGTTATATGTTAGTCTGTAAGCAGTCTCCTGTTAAGCTTTCAAACATAAAACCGGGGGACGTTAAAAAGCCCTGTACAATACCACAATAGTTCTTACTAGGCATTACCAATACACATATTTACTCACAAATGAAATATAATTTATAGATAAAATGTAAGTAAAGTTCAATTTAACCTAAAACAAGTAACGTTTATGTTAACAGGCGTATAGAACGCGTGTGATACACTCCATATTTAGGAAACAACCAAACACACTATACATGGGTGAATTTTCACTATAGCGGTATTGAATTTCCCGTACTAGCCGATGTTCTTCTCTTCTGGACGGCTATGCTAGCGCTCGAGTCTCAACCACTTCTCAGCTGCATATTTGGCTTGGTCGAGCGGTAGATAGATGCATGGGTAGGTAGGTTGTGTTTAACGTCTCGTCGACCTCGAGGATATTAGAGACGGAATAAATTCGACGAGAATAAGGGGGCCGCGGTAGCTGAGCGCTTAGACTTTTTTCATTAACCCTACTTAGCAGTACAGCCATCCAGGGTGTTGAATTCTATCATGACTACTACAACTTAACAAACAACATATTAGTTATATAGATTCACAATTTTTTTTTCTCGACAGGGTGGCTGTTCGTCTGGGCGCTCGTAATTCTGTTTCTATTCAAAAGCATCATTCACACTTCATAGGAAGGTGGTGAGCTATTGTGCCCCGACTGAGACAGCTTTCCGACGGCTATCCTTTCGGCCGCCCACCGCCGGAACAGACCAGGGACAGGGATTCCCACGAATCAGCCCGCGCGACCAGACGCCGTCGGGCCCACACACAGCTAACTAGCCTTTCGGCCGGTAAATCATGGCACCCAACGGTCGGATGGCTCCGCGCACGAACCCGAAGGCCCCCAGCCTCCTCCCTATCTGAACTATTCTATTTTGTTCTTTTTTTTTCCCCTCCACCACCGTTCTGCTCCAACCTAAGCATGGTCCAGGACATCTAAGTATCCCTTCTGGACACCCAGGCCTTCGTTTCCCTACGGACGAGGGAATGGAGTTCCGCTCCTACGGGTGCCCCCCTTTTTTTTACACACATTCACATACACAGCAATCAACTGACATATTAACACAAATCACATCTTTCCCTCATTTAGATTTTCTTCTCCGCAGTTCCTTCCGTTCTTCTTTCATCCGTTTCAAATCTTGTCTCTCTTCTTCTCTTTCTTGCTGCTTCTCCTCCTCTTTTTCTCTCGTCTGTTGTTCTTCTACTTTCCTTCTCTGATGTCCTCCCCATTTTCTTTCCTCTTTTCTTCTTTCTCTTCTTTTTCTTCTCTTCCTCCTTCTTGTTCTTCTATTTTACTCCATATTTCCTTCAATTCTTCTTGCATTCATTTCAAATCTCGTGTTCTTCTTTATAACTTTTTCGTGTTTAGAGATTTTTAATTTTTGTTCCCCACTGTTATTCTGCAAAACTTCAATATTTACTGAAATTTCTTTCTTATCTAAAAGAGAATTTAAACGATAAAACATTAGACAAACACAAACACTCACTCAATAATTCCCTTAGCTCCAGCACACTCTCATCCGCTCCCTAGACTTCTCAGTTAAATCATCATTCGCAGTTTTTACCAAATCATATATTTTACTAATACTTTCATTTATTATTTCTACAATTTCGTTGTCATGGATATTATGTTTTCGTAATGGCCATTTGTCATTAAAAGGTTTTACTTTCTGTTCTAATCATTTCCTTTCATTTTTAAACATGTAATACAAGTACAGAATATGGTATACCGCCTGAGCTCCCCTTTCACATTGACAACTGTCGACTTCAATTTTATATATTTTAGCTAAATATTCTTTAATTTTACAGTGTCCCGTTATTACTTTCAACACACTATTATTTATATTGCTTTTACTTTCGTACCATTGTTGTATATTTTAAATATAATTTTTATTATTTAGCCCAGTTTCTGTTGCATCGTACTATGTTTCCCAATTTATAACACTTAGTTTATAGATTTCTTGTTTTTAATTCTTTTAAACTAATAGGTTGAATATTTATATTTTTTCTATCAAAATATTATTGAGCTCTACTATCTTATTATATGTATTTCCGTTGTATTCTATTTCGTCTACTTCATTTTTGAGTTGATATATCATATTTCTATATTTTATACTATAGTCTATTGGGATTTCTTTGCCAATAGTTTTCGCGGATACATATAATGTTGTTGGTGTTAAATTCATTATTTTTATCAATACATATATTTGTGATGCTCTTGGCATTCTTTTAATGTGTGTACTTTCTATTTTATTTTTGTAACAAGTGTTGGCATATTGTATAATATTACGGTATAATGCCTGACATATTATTTTCTTATTTTTATTATTATATTTTTTGATATTCCATAACGTTTTTTTTTTATTTTTAAAATATATTCTTACCTTTTTCGGTGATATATTTAACATGTGGAACAAATCCAAAATAATGCCCAAGTACACTATTTCCTTTTCAACTTTTATTGTTTGTTGGTCATACTTTATCACTGGAGGTATTTTATCTAATTTTCCTTTCAAAATTATGGCAAATGTTTTCTCTACTGATAATTTTAGTTTTTTTTCTTTCATCCATATTAAAGTTTTATCCATTTTTTTTGTGTCCGTTCTTCTATTTCCTTTCTTGTATTACCTTCTATCAGAATTACACAATCATCCGCGAATGCCACAACTTTTGAATCCTCATTATAGTTTTTTACTATGTAATCATTTATTACTAAATTCTATAGACTTGGCCCTATTACTGATCCTTGTGGACAGTCGCGATTTATTTCCCTTTTTAACGTTATCTGATTATTTTGTACTATTATGTTCCGGTTATTCAAATAGTCCCATAAAATTTCTCTCCATTTTTTTCCCTATTGGTATTTTATTTATCTGTTCTTTAATATCTTTCCATGTCACTGTTGAAAATGCGTTGCTTATGTCTATTGAAATGCCAAACAAATACTTTTGTACTTGTTTCTATTAAATTTAATACCTTGCTTATTGTCTGTTCGGTTGATTTTTTCCTCTAAATCCAAATTGGTTATCGTGAAGCGTTTATTCTATTTCTGATTTAATTTTACTATATATTACCCTTTCGTATATTTTGCCCAATGTTGATAAGAGACATATTGGTTAGCGGCTAGACTGCTCGCCTCCCACCAAGGCGAACAAAGTTCAAATCTCCGGCCGGGTCACCCCGGATTTTCGTAAGTGGGCATCGTGCCGGACGATGACGCTCGTCTTTGAGTGTTTTCGGGAATCTCCCGCTTCTCCCGCCGGGCCGTTGCATTCCGGCACTGCTCCATTCTCATCATATTTAAATCTCATTGGCTCTCAAGATATCGTTGTTAAGAGCCGCCCAAACATCTCAACTCATTCAATGAGAATAACGCCCCCGATCCGTGTTCTGAAAAGTACACCACCAGACAAAATTAATTTCCAAATTTTTTTTTGGTGATCGGTTCTATGCTAACATACTGCCACATAAACAAGTTTAGGTATGATGCATAGTATTTGATAGCTGCAGGGCAGGCGTTCGATACTGGTAGTGCCCTCTGTAGCCTTGATTTGACACGCAGTAATTTTCATAATTTTGGCCAATTGAGTGGGAGACGATTCCTTGCCGATAAAGAAGGTCAGTATGCAATTCAGATCTTAACTTCGGTCGCTTAGTACTGGGAGTAAAAATGATCCATACGAAGGCCATTCAATACATTCTATTTGTTCCTAAGGTTTCAGTTAACCTACGCAATTATATGTTATATTTTATGAACTACCCTCGAAGTTCTGTCCAAAAACTGAAATCCATGTATGAATGATTGTACAAAATGAAGTAGTAATGTAACGAGCATATAAAATTACAACACACTAAGGCAGAAATAAGTTACGATAGAACGGACGTGCATAGATATTAGAGAGTTACCGATCACCAAGAAGACAGTCTGACTGGGTTCCGGCGCAATAAAAAAATGAATATAAAACTGAGTAAAACGCAGGAACAAGACAGAAAAACAATGTTGAGGAAAATATACCCTCAATAACGAGACTGGGGAAGACAGAAATATCTCAACGATGTATTTTATAATGCGCAATTTCAATTTCTGGTAACTGCAAGTAGTTTATTCGATTTTTACAAACTTTAGCGCAACATTCGGCATAATATTACAGTATATATTATATCTATAACAATTTCACAGAGTCTCTCGATCAGCGCATAGATGCTAGTCACTATACAGAAAAAAAATTGTGGCTGGAGACGAGATAGTTTTCTCATAATGCAGACAGTTATGGAATCTTGGAAACGTGTCACGCTTGTGCGTGCAATAGGAAAGCAACATGGAAAACATTATAATTAATACTATAATTCAGTGACCTGCTCCCAACACTTGCAAACACAAATAAGGTTTCTATAAATCGTAGGTGAGGCTCGCTGCTGATAGATCAACACTTGTTAAGGGTCACCTGTCACCTGTAACAACAGAAGACTAAGTACACTTTATTGTGATTTAAGTGGAATGTATTACAGGAATTTCAAATCCCCAATTACAATGTTATGATCTCGCAGGATCTATGACAGCAGTCATTGAGAAATAAAATAAACTTTTGTAAGCTATTACACCAAAAGGTAAATTTTTAATTCGTAAGATTTACAAAAAAAAAAAAAAAATCAGTGCTATAATAAATAATACTTATGGACGGGCAACAAACATTTCTCGCGTAAGTTCTCGGAAAAGATGGCTGTAAGTAGTTGCTCAAGCATACACGATGGACGTGAAGAAACTAAGCACGCCTCTTCAAGGGACCTCACTCCACCCGGGTAGCAGTTATGCATGCACTCATAGCACGAACTCTTCCGCAAGAGAGCTCACTTGTTTCACCCATCACAATGCGTGATAATATTAATTTGAAGTCATCCCGAAACATCCTCAACGTCATATAAACACTTACCCTGATTTATTAGCTTATGCTTAAGCCACAGGTGTTTACAAACTAGTTAATTTCTCTTACAAGTCAAAATTTCGCTTCAGACAACAAATTATAAAACTTCACGTTTGAATTTATTTTGTAAAAAATATTTTTCTGTGCATATATATATATATATATATATAGACACACACACACACACACACAACATACACCTTCCATTTGAATTCATGTGCCAAACTTCGGGAGGCGATTCCTTATAAAAAAAAAAAGGTACTTGGACAAACACTATCGTGTTGTGAATATTAAGAAAGGTACACGGCACTGAAAAACTAAGTTTGAAATCCATGAATGTAAAAATAGTAGTATTACTTGAAATGGAGTGACAAAACTCGAAATCGTGTTTCATGAAACGGAGATTGCAAATCTGTTAAATTCATTGTTGGTCAAATCGTGCCCCTTTATTGCTGAAGTCGGGGTAGTCGCCCTATTTTCGCAGGTAAGTTTGTAACACTAGGCGGTATTGGAAAATTCAAGGTAAATTATTACTCGGCAAGGCAAAATGAAGACAAAAGGTCCTCTTGTTTTAACCCATTCAGACCCAGTGTACACAATTGTATACATTACGTACGTGTAGGTAATTTCTTATCTGAACTGCACACTGCGAAGCTCACTGACCAATGATCTTACCTGTGAGTAAATGATTCGCAAACCGTCTCACTAGTCTGGGTAGTAATTGGTTCATATTACTGTAGCGAACGTACAACTTACAGCTCATTGGCTGTGACAACGAAGCAAGTGTTGTGTCAACTTAAGTACAGCACGAATCATAATTTTTTTGTTTGCAACACCTGAAACCGTAAATTAAAGTGGGTCTGAAAGGGTTACTTCGCTCCTGTAAACCGTTTTCGAGAAAACGCCACTCGAAATTTCGGAGTGTGGTGTAGTCATGCGAGGGTAGGCAACACATTTGCCACCCTCTCTGTCAGGCCTTCAAAATTTTCCTTCTTAGGCTTACGAACGTTTTCCGTTTTGAGCCTAAAGGCTAATGGAGCTGGCGCAAAAACAAACCTCGCTAAAAATTACACCTGACCACACACATTCATGCTTTAACAGGAATGCGAACCCGGAATTACGGCCATGTAGGTCACCTGTATGTATTCAAATGTGGCAGAGATTATGCCCAGCCTAAAAGACATAACCTGAAAATACAAGTTACTTTTATCGAGGACTGAGGAAGCTGTCTTCCCTAAATGCTCACGGACAATCATTAGTAGCTATAGTTCATATACAGGGTTGAGTTACATTTACTGCTGCTGTGCTATGTAATGTTTAATATATTCTAAAGAGAGGACATAGTGTTTATTTTTACTGTATTAAACTTGCGATGGTCCATTAAAAAACACATAACCCCATATTTCTTCTACTGGTTCCATTTAGGAAGAAAATATCCTGATTGACGACTCAGTCACATTTAAATACAGTAGTTAATTTATGATAATATAATGTTAGGTTAATCGTTTGGACCTTGCTTGTTACGCCGTATCTTCTCTGCGTCGGTGCAGTGGTACATACAATTGGCGCTGAAAACTACCAGCTAGTCTACATTAGAAAGCGCCCCATTTCCTTCAAAGAAGTTTAACTATGGATTTCTCTGGTCCCCAAACCAATTTATTCAATAAAGCCGTTTGAGTACGTTACTTTCTGATCAAGTAATTGTGGGTACTTATATAGAATTTTCGAAATATGTCTGTAATTCTTAGTATGGCTCCCTTCATAAGTCTGATAGCTCAGTTGGACAGTTTGAAAGTGATGACAGACAAGGTGACACAATTCCGGAAAACCAAGATTCTCACCATAAAGAGTAAGATCTGCCTTTTTCCATAAGTTAGTAACGTAAAAATACTCCAAATACATACAACAGAATACTGGACTCTTGGAAAGCAATTACTCTTCACCATATTAACCGACTCCATAATACCTGTATGCAGCACCCAAAAGAAAGTCTAGTATTAAGATATCATGGCATGCCAAATTTTCGTATCCTGCGTCTGCGATGTAAACATGATTATTGAACCTAAATTAATCAAATTTCGTCTAAGTTTGTCTTATTAAGTCTCACCTACAATTATGGTAAATCGAGTAAATGGTGCCTGTCCAAAAATATGGTCTCTAAATATCTACAAGGTAGGCACAATATTACGACTGCGCCAGTTTCGATGGCTGTATGCTGAATAACACAATTTACGTCTCCTTCTAAATTCACCAACTGAGTTGAACGTTTCTGTCAATGTACGTACGTGGACGTTCAAAGAACTTTTCTTTCATAATACAACATTTTAACCTCAGAAATGGCGCGCTTACATTCCACCATGTAATGTGGTTTCACGTGATATTTAGCACTATTGTCTAGTAGCGGCTGCAGCCACTGAACTCCAAGGTTATCAGGCTGTCCACAACACAAATACTCCTTGCGCCTGAGTGGTGCAGGACAAGAAGCTATAGCAGGGATCCTTAGAGGAAAGTTGCTCGTTACAGCTCCAGCCTATTTGTATAATAAACATGTTGTGGCCTTCATCTTCGTGGCAAGGTGTATACTATTCCTCCGTATGTTGGGACATCAATGTCAGCCTCGCCGACATACTATTTCTAGCCAGAGTTGAATCCACGTATTTGAGTCCCACTTTTGACGTGTTTTGTGCAACCTGATTTGTTCCACTCCATTTCAAAATAAATATTTTCGGGAAGTATACTGTTCGCTTCCTAGATGAGTTCATTTATTATTTTCTGTTCATCAGAGATGCCCTATTGCTGTTTTAAATTGTTTTGGGTTTCAGATGTACTATCGTAAGTGCTATAGCGTTTCGGCGCAAAGTGACGCCTATAATTACGAATTTTGCTACAGAGTAATGTTCTTAGGATAACTTGAATTATTAGAGAGGGTTTTATAAACTGGAGTTTGGTGTCAAAGAGCACGTGCTATGAAACATGCCAAAGTGGAATTGCAGTTCAACATTACGGCATCCAATTTTGTTAAAATAACTATCTTTTGCGGAAATATATACATTTATATACGATGGACTAATTACCTAAAAGTGTGTTTGTATCTTATTATGATAGCTAACAAATATTCTGCGTTCGATGTTTTATTTTATGTTTCAATTTACTTGTTGCTTTTTGAGGAAGATGCTAAGAATCTGTACAGACTAAGGCTCTGTTATGTTGGAGTAGTTTTTGGACACGATTTTATTTACACACTTCAATTATCTAACTATAGCAACTGGGGTTTGAAAACAAGAATCAGCCAAGTCTTCCCATCGGCATTTGGTTGAAAGTCGTTCGAGAATTTTTTTCCCTGAACCAAGCACAACATCCGTACCAGGAAACGGATCCAGACCTGCAACTATGTGAGGCGTGTTACCACCAGACATCTGCGCGCATAACGCCTGCGGAACCACAATCAACGCCTAACTGGGGCACCAAATGATCATCAGCAGTTTGTGATCACACAGCGTTGCGCCGCCACTGTGCCTTTTCCCGCCCCTTCCTGATTTAGAAAGTAGTGGGCTGTACCGAATGCTCTCTCGAGCAAACGACCCTGGCTAGCCCGAAACGTGTTGCGTAACGTAAGGCCTCCCGTCTTGCTTGTCGCGGGAGACCGCCTTCTGTCCCGGTGTGAAAGTGGTTCTCAAGCTAACTTCGCGCACAGTGATCCCCTAGCATACAGCACTAGCGTCGCGACGCTGTCTCCGGTAGATTCGTGGCGAGGACGTCGCCGTTCGCTAAGAAACGCCGTGCTACATCACACAGCACCGGCATCACAGTTCTTTAACTCGTCTACCGATGTTTGATAATCGTTACTTCAAGTTTGATCTTTCAACTCGAGCTATTTCTCATAATATTTTCCAACACAAATTCAGACAGCTATTCCACAGTCCTTCAAGACACGTAACAAACCTGCCTAGGATCTATTTTCCAACCCATGTTGTATCCTTCCGTCATATCCATGCTTTGGTCAAGCGTAACTAATGTATTGTTATAGTCTCTTCACGGTTAACTGAACATTTCTGAGATCAAGCTTTGAAAACTGTGATTGCCTTTACCGGCATGTCCAATATATTACCGGGCACACTACACTGACTGACATGCACCCAGTTAAGTTGGCAACAACCGACGCAGGGAAAGTAGTTCCATTTCTTTACGATGAATTAAATGTCTTTGACAAACACTTGTAAACACTGGAATTATTTCTCTTTACTTTAAGTTTTTTTTTTATGCGTACCAATTTAGGAATTAGCACATTTTAAAATATTTAATTTTATAATATTTTACAGATTTTCCTGACCGACACATGAATCAAGTGATCTGGCTCACTACAATGTTAATTTTACATATGGGGCGTAATGGAGAGTGGAGCTTAGATATCCGGAGAGCCGATGAGGGTGAAACGAGGTGAGCATGGAGCAGCGCTAGAATGTAAGGGCGGGGGAAACGGGAGATCCCCGAGAAAATCAGCCGACCAGCTGCATCGCCCGGCACGATTTTCACGTGCGAAAATCCTGGTGCGACCCAGCCGGGAATCGAACCCGGTTCGCCTAGGTGGGAGGCGGGTATAGTCTAACCACTACACCACCGCGCCCATCCATATGGCGTAATAATACACAAAATGCGTGCAAGTAGATCTGTAGAAGAGCTTTCAAAAGTGCTCAGTTAATCACGGACAGTAAGTAGTTACTAGTGTCTCAAAGCTTACTCCTACGGTGCGGTTACGCTGGAGGTGAACTTGTTAATGTGACAACACTCTAAGAAATTATTTTTACATTTATATTATATCAGTGTATACGTTCAGTGACAAAGCGCGCATGGTAAACATATTTCCCCATACATCCATTGTAACGTTCCTACAGTTGCTCAAGAAAGAGTCGAATGCGTAGGGAAGTTCCAGACTTTATGTAGTAATGATGCTAAATATTTCCATATTTTCAGCCTGATACATATTACTGTTTCCATAAACTGTATAGGTTAAAAACTTCCATTACAGTTAAGGAAGTTGACCAGAATTTTTTTTACAATGTATGTTACGGCAACCATATTTAAGGGTGTTCAACTAACGTTTACCGAAGTGAACATGTTCGCGTGGTTACACCTCTGTAACTGAACGCAAACGAAAAGAAATCGCAACATCAAAAACACGTTCCCGTAATTGTTTATAATCGCAAGGGAAAATTAACTATATTGTATAATAAAATTATATTTAAAAATATCCCATAGTGTAAGTACTGTTAACTATTTTATTACCTATATCCTTCGACGAACAGTAACGGAAACCTCAACACTAAAATCCTCGACAATTTCTGGTGGGTGGACGGGAACCATAGCCCTCTATTACGATAGGCCGATCTGTTATCCATTACACCACGATTAGCGTGTTAAAGGTTTGTTTCTTCCTCCCGTATCCCCCCTCCCCCCCCCCTTGGCTTTTGAGACAATGCGGAAGAGACGCACGCGTCGTTAGGTAACTTCCCCATCTACTTATGGGATTTTCCACCGGTATTTTCGTCAATTTTACTGCAGAGTGCGGTAATTAGACCTTACATATAAAGAGCCATGTCGGACAGGTTGCATGACTAAAGAATAATAGATAATTTTAAGGTAGAAATTTATATAAAATTCAATGATCAAATAGTTACAAGCGGACGAGGAGATCAACACGTTGTAAGGTGATTTTCCCATCCGTGTATGAGATTTTTCGCTACCATGTGCGTGAATTTTACTCCCGAGTGCGGTAATTTTACCTTACCCATAAGCAAAACTATGTTTCCCCCACAAGTTTGCGAATATCACCTTACAGTTGTCAAGTAATTTTCACATTACTTTTAACAGTGTTCGGTAAGATCTTTGCAGAACAAATTCGGTGGTAGGGACGTTTTATATGATTGCACTCCTTCAGTTTTTCAATGTCGGTTATCAGAAACCTGTGGACTTAAATAAACTTGTTTGGCGGTAATTTATATGTCATACGCGCCCTTAAAGGGGTATAATAATCTCCTGTCTTTCCGTGCGCATAACCATTTGACGCATAACACACAAACTTGAACTGATTTTACGTCAGGGACGTCAAATACGTTAATATTTTTAAGGATTAACTTGAAATAAATTGTAGTTATCGATGAAGTACCTAATTTAAACAAAGTATATAGGTGTAATTTGTGTACGTGAGGTATAGGTTTTTCACGGTACACTGACCGTTTTTGCAAGCCCTTCATAAGATCTACTTGTAGGCGCATTGTGTAGTCTTCCGCCATATGTAAAACTAACATTGCCATAGGCATCTGACTTTATTCTGCGTCGGTAAGTGAAACTGTAAAATTATTAGAAAAGCAAATATTCTCAGAATCTAGTAATTATTACACTTATTTTAGCCAAGAAAACAGAAATAAAAAAATAATTTCAGTATGGAGTCATGTTCATATAACATTTTTTAATTCAAAGTTAAATAATGTTACTGCATCCCCTCTGCCATTACCAACTTTAACTTCGAGCATGCCAGTCAGTGAACCTTTTAAAGTATATGCAGGTTAGGGTAGTGATATTTTTAAAATGCTGATTTAAAAAAAAACTCAAATAACCTTGAACAGCCTACACTCAAAGCTGTCCACGATAAAGTGAGCACTTTTGAAATCAACCTTAGAAAAAAGTCACTGTCCTTACCCGTATATATTTTAATGGGCGCAATGAGTGTCATGTGCCTAGTAGAGTTGGTAACGATGGAGGGGAAAGTAGTTCCATATATTAAGGTCGAATAAAAAGTGTTAGGTAACCATTTGTGATAACTTAAATTATTTCTCTCGCTTTCTATTTTTTTAATGCATGGAAGTGTAAAAATGAGCATATTTGTACAATATTTACTTTTCTAATAATTTCACAGTTTCACTTGACTGATGTATGAATGAAGTGATGAAGCCCATGATAATGTTAATTTTATATAAGGCAGAAGAACACAGAACGTGTATGCAAGTAGATACTAAGCAAGGATTTCAAAGTGCTTATTTTACCGCGAACAGCCTATAACTCTCTGGTTGTCAACATGGAGTCCTAATTTTTGACTCTGGTGATCAGTTTAACGGTTGATGATTATAGGTACCAACACCTGAACTTCGCGAAAATATTTCCGCGCGGCTTAGACTTCAATACCTTGCGTGCTAATCGGCAGTTTTCCGTTGGCTACCGGGCACGTATCTTCTCGTGAGACGACGTTGTTGTGTTCGACTGGGACAATCAGAGTTCGGTTACTCCGGTACTGAACGCACGCGACTCGCAGGCAGGCGCCTCAAGACTCATGGCAGTTCAGACACGTCCAACCGCGGGGGCCGCGGTGGCTGAGCGGTTAGAACGCTCGCCTCCCACCAAGGCGAACCGGGTTCAATCCCCGACTGGGTCACTCACGGACTTTCGCAAGTGGGAATCGTGCAGGACGATGCCACTGATCGGCGGGTCTTCTCGGGGATCTCCCGTTTCGCCCCGCCCATTCATTCCGGTGCTGCTCCATATTCACTTCACTCTCATCGGCTCTCAAGGCCGCGGAAGTGGAGTGGAGAGGCCTGTGTGGCTTGAGAGCCGATGAGGACGAAGCGAGGTGGGTACGGATCAGCGCCGGAATGCAAGGATGGTGAAACGGGACAACCCCGAGAAAATCCGTCTGGCAGCGGCACTGGACGTCACGTTTAATCGCGAAAGTCGAACTAGGTTTTAAAGTGTTTCGAAATGCAACCAGAGAGGAACTATTTTCAGGCACCCCTAATTATTTGTATGGCATTGTGCAAACTGTCTTGAACAAAAGTACAAAGAACCGATGCCATTAGAGTAAACAGAGGTGTAGTGATGGCATAAACGAATACAATTTATCTTTTCATCTTGATATAATATATAGCACTTTAGGCCAAAACCATTTGTGGAGCATCATAACTTCATTTCCTAATACGACTAACGGTGGCTGTTGGCACTCATGTTCTAATAGTTAGGTTCTGTAAGGTTGGTTACTAAGTAGTGGTATGCCAACTTCACCAGATTGTTTCGATTTTGAACAAGAAGAAGGTGAGAAGTAATCCGTGAACAGCGTGTAGAAGGAAGACAGATGACCTCAGACTTCATTTTGGTGCCAACCGCTCGAGAAGAAAACGTCATGTTCGCGAAGGACACGCTGCAAATATTGACGGAAGAAAACAAACAGCGAAGACGAGGAACTGATGGCATGCCATCTCGTGAGACACCTTCGATCCTGCGAAGAACAATGTTTGTTTGGAAAGCACGGCCTGAACCTTGCCATTAATCCTCACGGCCATCTAGCAGCTACTTACTAGGTCCACAAATATAGCTGAGTGATCGAACTTAACACCAAGAAGAAAGGAATAGGAAAAGGGATTAACTTCTAACTTCTTCTTGTCACTGCACACTGTGTCCTAAAAATACGTGAATTCGAAAACCTATATCTTGTATGCAGATGACGACATTGCTATTCCTGCCCACAGCTACATTATAATTATTATCAGCTATCTAGCCTTGTCATCGTTATTCCAACCTGACACTCAGCTATCTCAGTACACACTCTCTCACACACACAAACAAAATATATACAACACAATAGCTCTATCCTTGGCCGAAGTCGTAAAGATGTTTCTGCCTATAAATGTGTCTGGTTTTATGTCTGAGTGGGTCATAAATATGCATGCCGCTTTTACACTTAAATACTGGCGAATCATTGCGCGAACCGCCTCCCTCTGTAAGCCTCCTGGTGTAAAAAGATAGTGTTAAAAAGCAAAAATCAAGCAAAAAATATTAAACGGAAAGATTATAAACGTCATTTCTAAACAAAGATTGCAATTAACGTTATGTCGTAAGTTTCAAGAATAATGCAGAAAAAAAAAAGCGACGATAGCGACGAAATTTACATATGGAACACAAACGAGCAAAAGGTCACAAATATGCAGGTTGATCCTGACTACAGATAGAAACGTTGTGAGGCGATTCTGTAGGCAAAATGAGATAGAAAAATCATTTTGCGACCCATGTCCAACAGTTATTCGTAAGGGAGGTAGGAAACATTGAAAATCGACTTTTCAAATGATTTTAATTCGAAATAATAAAACCTGCTTTAAATGAAAGAACAATCCCGTGAATACTGATGTCTTAAATCGAGATCTGAAATCTATGAACGTTTGTTAGACAAAATTATCGCCATTCATTGAAAAAATAGAGGTATAAGCTATTCGCGGTAAAGTGAGCACTTTTGAAAGTACTCTCATTTGGAATGATACTCAATAACAATACTTTATTGTAGCCTTAGGAGTTAACTTCCGAGTGTGGTGGAATACATGCACTGTATTTATTACTTACGTGACAATATTTATCTGAAAATGTGGTTAGAGGATAAAAAATGGCAGAAAGTAAAAAGTAACTAGGGCCTCAAAAGTGCTCACTTTACCATGAACAGCCAATACCATGTTATTAGCCAACTTATATGTCAATCCCTTGGGTGTTCATCGCGTTTGATGATGTCATAATCATGCGTGCATTAATGAAGCAAAAAAAGGTTGCCTTGGTGTTACTCTCTCAGGCATAAGCTTAAGTAAGCATGTGAGACAGTTACCACCGGGGTATGAATTAGCATGTCACCATGCTAACAGAACCAATGGAGTAATTATGTAACATAAGCACCTATAAATGTAGCATTTTTAGATGCAAGCTTAAGTAAGCATGTAAGTTGCCTCGTTGGCAACCGTGTAACATTTATTAAGCGACAGAATAGAATACATAACACGTCCTCTCAACTTTGACTTCATCTCCTCCTTCTTTATTCTCAGCTGCTTTTATTGTTTTACGTGTTGATAAGTAATAAAATTTGAAATTTTATAAATACATCCAAGCATTGCTTCTTTTTCTGGAACATGGTGAAATCGGTATTAGGTTCGTAATTGTTTCTAAAACTAAGCACATCGGGCAAGATCTATTACTTGAGTAAGGTCTCGGATGTGAGTGTTAAATTTAAGTAAATTTCGTTAATCGCACAAGCTATTCATATTCAGCTTAAAAAAAGTTTTTAAAGAGTAGCTAACTGTCGAATATGCATTCCCGGAAATATACACTTATTTAGCATATTAGAATAGATTTGCCTGACTTACTGATTAATTGCGAAATGGTGAATTACTTCTCACAATTCCGTAGGTTATTTCCATAACAGTTTCAGAGCTAAATATGAATATTAAAGATTTCTACATCATTTCAAGATAGGTCTACATGGCTAATATATACCACAACCAACTCAGTATACATGTATATATTACTCCCTGAAAATGTAGACAAGCAAATAACCAGTAAATATTACGTTAAGGGCGACACAACCCTGAGTAGAGGGGTGACTATAGAGGAAATACGGGATAAGGAAACATGTCAAATTCATAAAAAAAAAAGTTTATACTATTGAACGTTTTACCCGCTCGTAGAACTGTGAAAACCAAATAATATATTTTTATACTTAGTATGTTGTTCGCATAAATACACTGTGCACCATAAAGAAACCGTTCGACAACCACGAAATAAAGAAAATAAATAGCGAGAGTAAGGGCTGATAAGCACATGATCCCAAGATGGTGCGTTTGCAGTTGATAGCATACCCAACAGTGTCTTTGCAAGCGCCGACCACCGGTCGTAGACATTGGCATGCAGGCCTAGTCAAGGCTGCATTAACCCGATAAACACCTGGCAATACCAAGCAAGCGTACATAGTGAAGCAGAATGCCGGTAAGAAGCCAAAGACGTCGCTTAACGCAACTGACGGACTTTAAGAGAGGACTCATAATCGGGCTGAAAGGTCCAGGGTGGTTGTATCACCGTATAGCCCACCATGTGGATATTTCGGACCACACTCTCCTACGTCGGGATCAGTGGATACGTGAAGGCACCTACATACGGAGTGCCGGCTCAAGACGGACAAGGTCAATTAGCAATCGAGAGGATCGACGGATCGTGCTCCAGGTTCCGCAGGGATCACAAGGCAACCAGTTACCACGATACTGGCCGATTCTGGTGCTCCTGTGTGCCCACAAACCATTTCAGGGACGCCGTTTGGAGGCGAATATGCGACCCCAGGGCCCATTATAAGCGCTGCCATTGACTCTGCAAGAGCGGCGTCTCCATTTGCAGTGGCGCCAGGCCAGAGCGATGTGGAACTTTGGATTGGTGTTGTGTAGCGTTTAGTGATGAGTGCGACTTCGTTGTTGGAACTGATGTTCATCGCGCCCAAGTGCGGAGCGTCCCTGGTGAACGTCACAATCCTAATCCAACCATCGAACGCACACTTCCCCAACAACAGGCATAATGGTCTGGGGAAGCCATAGCCAACGATAGCCGATCAGCTTCCATTGTGTTACGTGGAACATTCACAGCCCAGTGGTATTTTTATGACATCCTACCCCTCCATTTGCTCTCATTTCTGGCCGGTATTCCAGGGCCGATAACGCCCGACCGCACACAGTACAGAACTGCCTCTGTCATATTCGAACACTAACATGGTCTGCCCGTTCCCCTGACATGTCATCAGTCGAGCATATGTGCGACCAGTTGAAACCCCAGCTGCCGCCGTGCCAGAGTATCCGGGATTTGCAACGTACCCTCCAACAATTGTGGGGTCGTCTGCCTCAGGACAGCATGCGGAGTCTACTGTACTCCATTTCAGACCGTGTTGCAGTGTGAATCCCAGTGCGCAGGTGTGCGACACACTATTGAAGATGACCTGACAGCGTCCCACAGATCAGTACGTAATTGTCCTTCTGCTCAGTTTTTACGATCATGTGTATTACTCATCTGTATTACTAGCTCTATAAAGTTTCAGAACTATACTATGAATCCTTCTGTGCATGATATTTTTAATGTCTGGCGGTGTACGTATTTGGGAATTTTAGTGTAGTGCTTTACTCTGAGCTAGTGTTGATGCAACAAAGATATTGAAGTTACAAACTAATTTCTTATAAGAGCGAGGGTCTGCTGTGGAACAAAACTAAACAAACATATTCGTCACTGTTATAATCACTTGACGTAGACAGTTGTGTTGGCGGTTCTGCGAACCAACGTTGTATATATCTGTAGAAGAGGAAAAACATCCCCGCTCTCTCTCTCTCTCTCTCTCTCTCTCTCTCTCTCTCTCTCTCTCTCTCTCTCTATCTATCTATCTATCTATCTATCTATCTATCTATCTATCTATCTATCTCTACTAGCTCATTCACACCCCTTCCCAACTAATAAAGAGCATGGTTGCCACCCATATTTATCTTGCAACGGGCCGCGGTGTCTCAGCGGTTAGCCTGCTCGCCTCCCACTAAGGCGAATCTAGTTCAATAACCCGCTGGTTCACTCAGGATTTTTGCAAGTGGGAATCGGGCCGGACGATGCCGCTGGTCGGCGGGTTTTCTCGGAATTTCCTGTTTCCCCCGTCCTTTCATTCCGGCGCTGCTCCATACACACCTCAATCACCCTCATCGGCTCTCAAGACCTCGCTGTTAAGAGTCACCCAAAACTCTTCAGTTACTCACTCACTTTATCGTGTAGCATTTTCTATTAATACATTAATTTGGTGACGTATTCTGTCAAAAGAGATTTTACGGTCCCTGTGCCGGTTTTTTACCTCTATTTTCTTGGTTATAGGTTAACTATAACGAACACTCACGGAGGTAATAATGCTGCCAATCACCGCCATGACTCTCCAATATATCTATACCACTATGCAATCTTTGCATGAATTAGCCTTCTTACCCTTTTGGAAAACGGGACTTAGCCGTGAAATGAATTTTAAGGCTGTTCGCTGTAAAATGAGCATTTTCGAAAGCCCTGCTTTAGATCTACTTGTATGCAGGTGTGTATTCTTCTGCCTTATGTAAAATTAACAAAGCCATGGACCTCATGACTTTATTCATGCGTCGGTCAAATGAAACTGAAATAATTACGAAAGAAAATATTTTACAAATCTGCTCAATTTTACACTCCGATGCATAAACAAACAGAAAGTGACAGACATAATTTATGTTATCACAATTGGTAACCTATCACTTTTTTATTAGACGCTGAGATATGGGACTACTTTCCCTCCATTGATACCAACTTTACTGGGCACATGTCACTCAGTGCGCCCGTTATGGCATATGAAGGTGGGAGCAGTGACTTTTCGAGGGTTGATTTCAAAAGTGCTAACTTTATCGTGAACAGCTTTTATCAAGGGTACATTATATTGAAATAGAACACAGCGTTGACATTTAGATAAGAGTAGGCTAGAAGAAATTTGTCGGGCTGTATTTCAATTGGCACTTTTTGTTAACAAAATGGTTAATTCAACCGATTTGGTCATTTTTGTCAACAAAATCGATGTCGTATATCTGTAATTTTCCTTTTACGTTTCGTTAGTTTCGACACTGAAAAATTTCCTAAGATAAAATAACAAATCCCCGCCATGTTAGTTTTACCTATTCGAAACCTTTTAAATAAACAAACAAGTGAGGTGATTAAATTCACAAATGTGTATTGTATACCCACTTTATTTATTTCACTAAATTGCTTAAATATTCTTAAAATATGTATTTTTTCATGGCCGAATTTTTATTTAATAAAAATTTCACGCCATATTTGTTTTATTTAGTTGATTTCATTTTTCAAACGAGCATCTAACAACTTTCGGGAATAATTACTGTTTGTTTTAAGATTTCATTGCGTTTTAATTTTGGAATCATGAAATAAATATATTATATAAGTATGGCATGCTAGACAGTCGAATGTCGTAGATTTCCGTCTTAAACTTTACAATATATTTTAATACAAATTACAGAAAAACCAAACCTTAGACGAACTGGAACACGGAGGTCTGGACACTCGCCTATCTAACAATATTAGCGAATTGTGCCCTTTATTGGCTGATAAGTTCATGCAGTAGCCGCAGATCGCTGCAAGCAAACTAGTGTTGTTGGCATTGCTGGTACAGGGATAATACCATAGATAAATTAATGTCATTTTCCCATTTTAATAAAAAAAATTGCAATTTCCCTCCCTATGGTAGCCATGTCAAACAGCACTACTTCGGTATCAGCGCTCTGCGGCTGGGTTCATGAACTAAATGTGTCAATAAGGGCGTCAACTTTTCAAGCTTGTGACCAGCCCTGTATTCTAAGGCCGTGGTCTCAGTTCGTCTTGTGTTTTGTGTACGGGTGGGACTGCAGAGTGAATATTGGTTATAGTGATCATGCTAGCCGCGCAAAACCAGTCTCCATGTCCCAACATTGAGCTGATTTTCGGTTAATGCGACTACCACGAACGGCGTGGATATCATTTGCGATATTTGTATACTTCCTCCAGCCAATTTGTATTGTATTCTGGTTGAATTCAAATTAAGTACTTTATTCATGGCCCTTTAAAAATTAAGATATATCTATACAAACACTTTCATCACTGTTGACCATGTGACTTTGACAGCGGTGTTGGTGTCGGGCAGGTCAATGTTGGGTATAGACGGTTCACAGTAAAATGAGTACTTTTGAAAACCCTGCTTAAGATCTACTTGTATGCAGGTTGTGTATTCTTCCACCTTATGTAAAATTAACTTTTCCATAGCCCTCATCACTTTGTCCATGCTTCAGTCAGGTGAAAATGTGGGATTATTAGAGAAGTAAATATGTTACAGATCTGGTATTTTTTTGCACTTAAAATCATTAAAAAACGGAAAGGAAAGAAATAATTTAAGTAATCAGAAATTGTTAACTTAACCTTTTTATTCGACGTTAAGATACGGAACTACTTTTCGTCCATCGTTACCAACTTTACTGGGTGCATGTCACTCGGTGCACCAGTTAAAATATATACAAGTACGAGCAGTGACTTTTTGAACAGTTGATTTCGAAAGTGCTCATCTTATCGTGAACAGCCTTTGCATGCGCATAAGACGGAAAATCGGTCTACCTCATCTTTAGTGGGGCTGCGGTGGTGTAGCGGTTAGACTACTCGCGTCCCGCCATGGCGAGTCGGATTCAATTCCAGGCGGGGTCGTTCCCGGCTTTTCGTATGTGGGAATCGTGGCGGACGATGCCGCTGGGCGATGGGTTTTCTCGGGGATCTCCCGGCGCTGCTCTGTGATCTCATCGCTTCACCCACATCGGCTCTCAAGACCTCGATTTTAAGGGCGCTATAAATGTGTTGCAGTGTATTGGGAAATCCGTTTTTTTTTTTTTACGAGACTATTTCACGTGCGCCAAATGTGCTAATTTATGAAAAGAAAACAAACTTCAGGCGATGGCGGTATGTCGTTTCCATGACACTACGTATGTTAGAACCACTATTTCCAAGTCCTCCAACATAGCTGAAAACAGCGCCTTTTCAGACTGCCGTATGTCAAAATGTGCTGACCGGATCTACGTGAAACACAGATACAATCCTGTATTGAACTGTCCATTTGACTTTCCGTCAGTAAAATTATATAGTCGCCGCTTAAAGTCCCGTAGAAAAAAAAAAGTTCGACGAAAAGCTTGTGCGCTTGTTAAGTGCTTCGCGCATAGTGGCGATGCGGCACTCGATGTGCGTACCAGTGTCGCGTCGCCCCTTAGCGTTCGCTCGCTCCTGTGCCATGTCGCATCAGGTAGGCGGCCCCCTTAAGAGAGCCGCCCAAATCTCTTCACTGACTCATCTTCAGTGTATTGGTGAGACTGTGCGTGGGAACACAGGAACGACTCCGAGGCGAGATGCACCGCTGCTGCCTGGAGGTACATGTGTGCGCGGCAGTAGGTCACGCGGGCGCCAAGGTACATGGCATTGCCACCCAGTGGGCACGCACACACTTTCACTTATTTTCGCAACCTACCGCGGTCACGCCGAACGGCCCCCTGGGCAAAAACCGCCGCCCGCAGAAGCGTGGAGTCATGTGCGCCTGGAGCTTACGGGGGTAGTATCCGCTCCATCTTAGCATTTTCTTACAAATCTTCGTAATGAAAATGCATGACCAGAGAAAAAAAATCTAAGCTAGCAATGACATAGACGACTACTTCACGAATTTTTTTTTATTTGTAGGTTTTCAAATATACCTGTATTTTCCCCTGTGGGACTGAAATTATTAAATAATTAGCTAGTGCTTGATTACTGTTGCAGATGTGACACTAATCATAGAGGAAAAATAAGTGGGATTTAAAAATAACTGTTAAAATGTTCCCTTTGTCATGACTAGCTTGATTTTTAAATATTGACTCCGAAAATTAAGTTAATGAGGAAAATACGTAAATCCAAGATAGCAAGGATACTTCTCCCTTAAGGTTGAAGTAAAGCAAATGCCTATGGAGCACTGCACCATGGAGAACTTATTAAAAAAAGTAGTACAGACACCATAAAAAATGCCAGAAAAGTGCGATTTATGCTGTATATGAAAGAAGAATGTATAAATTTTGCAACATTATAAAAGATTTTATTAAAATATACTTTTTAAATATAAAAAAATCGATTAAAATAGTCTGTATTTTTATCAAATTATAAGCGCATTTCCATTCTGGATACTTCGGAAAGCATAACTTGCAAGAAGATCATATTCAAGAAAGATGGTCATAATATTTACTGTGATCATGTGTAATAAAATCATAGTAATAATATACCATATCAATTTTATAATTAACTTCATTTACGTCAGTTTCAGCCATAAATGTTTGTGACGTATGGACGCTACATTATAAATACTATAGAAATTATTTCCTACATTATTACTACAAGATGAAGGTTTTCTTTGAAAATTCTGCTTTCTGAAGCATCCAGAATGGAAATATGATTAAATTTTGTTAAAAATACACACTATTTTAATTTATTACTTTTTTACATTTAAAAAAGTATATTTTAGTAATACACTTTATAATGTTTCAAAACATATACATTGTTATTTCGTATACAGCATAAATCGAACTTTTCTGACAATTGTTATGGTGCCTGTGGTAATATTGATGAGTTATTCACATTGTACAGGCAAGTGCAGCGCTCCATAAGCAGATGTTTTACTTCAACCTTAAACTGCACTGCAAAGTGTCTCAAACACACGTTTCCCCACGAAACTATTAAACCTACGTCGCATGTGCTGATCTACGGAAAAAAAAACTCGCGAGACGAGGCAGGAAGACTACTTTCAAGACACCACGCACGTTACAAACACACACGTTACAAACACACACGTTACAAACACACACGTTACAAACACACACGTTACAAACACACACGTTACAAACACACACTACTTCCGAGCTCTCCTGCATTAAAAAAAAAAAAAACAACCTATTCACACTACTCTGCCTCAATATGTACTGATCGAAAAAAAAAAAACATACAATTAGTCTAGAGATATGTACTCAATTTTACTACAGACTTTACACTTGTGATATAGTATAGGGTAACTGCCAAAATTTTCGTAGTTTCAGCGGTATATGGCATTCCCGGTTGCCACCAACTATTCTAAAGTCCTACTAAAGTTATATTTACAGGATATTCCTCCGCCCCATACAAACAAAACTTAGAAAATTACACCCGCATCCATGCGCTTTTCCACTGAAATGATATTTTTGAATGAGAACTATTTATTAATAGTCATTACCAACACACCTATTTTGTCACTGTCTTTACTTATATTAGTTATTGATGAATATATATATATATATATATATATATATATATATATATATATAATTCAGGTAATATATGTGTTAAAAGTTCTATGTAACCAAAAATAAGACGTGTAAACACAAGTATAAAACGCTTGTGATATATATAGGCCTACATAGTAGCCTATAAAAAAAGTCGCCCGGTCGCATGTGTCTGTGTATTCGGCTATGACTTCTAAACTACTTGATGGATTTTGATGCGGTTGTCACCATCATTTAGATAATTTCTTGAGGAAGGTTTATGTATATAATAGATTAATATTTAATGCAAGGTCAATAGAGAAATGTTGACGTTTTCTAATCAAGTCGGAAAAGTCGCTTTTAGGGTGCTTAACGTGGCTTACGCTCACTAAACCATAAGAGATATACCAAATTAATGTGCTACAGAAGAGTGGATCTCAAAAAAGGTCTGAAAAAAAGTCCGCAACAGCATATGTTTATTTTTTAAAGGATGACCCACAGTAACCATTTTTGTCTTTAAGGAGTTCAATTACGAAGACTTTTTGAACTACACAGTACTAATACTATGTTAGTTAACCTTAAGACTTTCGTGTATATACTTGCTGTAAACCTAAACAACGCCAAATCTGTAAATCGCATCCGAGCAAGGCTGGGGCGTTTTGTCAAAGGTTTGATTGAAAAACTGCGAAGAAACCGCGAATAGACTAATACACAGGGAACACTAAACGTCATTTCAGAACCTTGTATACAGACGCGCGCGCGCGCCGGGGCGATATTTATACGCGGGTCGGTGTCATCCCCATCACTCACTTGCTTTTGTGCCTCGAATGGCAAAAAAAAAAAGTGCATAGAATTCTACCTGGAGCTGTTTTGCACTCTTTGGGGACGAAAAACGCGGGAACGATAAGGGCTACACTGTTGCCCGCATCAAGTGCCCCGTCGCCACTAAGCGCAGGGCTCTGAACTGGCGCGAAGTCTTGTCGTTCTACGTTTATAGGCTGTTCAGGGTAAAATGAGCACTTTTGAAAGCCATGCTTAAGATCTACTTCTACGGACATTATGTATTCTTAAACCACGTGTACAATTAATTAACGTTACCATGGGATTCGTCATTTTATTCGTGCGTCGGTCAAGGGCAACTGTAAAATTTTTATAAAAGTGAACATTTTACAAATGTTTTTATTCTTACACCTACATGTATCAAAATAAACAAGAAGCAAAATATAATACTTCGCTCTTTACAAATGTTTTCTTAACACTCGTAATTTAACATCAACACACGGAACTACTTTCTCTCCGTCGTTGCCAACTTTACTAGGCGCGTGACAGTCAGTGCGCCCGTTAAAATGTATGCAGGTAGGGAGAGCGACTTTTTTCAAACGTTGACTTCAAAAGTGCTCACTTTACCGTGAACAGCCTTTACATATGCGGCGACGTCATCATTTTATTGGTGAGAAGTCTGCGGGAAGGTTCATGTGGAGGAGTGTTGCAAGGTGAGCTGGTGCTTGCTCAGTTCTGTACACACTCGGCGCAAGCAGCAGGAACAAGTTACCCGAGTGGAGCCGGTCGAAACTGAATGTATTGCGGCCACTCACGAGATAGCGCACGTGCTGTGACGTCAGCTGCACTTCTACGTTTAATTGGCCTGTCTGTCAACTAGCAAACGATTAGGTATAGCACAGAGCAAAACACAGCTTACCTTGCAACAGTATATCACATGGCACTGGTTCAACCGCCAGGTAGGCGCGCGAACCTTCAAACAGATAAGCGACTAGAAAAGTTTGCACCTACATGGCGCTCTTCCGGCGCGCACCGTACACTTCTCGGCAACAACTCGAACAAATTATTGTATGAACGACTTGGCAGCAGAATAACTTTAGGCTGTTCACGGTAAAATGGGCACTTTTCAAAACTCTGCTTAAGATCTACTTATATGCACGTTGTGTAACCATCCGCTTTTTGTAAACTTAGCACAGCCATAGGCCTCATAATTTTATTCATGCGCCGGTCAAGTGAACTGTGAAAGTCATAAGAAAAGTTTATATTTTACAAATCTGCTCTTTTTTTTTTATCGCTGGTGCATTAAAAAAATCAGCAGAAATAGAAAAAAATAATTTATGTTATCACAAATGGATACTTAACTCCTTTTATTCGACTTTAAGATAGTGGAAGAACTTTCCATCCCGTGTTACCATCTTTACTGGACGCATGTCACTCAGTGCGCACGTTGAAATACATGCAGGCAGGGACAGTGACTTTTTTCTAAGGTTCATTTCAAAAGTGCTCACTTTATCGTGAACAGCCTTTAACAATGAAGAAGCGAAACAGTCAACTTCTACTGCACACACGCCGGTGGGATGATGGGTGGGGGGGAGGGGGACACGTGTGTTCGCCAAATAACACCTCGAGAGTGGCTCGGCTCAACCAACGGGGAATCTTCCGCAACACGAAACAGCTAAACTCGAGGTAATTCTCCACTTTCTCTAGCAACCGATAATCCACCTTGTGTCCTTACGTCAAAGTCACTGCCACGTCATTACGCTTCTGAGCATTCGTCTGTTTTGTCATTTAGCCGACAGTAATGAATGTAATCAATAAATAGCATAATGTGGCGAATTAAAAGTTAGGGCGGCACGTCCCGATTCGACGGCGCCCGTAACTCAAGTATAGGACCATAAGCGACCATTAACTTTGATGGCAAGGGGGGGGGGACACAATATAAGGGACCTATACGCGTTGGGAGGAAACAAAGCGCCTGCATCCCTCTTACCAAATGACAGTTGCAATAATGTTTTACTTTCAGGCTATCATAAAAACGGCTTACATTTACCTACAAATGACTATGTTTCAATAGTATTATTGTATGCCGAGACACCTTTCTTTTTAAAAATAAAGAATGTCTGTTAAATTGCTGGTGTCATCACTCACACTCAAGATCAGCTACATCCAGTGGCGTGTGGTGGAGTTTTGCAAGGTGAGCTGTTGCTTGCTCAGTGCTGTATGCACTCAGCGCCACCAACAGGAACAAGTTACCAAAGTGGAGCCGGTAGAAACTGAATGTATTGCGGCCACTCACGAGAGAGCTGCGAGGCACCCATTACACACCTGCTGTGATGCCAACTGCACTACTAAGTTTAATTGGCCTATCTGTAAACTAGTAAACGATTAGATATACCATAGAGTAAAACACAGCTTACCTTGCAACATTTCACCACATGCCGCTGGCTACCTCCCTTTACTCCCAGTAAACATTCATAGGGCGACCCTCCTAAGATGAAGAAAGGACGGATGTAGTAATTCAGCAGGATATCGGTAACGTCCGCCAAGTTTTCCTAAGGCAGAAAATCCAGACTCGCATCCGCCTAAGCTCGACACGGCTGGCAAAAACAGCTCCACCGAAGCATCACAACTGAGAGCTTACGCGAGCAGGCTGGAAAGTTGCCAGGCGAACTGTACCGTGACCTAAAGAATGCGGTCCAGGAATTTTAAAAGCTTTACCAAATCGGCTCGACTCGATGACGTAACGTTTTGTGCGTAACTTTTAAAATTCACACGAATTTAAGAAATGCTACGTGCAAAAATTAAAATAACAAACCCGTAAAAAATTTTTTTACTGAATACGTGGATCACCGACTGAACTGTATTCTACGAACATAAAAAAATTCAACCACATATATACTAGTAAGTGCATTGGACGGCCCGTTTTTAAACCACTTAGCTGCCAGTTGTAAAGGAGGGAAGATTTGCATTCTTTATCGAATATAAATTTAATTAATCAAACAGCACATACATCAGTGGATGGTCATGCATTTGAAACTGGTATCTCGTAGTCGAATGCAACACCTTTGTGACCTCGTCTACAGTTGATGTTAAATAATTTCCTGTTTTTGCTGAAACCAATTAGACCACTCCGTGAGATTTTGTCAATTGTGACTAATACTCCGTCGTAACTAGACAACCCAGTCCTGCTATTATACGTGAAAATAATAATTAAACAGTAAATGTACTTTAAACATGGAAAAAACGGACTGTATTATTGGTTAACAGGTATTCACAATAACAACGAACTTTCCTGGGTAGGTAAATTTAGATTTACAAATAAATCTCTCAACATAAGTGTCTTTCACTTATATAAATTCGGAGTTTCTGGCACAATTACTAGTCTAATATAAAAAGTGTGGGTGGAGGAAAAAGGAACCATAAAATTTGTCACACAAATATATGAAACAAAGCTCAGTTTCTTGCTTTTTACTTTCTGCCTAACGTATTTATGAATATTTTTCAGATATTCAAAGCAGATTTTATAGCTGTAATACATCTAGGACGGATTTCAACCATTTAGCTAGCAATGCTACTAAATACATTTTAAAAAAAAATCCGGATAGCTTTCAAAAAGTAGAGAAGTTGTTATAGTCGCACTGTAATTAGTCATTAGTAGACATTTCTGTTTGTTTGAGGCGTGAGTCTTTATTTTAAAATTTAAAGCTATAAAATACGGTTTTAGGTAAAATTGGAATAACCATTTTATCTATAAATGCACTAAAGCTTTTTAGAAAGAGAGACATTTTCGTGCGTTCAAACTAAAAACTAAAGAAAAAACTTGTTGGCATATTTTAACATTCTAATTTGTAGAAGACTCCCTGATTGTGCGTAGAAATAATGCCTACTACTTCGCAAATGCCAAACTAGATACAGATGTACATACACTTGTAAGTTTCTCCCAGACTTTGATTATATCTTAATATATTTCTATTATAATATCTTAAGAATTTAACTAAAATAGTTATCGCCATTAATAAAATGCCATTTGCGTTGTGTTGTAGGAAGTGTTTTCATTATATCTCGAGGTTAGGGATTAAGAAGCGGCTCTATAGCAGAACACGAAAACACTTCATTAATCTGTACATTTGTTAAACTGCCTGATCAATGATCTATCAACCATGAAGCCGTATACGAAACACGTGAGAGGATTTACAAGTCACATTCGTTTACAAACAAAGTTGAGCCTGAAGAAATCCTTAAAAAATTTCCCTGCTGTGTATTCTAGAAAGTGTGTGTCACGGACCACGAAAGATTCACATATTTCCTAACGCTAGAGAGTAGCCGTATCTTCCACATTTGGCAGGCAAGCTCTGCTTTCACCAGTTAACACGTCTGGCTTCTTGGGAAGCACGATGCAAGCCTGCAACGCGTGGCAGAAAAGAACTTCACTAACACAGGAAATAACGAAACGAGAAAATATGTATCAAAAAAACCTAGCGCATGCTTGTTTACGTTGAATTAGTTTCGGGCCTCCTTAACCACAGGAACGCGTGGGATAATAAGTTGTGCATGAAAACTCCACCAACTGAGGGACATTTTAAGATCTGCAGCTTCGTAATCGCCTACTATGGACGGATGTGCCATTCCCGCTTTATATTCAATAACCATACTAGAAAGCATAGAACTATATGAACGTTTCACGTGTATCATTGAACCTTCAGCTATCAGACATCTTACTCATGATTCTATATAAAAAATAATCATGTGCCACTCGGGTAGCATAATATCGCGGGGCTGAGTCGATCAGAAGAACAAGTTTTGATTGTGACAGCAGTCAATGAAAAAATTATTTCTGCTCGAGTAGGTTCTATACCTGTGGATAACTACTTCGTTTCTGATGTGTGGAAATTCTTGGACCTTCAAAATGCTATTGCTTGGGTAGTGCGCAATCCGAGAACGGTATGAAGTAAGTATATGCTATTCACGGTCAAGTGAGCACTTTTCAAAGCCCTCTCATTTGGAATAATAGTAAATACATATATTTTATTTTAGCCTTAGACGTTAATTTCCAAGTGTGATAGAATATACTCACTGTGTTTATTACTTGCATGGCAATATTTATTTTGAAAGTTGGTTAAAGGATAATAAATGGCTGAAAGAACAAAGTAACTAGGGCCTTAAAAGTGCTCACTTTACAGTGAACAGCATATATAGTCTATTCACGGTTTTTTCACACTTTTTAAATCAAACGTTTGAAAAATGATCCAATGTCTTACGTATCTAGTTATTTCCTAGACATGTAATTTATTACAAGCGTGTTATACCTCTTTTATTATAAAATTATCTTAGACTTAGTTAAAATTTTAGTTTAAACACATTTTCTTTATAATTTATAATGCTTCATTTATAATAAATATAAAAAAATAGCGAGAAAACATGTGTGTTTGCCGCGCCTAGTAAGAAATAGTTCTCATACAAAATATTATTACAACTAATTGCGCACGAACTCGGTGCGTTGTCTTTTGGTGTAATTTTCTAGACTTAGCTAAGCTTAGTTTGCACGAGGTGGAGGAATATACTGAGAGTAGAACTTTAGCAGGGCTTCAGAAAAGTGTGAAGTAGTCGTGAGTGGATTATACATGTCGAGTTAGACGTGTGCGTGTAGAAGTGGTGATTCGAAAGGCAACGAACACGGCAGAAGAGTGGACAAGCAACGGCGAATCGGGACGTGCGTGCTTGCACTATTTTAACGCAGCACTATTGGTTAAAGAGGTGACCATGGGCAAGAACCACAAATACGGCCTATTAGCGAGGATGTTCCCAGTTCACACCATTTGTATAAAGAAATCAAAATGACAATCCGATACCTGTGGACCAGTTTGGACATTATCTAACCTATACAGTCTGTGCAGTACAGTACTGGAGCTATAGACAATTCACAGTTACTTCCACCTATTCTGAAGCCCTGTTAAAGTTATACTTCCAGGATATTCTTCCGCCTCATACAAACAAAGGTTAATTGAGTCCAGAAAATTACACCAAACGGACAATGCACCGTATTCTTGAGCACACAGTGCAATAATATTTCGCATAAGAACTATTTCTTACTAGGCATTACAGACTGTTCACGATAAAGTGAGCTCTTCCGAAATCAACCTTAGAAAAAAGTCACTGCTCCTGCCTTGCATACATTTTAACGGGCTCACTGAGTGAAATTCGCTCAGTAAAGTTGGTCACGATGGAAGGAAAATAGTTACATATCTCAACGTCGAATAAAAAGTGTTAGGTAACCATCTGTGATAGTTTAAATTATTTCTTTCGCTTTCCATTTTTTTAATGCATCAATGTGTAGAAATGAGCAGATTTGTAAAATATTTATTTTTCTAATAGTTTCACAGTTTCACTTGACCTACGCATGAATAAAGTGATTAGGTTCACGGCAATATTAATTTTACATATGTTGGAAGAATACACAACGTGCATGCAAATATATCTTAGGGAGGGTTTTCAAAAGTGCTCATTTTACTGTGAACAGCATATAGGCCCTACCAACACATATATTTTCTCGCTGTAATTGATCTTATTAATTAAAAAATAAATATTACAATTCTTAAATGAAATAATTTAACCAAAATTGAGGTAATTTTGTGTTAATAGAAGTATAGATGGTTTGTGATACATGTCACATTCAGGAAAGAACCAAACACGTCATTCGCAGGTTGATTCTTCATAGGTTTGATTCAAACTGTGAAGAAACCACGAATAGAGAACAGATCCTCGCTCATTACACGGACCCGTCATTGAGAAGGGGGGTCTCTCTCCCTCAAGTTCTCCTTCAGCATGCAGAGCACGGGCGTAAACGGGGTCGGCCCTAAAGCGGCAGTTAGGTAGGCGCGTCACGCGGGCCTCTCAGCGAGCAGAGGCTACTCACGTTTCTCCTTGACGTAGGCGGCGACCAGCGTCGCGGCGCCCAGCGCCACAACGGCGGCCAGCAGGCGGCGTCCCTTGCTGAGGTCCATGCGGTCTGGGCAAGCGTCGTCGAGTGACTGTGGAGGCAGGCACATGCGCCGGCGAACGGTCCGGGCTAGACTGCGCGCCGCATGCAAGCCCCCTGGCGGCCGGCGCCGCAACTAGCGCTGGACACCTGCCGTGCGGCCGGGCTACCTGCCCGGAGCTATCGATACCACAACTAAATACCAGGTATACCCTATTCGCGGTTTCTTCGCACTTTTTGGCCAAACCTTTGAAAAATCACACCATGGATGTCATTTTTCGTTGTTTCGTCGTTTCACGGTAATACGAGCACTTTTGAAAGCCCGGCTTAATATCTACTTGTATGCACGTTGTATATTCTTCCGCCTTATATAAAATTAACATTGCCATGGCCCTCATCACATTATTCATGCGTCGGTCAAGTGAAACTGTTAAATTGTGTAAAAATGTAATTATTTTACTAATCTGCTCATTTTTACACTTCGGTGCATTTAAAAAAAATAGAAAGGGAAAGAAATAATTTCAGTAATCACAAATGGTTAACTAACACTTTTTATTCGACAATGAGATATAGAACTACTTTCCATCCATCGTTACCAACTTTGTTAGGCGCATGTCACTCAGTGCACCCGTTATAATATGTGCAGGCAAGGGGCAGTGACTTTTCGCTAAGGTTGATTTCAAAAGTGCTCACTTTATCGTGAACAGCCTTTACAAGAGTTTTATACTTATGTTGGCATTAAATAATTTTTTGTTAACAGTGATAAAATAGGCGTGTTTTGGTAGTGACTAGTAAGAAATAGTCCTTACGCAAAATATAATTACACTGAGTGCGCACGAATGCGGTGCGTAGTCCCTTTGGCGCAAAATTTAAGACTTGGTTATGGTTCAGTTTGCATGAGGCGGAGGAATATCCTGGAAGTAAGTATTTAGCAGGGCTTCAGCAAATTTGGGAGCAACAGTGAGTGTATTATACATAGCAAACACCAGGTTTTTGAAGTTATCGAACTATATCAGGCGCGTGTGAATGCAAACTTTCGTTGTGAACGGTTCAAACCAGCTTGCTATATCCTATTCACGGTAAAGTGAGCGCTTTTGAAAGCCCTCTCGCTTGGAATAATAAGCCATTAAACATATTTTATTTTGGCCTTGGAAGTTAACTTCCGAGTGTGTTGGAATATACACACTGTGTTCATTACTTACATGGGTATATTTAAGTACCTCGAAAATTTGGAAAGTGGGCGAGTTTGATGAGATGGCGGGGGGTGGGGGGGGGCCTTCTCTCGTCTTCGCGGTGCGAAATAGTGAAGTGTCTGACTCATGCAGGTGAAAGGGCGAGGAGTTGTCAGTGGTCTACGTCACGAATGCCCTGTCTTCTTGCGGGGATCGGCTCGGAATGGACTTGTTCGTGTCGCCCGGTGAGAAGCCATAACGAATTTTCAATATTATGACTGTGCCGGCGGAAGGAAAGCGTGATTCCGTCATCCGAGTATTCGTATTTATTTAAATAAAGCGATGCGGTGAGAATGCAAGAGGAAGAAGAAATGCCTATACATTTCTGGACGGTATTGGTATATGAAGAATGATTTTTAAAGCAACGTAAAAGGAACAAAACAACTGCAACAACAGTAGAGATTTTGAACTTAAGTAACGGAAGAACATTAATAATCTATGACAAATTGTGAATCAGATTAAATCCAGCGGCGTTAGTGGGACTGAAAATTCACTTATTTTCTCCGTTACCGAAATGGCATAAGAGTAGGATGCAAAATTTGCGTTGTAGGATGTTCACGTTAAAATTCTCCGTTAGTCAATGTAAATTAGTGTTTAATATAGGGTACGTTTCATTGGGAGAATTTTATTACTGGAATCATTGTCCTCGTATGTCGTACATAACATTTATGCAGAGGACAGGAATGTCAAAGACGCCGTAAATCTGTATCAGTGTCTTTGAATGATACATTTCTAAAACTCAAAAGAACTCGGAAATTTTTATAGTGTATGATTGAGTTCCACGAAAAAGGAAATGAATGCTAGGCAGATAACTGAATCTGAACACCTGTTGCGTAGTTGGCAATACATGATTATCTGTGACCCCGGGCCAAATTACACGATCGCCCCGTGTTTAAGACCGGTTCTGCCAAAACATGTGTTGTCTGTGAAAACGAATATTATGATAATATTACTACAGGCTGTTCGCGTTCGAGAAATGTTGAAATACCAGCTTTGGATTGACAATGAACTGGAGGATTCGCAGTTCTCCTGGGAGCATACCGATATGGCCTAGGAAATGACTGAAACATTCGCAGCCCTCGTAGATGTCTGGTTTCTTTACTTGCACGAAAATTAACACTGATCATTTCTTTCTATCTAACACTTAAATGACAGCGAAAAAGCCCTTGGAAAACGTATGGAAAATTAAAGAAAAAAAAATTGCTTTGACAAGTTAAAGAGAAAACTAACGACATGTACCTTGTAAATACACACTTCTGTATGCTTGTATGGACGGAAGTGACTACCCGTACACCACAATGCTGTATGCTTGTATGGACGGAAGTGACTACCCGTACACCACAATGCTGTATGCTTGTATGGACGGAAGTGACTACCCGTACACCACAATGCTGTATGCTTGTATGGACGGAAGTGACTACCCGTACACCACAATGCTGTATGCTTGTATGGACGGAAGTGACTACCCGTACACCACAATGCTGTATGCTTGTATGGACGGAAGTGACTACCCGTACACCACAATGCTGTATGCTTGTATGGACGGAAGTGACTACCCGTACACCACAATGCTAATGTTTTATTTAAGCAGGGACTACTTTCGAAATCTCAAAAGAACTCGGGGCCACGGTGGCTGAGTGGTTAGCACGCTCGTCTACTACCGAGGCGAACAGAGCTCAATCCCCGGCCGGGTCACCGGACTTTCGCACGTGGGAATCGTGCCGGATGATGCCGCTGGTCGGCGAGTTTTCTAGGGGATTTCTAGCTTTCCCCACCCTTTCATTCCGGCGCTGTTCCATACCTCAATCACCCTCATCTGCTCTCAAGACCTCGCTGTTAAGAGCCGTCCAAATCTCTTCGCTCACTCGAAAATATTTATAACGTATAATTGCATTACAGAAAGAGGAAACGAATGTTAGGTAGAATACTGAGTTTGAATACATGTTCCGTAGTTGGCAATACATTATTATCTGCTTAGGACAGTTCAGCACGGACATGTTTAATTATGAATCGTACACTGATACTGGTCCTGCGGTCATAAAGTGGAGGGGTAGAACATTCCCAATTCCATCTTTGAATAACTTTAGCTATAGGTAGTTTAGCGGTTTAAATAATTAATTTAAAAGTTAAAATTGGAAGTTATTTTAATTAAATATTAAATTTAATATTTTTTTTTGATTTTTGGCCTGACCTTCTATTTCTAATATATTTTTCCTGAAAGTCTCTACAAATCGTTTTATATCTGATAAAATATTTATCATCAATTATTTACGAAACTTCGACAAATTCTAAAAAAAAAAAAGTGTTTATTTGAGATTGTATATCAAATTAAAAAAAAAAAAGTACCATTAATTTTTTCTACCTTTACTGTCACTCTATAAAATTTTCACTAACAATTTATCTCAGTCTTACTCAACAAACAAGATACTTATATTAAAATATACCCGGTCGGCCTCTTCGCATACTGTTTATGCTCAATTTTCTCTCTCATGGGCCCTTTTAATACCAGCCTCTTATAACACTTGATGTTTTCGGACATCCTTGCGCCACTTCTGGAACAGTATTTCATAAGACTGCATATTCTTGGAACAAATGACATCGCAAGGTGGTCGGGCAGGATGGGGAGGCTAGGAATACGTCTCACCGACCAGCCGAAGCAGCATTCCACTTGTAGTAAACTACGCCTCGTACACTCTAAGATATTATCTGGAAAATTTACATTATCATTGTATACGTACAGTGACAAAGTGCGATGCCCATTCGTGCATGGTAAAGGCTGTTCACGATAAAGTGAGCACTTATGAAATCAACCCTCAGAAAAAAGTCACAGCCCCTACATGCATATATTTTAACGGGCCCACTGCGTGGCATACGACCAGTAAAGTTAGTAACGATGTATGGAAAATAGTTCCATAATTTAACGTAAAATTAGAAATGTTAGGTAACAATTTGTAACAACTTAAATAACTTATTTCGCTTTGCACTTTTCTTTTATATATCTCACTGTAAAAGAAAAATATGTGTGAAATATTTACATTTTTAATCAATTCAAAGTTTAGATTGATCGATGCATGAATAAAGTGACGAGACCCATGGCGATGTTGATTTTACATAAGGCGGAAGAATACGCAACGTGCATGCAAGTAGATCTTAAGCAGGACTTTCAAAAGTGCTCATTTTACCGCGAACAGCCTATGATGTTTCTATAGTTGCTCAGGAAACAGTCAAATGCGTACGGAAGTTACTAACTTGGTATAGTAGCAATGCTAAACATTCCCATATTTTCAGTCCGACATGTAGTATTATTTCCATACACTGTATTGGTTGAAAACTTTCAGTGCAGTTTAGAAAGTTTGCGAGAAATTTTTTTACAGTGTAGTGCGTGATTGAGCCATGTAGACAGATCTGGAGACGAAACCAGCCATCCATTCAAGGGAACTCGATACGCTGGCAGCTGATATTTTCCACCCGAAGTTGTCCTTTGACCTGCGCAGGAGAGAACTCGTGACACTCCGTCACGTTTTAATAAGATCTAGGTTCCTCCATCTGCTCTGAGATGGCCCTTATTAATGGGTTTTCCATTGAATGCAGTAATATAACAACGGCAGTTCCGGGGTAGATTTCATGGAGCAGGAGAACAAGTCTGCCAGCCTGCCAGATTCTTACACTCTCAACTGCTTGGTGGCCGACAGTGTTGAGTAAGATGGCAGCCATGTTCGATGTCTGTAACCATGGCCTTTCCCTAGACATTGTTTCTGCAAAATGGATGTCATTTTTTGTTTTCAAGTTAAGTGTATGATAAATCGAAAATCCATAGTTTGCGTCTGATTATTTTTTGTTTAAAAATTTTATTGCGTACCCTTGCGGAAACATACGCGACGTAGACTGTTATTAAATTAGTTAGCGTTATGTCACTATTAAAAAAGTTCAGTATCACTGGATTTCAAAAATTCCTTAGTAAATTTATGTAGAAATCTTATGTGGACTATGGCGGTACCATATAAAATCATTTCGCTTTTAATACTACATTCATATCGATTTTTGTTTTCAAATAAACAAATCATTCAATTTTAATTTTTCCTTTTTCCTCTTTTGTTTTGTGAAATCGTACGGAGAGCATCGTGGAACATCATTAAAGTCTTATCTTTTAATTACTATACCAAAACAATTTATTAGATTTATATTTCTAGCCTTCTTTCCTTGGAAATGTAGGATTATAAACTCACATGCATGTTTATCTGAATGTACTCGCCCATACGTGTATAACTTTTGAACCCGTCAACCGAATTTGACCAAACTCTGTAAACATATAGTACTTAGCAAGGACATCATATTTCTATAGTTTTCGACTATGCCAGTTACTGATTTCTGAAATAACAGCCATGTAAATATTTTAACTTAATGTGACATGTCAAAAAGTGTTTCAACCAAACTTTTTATACTTGCAGTATCTAGGAAAAAATCAATTGTGATAATACATATTCGTTTTACCCACCATTTTTAACACAGCAGCAATGACATAAAATTGCTCGTTAATGTCAATCTCAAGGTCCAATCAACCGATTTCCACCAATTATTGCATGCAAGTACTGATATAGTAGGCCATGTAAAATTGCATGTTTCAAGTGGGCTATGCATTTTTTAAAAGGAGGCAATATAAATCATTTGGATTATTATATTAAAGCTATTAGTATTGTTACACGCTGCAGTTGGCGCCGACTCTGTTGCCCTGCGCCATAATCGGAGACCCACCTTGCCCTCTCCTCTCCCTGGAACGATACGCTCGTGGCTGTCTGCTTCCCTTCTGGGAATCCCGTGAATGCCGACAGGGGCGAGACGTGGGGGCGTCACAGACCTCCTCTCGCCTGATAGAGATTCCGATACGTTTAGCGACGACGCAAGGATGTTCTGGTGAGACTGGCTAGCGCCTCAGCCCTCCGCGACGCATCGTGCGTGTTGGGGAAGAATCTAGGTGGCGGCCTAAGACACTATATATAATGCCGCAACCCAGCGGCCGACAGTCTTTGACGGAGGCCGCCTGGCGAGTGTGCGCGAGTGAAGTGAAGTGTGGACGACTGCAGGATTGCAGGAGATTGCAGGACGACGGCGAGTGAGGTGTTCGTGGCTTGAATGGGCGAGAAGGTGTGAAACCAACGAGTGAAGCCTACTGTGCATGAGGGTGCTTGGATGACTCTAGAACATTGCGACTGGCTGGACATGGACTGAAGTGGGACTGAATGGAAGTGATTTTATTGTAAATATTCGAACTGTCAAATATGGACGCATAAATTATAAAATAATTGAATAGGTTGATACACTGTCTATTGAGACTGATCTTTAATAATTTTATTTAATTGATTTCTTTGTCGTAATTATAAATTTCATTAATTGGTGTCAATGGTGAACAGTAAGTGATTTCAATTGATTGCAAGAGTTTGAGTTCCAAGAGTTTTGCTGTAGTTATTGTAAATAAAGTAAGTAAATTATAATTAATTCTTTTATTTGATTAAGAACATCCCTTAATGAACTTAGTATAGCCCACTTAATTTCTAGAGAGAGAAATTGTGACAGTATTTAAAGAAATTTAACAATATTTTGCATACCTAGATTATTCATCGGAAACATCAAATACGAATATAAAAAGATTTTATTTTGCCTTATTTTTTGTAAAATAGTTCCAGGTGAGAAAATTTAACTCTTATGCACTCTTATGCTATATTTTGGAAACATATGAACTAATTCCCACAAAATGTTGGCCACAAGAAGTGATACAGAAGGCCGTGTATTGTACATAATTTAATTGGGCCAGAAATTTATTTTTAAAATGGCTGCCATGAAAATGATTAATATAAATTTACAACATTTATGAAACAATTCAACTAAATTCAACCAATTTTTGTGTGCTGGCAGTATGTATTAGAAGCATAATTCACGTCTATATAGAGCCTCGTTTTTAGGCTTTTTTGTACGATAGTCTGATAACAATCAAGTTGATACTTGGAATCCAACATCCATAATGCAGTTGGTTATATGATAGTTTTACTGTACAAGGTTTCTGGATTCGAGTCTGAGCTAAGCCATGTGTATATTTGTAATCGTCTCACTAGTATTGCATATGTTTCTGGTTCCATTTGTAATATCACTATCCGCGAGAAGTCAGGGCCTCCTACCGTCTAGTATTTTAAGAACTTCATCGAAATGATTTTCTTGCATGGAGGGTAGTGGACTAGTTGATTACATCGGTAACTTCTTGTTATTTAAAAAATAAAATTGAAGAAAAATTAAACCTTCTCCTTTTTTAATTAATTAATGACATTCAAAGCAGTATAAAGTTCTTTAAGTTCGAGAAAATTCCAGCCACAGTGAGGAACAAATTGCAACAACGTATTTAAATGGTGTTGCACAGTGTAGAAAACCTTAGGGACGTAGTTATTGTATGTGGCGAATCATCGTATACTTCATACATTATGTCACTTATAATTGCCAAACTAACTTCTAAAAGACTGAAATCACTGCTATGCCCATAAAATTCTATGTGGTGATCATAAGCTACCGCATAATTAAAACCTTGTGATTAAGTACAATAAAACTGTAAGGTTTCATTTCTAGTATAGTTATCGTCGAAATTTTTATGGAAATCTTCACACACATGCTATGCGACAAGTTAGGGATATGAGCATAATATAAAAATAGATATATTTTTAAACACTGCTTTATTTTCACAAAAACATACAGCATTGAAATAAACATGCATACTTGTGGTTGTTTGTTAGTGCATTTGTTTGTTCATTTTATGTACACATTCATAATTTTTTGCGTGTTTGAGGACTATATGTGCTCACAATTACGTATTTTTAACTTAGATTCTAAATTATTGTTCTAATTGTGAACAAAATAAATATTTTCGCAGTGAGTAGATATTATGGATATGTTATATTACATATATTTTAAAAATATTCCGTAGCATAAAATTTATGTTTTCTATGCAATTTTATATCACCGTGTTAGTAGTAAATTTCAATACTTAATACGAGTACATATGTGTGTATGTTGAACGAAAATTTTTTGTTATATTTTAGCGATATAATTCAATAAATGTATCACTGTAAATGAAGCTGTATTTTTGTCAAATAATGCATATATAAGTGAAACCATCGGATATTTGTTTATGTAAATTGAAACTTATTAGTAATAATTGGCACATCACCTAATTCGTTAGCGTTAATTTACACACAATTTTTCTTCGAAATATCACTGTGGAATGCATGCAATTATACTGGATGAGTGTGTACATAGTGACAATGTAGTAATACAAATTCACAAAACAGTGTTAATTACTTTGAGTCGATGATTTTTCATTTATACTTTAAATTGTGTAATCGAACTATATTTGAATGTTAATAAAGTACTGGATTCATACATTTTAAACACATATTTATATTTTATTTACATCCAAAGATACATTTTCTAACATCCCAAACACAAAATCACTAACAAATAAATAAAAGCAGCTGAAAATTAATTTATTTAAAGCATCCATCAATTTCATAATCAGAAAAACACATTTCCAGAATAACCCAACAATTCATAGAAACACAAACATTTAGCAGTCAATTGGCAGTGGCCAGGGCAATTAAGTAGGGCCCACTGCAGTATTTCATAAATACTTTTCACGCGCACAGAGCTGTTGCCAACCCACTCAGGTTAGCCGCATGCTTCAGTGTAGGCTCGTGTGGAGTCCACGCGGCTTTGTGACGACCTGCAAACTGCAGCGGAGTAAAGACAGTTTGTTGGGAGGATTCCTCGTCACGTGACTGCAGACAGACGTTGCATCTTCACAGAAAGGAGAGTCTTTGGTAGCTGTTGACGGGTGCGAGTGTCTAGCAGCACAACTGCCGCGCTTTGCCACTGGGATCTGTGGAGACAGTCGCCACGCCAGCTATACGCAGACGGTAGCAGTGGTTCTCAAGGTAGGGGGGGGGGGTGCTGGGGAAGCGTGGCGTGTTAAGAAGTGAAACATACACAAACTTAGTAAATATATAAATGTTTGAGGAAAAAGGATCAATAATGAACTCCTTCATCCACACTTCGCTACAGTGAATCTGGGTTTTATATACTTGCTTATATCAAATCAAAGTATCGAGGAAGGCTAGACGTCGAAAGTGATTTGAGATGTGCATAGTAACAATTAACACCAAATATTCACAAAGTTGTGAAAGACAAACAGTGCCAGCCCTCTCATTGATGTTATGTTACAACAAAAAAATTGTCGTATTTGTTCACTAATATGTATGTTTAATAAAACTTTATAAAACACATTTTAAGTTCGATTTTTTTAAACCTAAACAAGTTTTTTTTTTGTATTTCAATATAATATTACGGGATGGGGAGGCGTAACATCTAACAAGAGTCTAAGATCGGGGAGGGGGGGGGGCGCATGCCTTAAAAGGTGTTGAGGACCCCTGGTCTCGGGCGTGTGACTGCAAGAGGACTCAAACCGCGTCTTAACTGGCCAAGAGAGCGTTCTCTCGCGCTCTCGCTCTCGCAGACACGTCATAATGACGTCACAGAGAACACTCTCTGGTCGTCTTAATTCGTTGGAGGGAGCGCGAAAGAGAGAGATAGAGAGAGAGAGAACACAGAGAGAGAGAGTATGAAGTTATGTTCTTGCTGGTTTTCTCTCGCACTCTCTGACCACGCGCCATATTTGTTAACAGAGTTTCGTCGTTTGAATAAGGTTATGGTAGCTTTCCGGGCAAAATACGTATCGTGAAAACCTATGGGTGCATAGTTGTAACAGTTATTCCAGTAGTACTACAATTAAAAAGATTGTTCTAATTTGTGAAGATACATAATGTACTTCCCATAGCTATGGCCATAAAATTTTAGGTTAGCAAAATTTCGCTCCTTTTGAAATCAGCTGTGTGCGTGGCATCAGAGAGAGCGGTTGCCTCAATTTCAGAGATAGATGTAGAGAGAGAGACAGATAGGGCGTGAGAGAGCGCGAAACAATGATCTCGCTAGGTTGTGTGAAAGAGTGCTCTCTCGAAAGAGTACTCTTTGAATTGAGACACGCCTCGCAGTTAACTGCTTACTGGCACCTGTATATGGCCATGCTGTTATAGTCAATTCGCGGTTTCTTGACACTTTTTGTATCAAACCTTTAAAAAAAATTCACCTCATGTATGACGTGTTTAGTTATTTCCTAAATACATAATTTATCACAAACATTTTATGTATACATATATTAACATGAAAGTATTTTATTTTTTATTAATTGAAGTTTTACCTGTATTATATTTATAAATTATAATATTTCATTAATAATAAATATGAATAAAAATAGTGAGAAAACGTGTGTTTTGGTAGCGCCTAGTAAGAAATAGTTCCCATGCAAAATATAATTATAAATGAGAGCGCACGAACTCGGTGCATTGTCCTTTGGTGTAATTTTCTAGACTTAGTTAAGCTTAGTTTGCACGAGCTGGAGGAATATACTGGAAGTGGAACTTTAGCAGGGCTTCAGAAATGTGTGAAGTAACCGTGAATGGATTATAGCAGGACGAGTGCAGCGGTTACTCGTCTCGGCTGTATGGCATTGTGCAGCAGTTGGCATCCTGCCCGGTGACCATGTTCATGGGAAGCCAGAAGAAGACTCATTAATCTCGGAGAGTGGAGACAGTAACTGTAGAATGTTCACGGTAAACTGAGTGATCCTGAGAGCCCTGCTCAAGATCTACTTGTATCCTCATTGCGTATTCTTCCACCATATGTAAACTTAACATTGCTCTAGGGCTGATAACTTTCTCCATGCGGCGGTCAAGTGAAACTGTAAAAATATAAGAGAAGTAAATATTTCTCCATTTGGCTCATTCCTACACTTCATGCATTAAAAAAAGTAAACAAGAATCAATTGCGTATTCGCACGTGTTTACCTAACACTTTTAATTCAAAAATGAGATATGTTACTGTCCCTCCGTCGTTACCAACTTTAATTGGTGGCTAGCTATTTAGTGTGCCTGACTAAATACACTATCTATCAAAACGTAATTGGGCACCCGTGAAGACAGGTAATTCAGTACGTCAGTTAACTTGTGTTTCACGGCCTTCGGCGTAGGACCGCTGGTGTTTGCCCGTGATAGCATGAACAGAGAGGCCTATCGTAACATTTTAGATAATGAAATGCTCCCAACATTGTGGCGTTTCTTCGGAATGGACCCGTGTTACTTCCAGGGTGACAATGCTAGGTGCCATGTTTCAAGGGCTACTATGCAGTGGTACGCCGACAACAATGTTCGCTGATTGGACTGGCCCGCCCAGAGCCCCGACCTGAATCCTATAGAACATCTTTGGGACGAATTGAATCGCCGGGTGAGGGCTCGTCAGGCGCGGCCAATATCCATTGCTCAACTCATGGAATGGTTGCAAGAGGAATGGCGACGAATCCCCGTGGATGTCCTGCAAACACTAGTAGAGAGCATGCCAGACAGGGTGGCTGCTGTTATAGCCGCAAGAGGTGGCCCTACGAGATTCTAACGGGGTGACAACCACCGAGCAAGCATTGTGGACAGGTGCCCAATTACTTTTTGGTAGATAGTGTGTATGCAGGTAGGGGTATTGCATGTTTCCTTTGTTGATTTCAAAAAAATTCAGTTAGCCTATAAATGCTGATCACAATAAAGTGAGCACTTTTGAAATCAATCTTAGAAAAAAGTCACTGCCCTTACTTGCATATATGGGGTGTTCCGGGCGTAGACCTCCGAACAGAGGCAGATGATAGAGGGGCCCAAGACCAACAAAAATGACCAATACATATGTGGTCCGATTTTGGACCGTTTAAAAGTTACGAAATTTGTTCCGATTTTATGGACCTACTCCACACTACACGAAGAAGGTAATAATTGTGACGAAAGTAAGTGTCCCAGGGAAATAATAATAGTTGTAGAAATGGTAGCTGACAAGGGGGGTCACACAACCAAACGTCATTCATGCTGTTGTCATTACAGCGATCTGGATAATAAAAACATTGGTGCAATCATACTTATCCAGTCACACATACGTCCTACGTGTCTAGCATTATTTCAGCCACTTAGGAAAGAAAATTTGATATGTCCAAACATCAGCACCGCAATTCCACTCTTTCCATCAATCTTTCGCAGTCAGCAGCACCACCACCTTCATCTCCACCTCCACCTCCCCCTCCACCACCCCTCCACCCCCACAATCTTTCGCAATCTTTTCGCAATATTTCACAATCTTTCGGTTTGTGCTCTCCCCCCCCCCCCCTTCTCCAAATTCATATGTATAGAAATTACATTCGTTCGCCATCTGTACGAAGCATGAATGTATTAGTTTATATATGCAAATATTTCATCATACTCATTGCATGCAGTATTGAGTATCAGCCATTTGTCGTATGGCGCATGGCCGATGCTGGTTGACAAGATATTGACCGACAATTCTTGAGCAAAAATGAGCAGACGCTTGATAACTCACCATCCATACCGCTCACTGGTGAGCATGCCTATGATGATAGTCAATGTAGCACCATACGATCGAGACTCTCATATCTATTCGACATCCACTTCACTTAACCTAACTCTACTTCAGTATCAACTTAACCTAACTTCACCTAACCTAACATAACCTAACCTGATATAACCAAACCAGCATGTAAGAACTCATTTAAACATTTTGTGTAGGAATTGGACAAATGCACTTAGTCATCTATGTTCCACCCTCGTGTAAGTTTATGCTAAATTTAGTCATTTAGTCACATTTGTTCAAACTTGTGTAGGACTTAGAATATATTTTCATATTGTGTAAGACTTTGAATATTTTTAACTTAATCACATCCATTCTATCACATGTAAGGGCTTGTAAACTTTACCTCTGGTGTAGCGCTCAACCATTCATGTAGAACTTTAGTTAGTGATGCTGTAGGTCGCGGCTCCATGGTCGTCGAGGTCAAAGGCATACCTTACTATTCGCAATTCATCTTCGTGGTATGGGAGCACTCTGAGGAAACCCAAGAACACATGCAGGTACAAAATTTATTTTATACATAATTATGTATAATCCTATCTTATATAAATACATACATATATATAATGCTATACATATTTATGTATATTCTTATCTTATATATGTATATTTCTATTGTATATATGATAGTCCTGCATGTGTTCTTATGGGGCTAAAGAGTATTTGGGTTACCTCAGAGTGCTCCCATACCACGAGGATGAATTGCAAATGCGAAGGCTTGCCTTTGACCTCTACGACCATAGAAACGCGATCTACATCATCGTTAACTGGTTGTCGCCAGTACCGATTCGGCGATCGAGTTTTCACCAAAGTATAAATACATTACTTTCAAATTTTTTTTTTCAGTATAATTCTAGACTTGGAACAGTACGGACGTAAAATGCCAATGATGCGTCTCCTTTGTAGCTTCTGTGGTAAAGCATTTGCAGCTCTGTGCATGTGCATCGACATGAAATAATGGCCTGAATGATGAAAACTTGAAGAATGCCATTTCAGTCTGATTTGTGCCAGAGAGGCAGTTTACACGGAATGATATTTTCAAGAGACATTCTATAACTAGTAGCTTTGGTTCTCTGCAACTACAGTCAGGACCGCATTCATCACCGCAATAGCAATTAGAACCGCACTTAGCATTGCATGCACTGTACTCGGCGGAAGATAGTGGTGGTAACATACGTATTATCATGCAAGATGTTACTTTACCCATACGGATTCATGCTGAAGCTTAAGCTGTCTCCCACGAATCGCGACATGGAAGACTATTTCCGAATAGAGCGAGGTGCATCATCGCGGGACCATCGGGTTGACGCAAAACATGCTTCCTACTGAGCCTACTGGAAGAACCGAACCGACTCCGGTTCGAGAACGTGTGCTTATAGTCAAAATTGCTCCAGCATCCAAAATATTAGCGACTGGCACACGTACTGCAGGCCGTGGAAGGCTTAGGTTACATCCCATGCAGCGACAATGAAGCCTTCGTATCTCCGAGCGAAGCACTGTCAAACTCGATATTTCTCTTAGATGACATTACCTGTGAGAAACAAACTTGCATCCAAGAATACTTTAGCGCGGGACGACGCGGACACGTGCACGTGGATTGTGTGTACCTCAGCCAGACTTATTCGCGCATACCCAAACAGATGCTTCTCGACGACGTTAATGTGTGTGATGCTGTTTCGCATGGATGATACAAATCTACATCGTGCTTACAATGGTCATGTTAATACGGACATTAATATCAGATTTCATAGATATGTGTTCCTTGTGCTGGAAAGAAAAATATGGAGTTTTGACTGTCCACTGCATAACGGAAGGTACAGGCGTCGGTTCGATCAGTTCATCGCTGTCTACCGAGAGGGTTCGTCTACTGGGAGCCAGCAAGTGATGTCATCAATACTTCCTGCTACTTCTATGGTACTGTTTTCGCAGACAATTATGGCGATACAGTTAATGCTAAAGACGTAATGATTGCAGTACAGTCTGTTTTGTTCGGAACGTATTCTTGCAAGGCGTTCGTGTGATGTCGAAAAACTTCAAATTAAACTACCATCAGCTCTAAATACTGATGAACATACAACTCCTGCTACAAAGAAAAGTAAACGTGACATTGAGGATGAAGCAGGAAGTGAAGACGATCATGAAGACAACGTTAATGATGACTATGACGGCAGTGATAGTGTTGAAGACGACGATGATTATTCCGTCAATATTCCCACACATTTACCCAACGAGTTTCCTTCGACAAGTGATCTGAAGAAGGTAGAAGACGCCAAGTGTACTGACTATATGTTTACCGAAGATCCCAACGAACACGTAGACAGATTTAGATATTTGCTCGATAAGCAACAATGTGGTGATTACTCGAATGTGAAAGAGGGGGTTTCGCTCATAAGAGAACTTATTGATCGGGGTTATATCAGATGATGCGATAAACTATTTTCTTCTGAAAATTTAATTACTAAATAAAAATAAATTATTTTTCTATTTTTCTGTACACTGTATCCTTCTATCGGCCTTAAAGTCTTTAGTAAAAAGTACTTATTTAATATATTTAATAAATTGCACTTGTAGTCAAAGTCCTGCATCATGCATGTAGCTATACAAATTAATTGAAAAAATATTTTTAAAAAATAGGATAGAAAGTTGCAGGTTTTTTATGTCTATAATTATCGGTGCCAACAGCTTGCTTGGCAGTAAAATCGAGACATTAATGTAGTAGTCAGTAACATTATATGCTTGCTGACTTTTATGCATTTTTCTCGAGTGTTTGTTTACAAGGACATTCAAGGTCATGGAGAATGGCTTCCAATATGGCGGATGGGTGATGCCTACCAATATGTCGGCTGCCTACCAAGATTAAGGTCGCCTCCCAAAATGGCAGTCGGCTATAAAGATGGCCGTCGGTTGCACCTACAAGATGACGGTCGCCTACCAATACGGTAGACGTGTACCAATATGGCAGCCTTCAGTAACATATATAAACAAATGACGAACGAAAAAACCAATATGGCCCCCTCCAGTAACGTGTGTAAACAAATTACGAAGTAAAAACAAATATGGCCGCCTTCAGTAACACACAAGCAAATTATGTAGGAAAAAAAGAAATATGACGGAATACGACAGAATGAGTATAGATAGGTGTGGGGAATTGGGGGTGAGGGAGTCAGTTGTCTGCTGAACATGGTGCTGGGAGGACCTCTGGAAACCTAAGCTTTTTAAAATAAATTGTTACGTAAGTTTTTATAAATTTTCCAGGATATTTTTCGAATTTTTTAAGGAAAAAGAACGTTTTAAGGGAAAAGGGAAATTTTAAGGGAAAAGGGAAATTGTTTGGGAATATGACTGTTGAGGGGAATAGATCTTTAAAATTATTTTTTAATTAATTTTGAATAAAATTTAAAAATAATTTTTTCATAATTCTTAAATAATACATTTTTGATAAATTTTGTAACTATGTTTTAATTGAATTATTCTTAATGTTTTTTTTGTTTCAATTTTTAGGGATTTCTTCAGTTTTATGTTTTGGATGTTTTCGTATTTTTAGGTCAAAGGTCAAGGTCAAAGGACATGGGTCATACTATTCTGGCTCGGAGTCACTGATCCCTCTCTCCTGCTCCTGGAATATTCTGAAATTTCTGGTGATCCTTTTTTATATTTTAAAATAAATAAATCTTAATAATATTTTAGTAATAAAATTTGTTATGATTTTTATTAATTTTTTGGGACTTTTTCGAAATTTTTTTGGATATTTTGGGATCTTTTAGGTTTTGTTGAGGTTTTTGGGTCAAAGTTCAAGGCCAAAGTTAATGGGTCAGGGGTAAAAGGTCAATGACATCACAACATGGCGGCTTCCCCGGCTCCTGCTCCGATTCACTTTGTCCCTTGCGCCAATGTCGGCTATACCCTACTACTGAGCCCTGTATGACAACTAGGGTGGCCCCTTAGGGGATATCTTCTCGAATTTATAGTACCAATTACAACACTAGCCTTTTAATCTGATGCCGATTTAGTGAACAGTCAGCATGCCAGTTTTGGTTCATATCGATTACATGGTTTCTTAGATATCAAATAAAACACAACAATTTAAAAGGCTCAGATTTTCAAAACAAGCATGCAGCGTGGTCGAAAAATATAGATCGCAGGTGTCATTTCTGAATACTCACAAAACTGCAGAAATTCGATGAAGATATTCATAAGTTTTTAGGGGGACACACACAAACTCACCCATACACACCGACGGGAAAGTGATATGCCTATAAATAAGAAAGCGTTATAACTAAACCCCATGGGAAAAAAATCACAATTCAAAGCATTACACCGTAAAATAAAGGAAAGCACGAGGGGAGAGAACTACCGAGATATTGTGATATCAAGAGGCAAAGATGGAGGTAAATACACAAAACAGCAAAATCAGGGCGTAGCGTGGTCATCCAAAACAAGAAAAAAATTTCTTTTGGGTGCGGGGCGAGCAATAGACAGTATTGGCAATACGCCTCTGAAGTAAATTGAGACAAACGTGTTTCTTGGGACACTACAAGGTAGTGACAAAAGAAAACATAGACAATTGCCGTGTCTCCTGTCCTCGGATGTCTTCGGTCCTCTGTCCTCACTAACGTTAAAAGACTCTCGCTCAATTCGCTTCTACAATTAGCTACAACAGATATCCAGAGCTGTCTCAACAAGTAGGTTCCGAAAACTACTACCAGGTAACAGTAAATACTTCGTGCTATTTTGTTTTGTATTTGTTTTGAATCACGAGTATTCAATGTGTTGATTTAAAGGTGATTGTTATAATTGTAGTAGTTAATCTACTCTGGTTATAGGAACATATTTTCTTTATTTTTTTTCAAGATTAAATTTCTTCAATGAAATTAATTTTTCACTAAAGTTCTACATTTTAAAAATGTCCTATATTTTATTGAATAATTCAGGTCTTAACTGTATGGCGCATATTTACAATTCGTCTTGCTTGGTAACAGTACACACCATACTAGCCTCGATGTCGATGTTTACAAATTTTGTTGTTCAATATCTGCAAATTGCTCACCGATTTCGCTGGTAAATTCTTCTTCTTCTTTTATGGAAGACTCGCGTAAAGGGGACAATCGAAGACAAAAAATAAAAAAAAAATTGACCAATTTGCTGCTGACCGGAAAAGACATGCGACGACAGAGGGCCGAGGACATCCGTGGACAGCGGACATGGTAATTGTTGCAGGTCCCTAATACTGACTAAAGCAGATTCAGAGCAACAAGAGAGAGAGAAAATCTTAACTGCGAAACAATATGACTCCGGAACGGAGCTATATGAAGTTAATAGGCTGTTCAAGGTAAACTGAGTACTTTTGAAAATCGTGCTAAAGATCTACTTGTGAGCACATTACGTAACCTTCCACGGTATTTAAAATGAATATTTTCATGGTCCTAATCACTTTATCCATGCATAGGTCACTTTAAACTGTAAAATTATTAGAAAAGTACATGTTTTAATATTTGCTGATTCTTACACCTATAACAATTCGGAAAATTATGATGCGAAATAAATAACTTCAGTATTCGCAAATGTTGACCAGACACATTTCAATGCAGCATTAAAACCTGGAACTATTTTCGCTCCGTTATTGCCATCTTTACTGGACGCATGCCAGACACTGTGCCCGTTAAAATTTATGCATATAGGAGCAGTAGCATTTTTCAAAAGTTTATTTCAAAAGTGCTCAATAAACCTTGAAAAGCTCATAAAATCTTAGGCCGTGTCTCAACTTGAAAGTGTGCTCACTCTCACTCTGGCACACTCTGGCTCACTCTAGCGAATTGAGACTTGCATCCTCAGCAAGCCTTCGGCATTATTTATCTGACAGAAATGGTATTAAATAGTTAAAAAATATATATTACTAGCCTTTCACTTTCTTCGAATAAATGTACAGTGTTTTATGAAACAGTAACTTATTTTAATTTGTTGCGTTTGTCAAGATAAAAAACATAAGTGTTATGTGCAAATCACAGTATTTAATAAAGTCCACACAATTAACCTACATGATATGTGAACATAAGGTAGCGGCAACCTGCCGCCAATCACCTACCGCCTAAGGTGACACGGGGTATAGCTTATGGCCGGGCAAAATGTTTGGATAACATGCTCTAATTCGCCCGGCTATAAAAGTGCCTCCCATAGCGGCACCCCTCCCCCCCCCCAGTCACCCCAGAGGTACAAGACAAGACAGTGAGTGTTTGGCAGAGCTGAAGCAGAAGGCAACTGTAATCTTTGGCCAGAGGAGCTCTGAGGCCAATCAGCAGAGATCTACTGGTGAGTATAAGCGCCTAACGGTAGGGCGTCACAATATTTATGAGTCCCCGTAAATTACTTTCATAATGAATAATTCTGGCAATGTTAGGGCATAACGGAGTTGCATTATAGTTGTTTGGATCATCACTGTAACGCATAATCTAAGAGCTATTTGCTGTTCTATACGAGTAGATGTATGACTGTCCAGTTATTGAGTTTTGTAATAAATATCTATTTCATATAATAATCTCCCATATTAGTAACCAACCTGAGGTTACCCCCTTCCCCAGATCCCCGTAACACCCCATTCCTTTTATTGCAGCATTGCATAAAGGTTGATTTAGACCAAGCAGTTCAGTAATAGGAATCAGGGTAGATAGGAGAGAGGAGGATGGGGAAGTGTTACAGTTATATCATAACTTGTTATGTACCATATCAAAATGAATATTGTTGGTACTAAATATTTCACAATTACAATTATTAAGTCGATAAAATATTTCTAACATGGCTTTAGAAACAAAAAAAATATGTCAGGATATTTGAGGTTAGACTTGAAAACAACATGGCTGCCAGAGAGGGTGCGAGAGTGAGCACCGAGTGTACTCTCAATCTTGCGGGGGGCCACGGTGGCTGAGCGGTTAACCTGCTCGTCCCACCAAGGCGAACCGGGCTCAATACCCGGCCGGGTCGCCGGATTTTCGCAAGAGGGAATCGTACCGGACGATGACGTTGTTCGGCGGGTTTTCTCGGGGATCTCCCGTTTTCCCCCGCCTCTTCATTACGGCGCCGCTCCATATTCAGATCAATCACCCTCATCGGCTCTGAAGACCTCGATGTTAAGAGCCGCACAAATATCTTCACCCACTCACTCTCCCTCTCGCGCTCTCTCCTCCGAGTTGGGACGTCAAGAGTGGGCGAGAGAGAACTCTCCCAGCGAATTGGGACACAACCTTAGTTGGGATTTCCGCGGTAAGGAAGGCGTCTTCGCTGCTATAGCTGCGTGGACTTCGTTTGGAACGCTCATAGGGCAGTGAAGTTTTCCTGCCCGCAATCCACTCCTCTCCAAGCTCGCGGTTCGATGATTGGCCTGTGTCCAGGTACTCGTCGCCGGCTTTACCCTCCTGACCACAGAGCAAATAAGGACACAAGAGCGGACACTGCCACGTTGTAACGATCTTCTTATTTTAAAGTCCTTTTCACGGGTAGTGGGTGGTTGGTAGGTGTCTGGATTAATACCAACAGCAAACACCCGTTACGAAAAATAATCAACCTAAAATAACAGCTTTTAATGATTACTTTGTTATAAACACGCTTCTTGAAGTAGTTAATAAACATGTTGTGTTTACAAAAAAAATTAATATATATATATTTTTTTTAAGGCTATTGGGTAACATTTACAGTATGCTTACAGCTTGCATTATTCTTGAGAGGTTCTAGAACGGAGTTTTAAAATTTGCTCGATTAGAACCTATTTGACTAACATCATTTAGTTGCCGAATGCTGTTTTTGGCAATAATTAAATATTTACCTGTGCTGTTTGTGCTAGCTCTGTCATTTAAATATTTACGTTCCTCCAAATGTGACCAAAAGAATATAATAAATCTTGCACAAGCAGTGTAATAAACGGATGAGATGTTTCTAATCGTTTTAGTAAGTTGTTAAATCAACACTTAAAATATATGTAGGTAAAATCAGTATGTTTGAGATACAAAACACTCATAGTTTTGACTCAAAACCGATCTGTTCCATAAAAATCAATAATTCTAGTGGTAAAATATCTATGTTGGTGTTTCCACAAGCACGTAATTAAAAAAGAAAAGCGAATGTAAGCGCCATCTACTGTGACCCCCCCCCCCTCCCTACGTGACGAAGGAGGAAGCGAGCGCGTTCCAAGTGCATTGTGCGGTACCTCCTTACCCTCTCGCTCGCGTCGCGGGCTAGAGTCGCGTTCCACGAGCAAGTTCCGTGAATCACGATTCCGCATTACGGGCACGCCACCGCGCCAAGGTTCCTTCCGCTGCGGGCGCGAGTGTCTACTCTACGATGCACTATGCGTGTAGACGTTTTCTGGTAGTTCGCCTTCCTTGGTCGGAAGCAGCGGGTTGCGCCACAGGAAAGGTAGGCAAAGGCGGTTCTCGGTAAAGTGAGCACTTTTGAAATCAACCCTAGGAAAAAAAGTTGCTGCCCTTGCCTGCATATAACATAACGGCCGCACTGAGTGACATGCGCCCAGTAAAGTTAATAACGATGGGTGAAAATTAGTTCCATATCTTAATGTAGAATTAAAAGTGTTAGGTATAGGCTATTCACGGTAAAATGAGCACTCTTGTAGGTTCTGCTTAAGATCTACTTGTAAATACGTTGTGTATTACTCCGCCCTATATAGAATTAACATTGCCATGGGCCTGGTCACTTTATTCATGCGTCGGTCAAATGAAACTGTGAAGTTATTAATAAAGTAAATACTTTACAAATCTGCTTATTTTTACACTTCGATGCATTAAAAATAACTGTAAAATAAATAAATAATTTTAAGATATCACAGATGGTTACCTAACATTTTTTATTCGACGTTAAGATATGGAACTACTTTTTATCCATCGTTACCAACTTTTCTGGGCGAACGTCTTTCAGTGTCCCCACAAAAATACATGGAGGAAGTGTCAGTGACTTTTTTTCTAAGGTTAATTTCTAAAGTGCTCACTTTATCGTGAACAGCCTTTAACCATGTGTGAGTGTGGTATTTCTTTAGATTTTTTTATTAATTAATGTATCGAACCGTAATAACGAACAGATTTGAAAAATATTTACTTTTATAATAATTTCATAGTTTCACTTGACCGAAGTACGAATATAGTGATGAGACCCTTGTCGGTGTTAATTTTACGTAAGGCGGAAGAATATACAACGTGTAAACAATTAGACCTTAAGCAGGGCTTTCAAAAGTGCTCAGTTTACCGTGAACAGCATTTAGAAACGAGTAAGACACATTTTCGTTTTCTGCACATGTCTCCAATGTTGGCTTGCGATTTGCCGATATTAGTGTCAAAACCATGTCCTTAAACAGTGATATGACTTTTGGTTATATTTCATTTTCTCATTGACCTCCATTATTTTTTAAACCTTAATTAAACTCGTTTATGTAAAATTTAACTTGTCCAAAGAAGTGCAACACGCTTTCAAAGTACATGCAGTCCTCTACTTTCATACATAATATGTTCCTGAAAATGTGTGCGAAAGTTGAATGTATGAAACTTGAATCATATATACGCATGTGATAACAGGGGTTCCGTTCCAAAGTTACAAGAAAAAATAATAATTTTGGTACAAACGTAATGTACTGTATCTAATTGATAAACATGTTGATTTTAACTATTATTTAATTGAAAATCGTTAACAAATACACATGTTCAGTACTTTCTTACCTGAAATATGTTTCCTACTTTCTGTAAAATTGTTGTGCGAATGTAACATTTCATTTTGTAGGTTGTGAAAATTATCTAAGAGTTTTTCAGAGATTTGTATATTATTTTTAACAGAAGCAGTCATTTTTATTGTGACAATGTGACAGCCATATCTAAACATTCGTAACATATGATCCGCGAAGGCTGGAAAACATGGCAGGCAGTGTTACACGGCAAATAACAGTGCTGATCAATAAGCTGGTAGATTTCTAGATCTATGAAAGACCAAATAAGTTGTATGAAAGTTGATATACAGGTGATAATATGTCACGTATGAAAGACTGGGTTATACGAATCTCGTATGTATGAAAGTAGAGGACTGCCTGTACATACAATTGTGTGTGCCAAGCTATAGTTTTGACATATTTATTGCAATATAACCTTGGGACCTCGGAATATGATTACTGGATAACCGGCTTGTGCTCTAGGCCCTATATTCGCCCCACATGTCGCACTATCAGTTAACTGTACATTTGAAACTAATTTTCAAGTATCAACTAAGAAATGCCTGATATTGGAATAAAAGGTTTCATGAATCAGGTGTAATAATTATTGAAAATACATTCTCCTTTGTGACAGTAACACACACAAATGTGAGTGTTTAAATAGGTATCGCTTTATGGGCCACAATTTTGCTTTGTTAAAAAGTAGTGTAAGTGTAGGACTTCTAGATATATTCAGCGGGAAATATCTTTTTCTCCTCGAGTAAGCTTAAATCCAGTGCTACCGATATTACAAGGAAAAGCGTTCATATTTAAATTGTCGGTAGCCATTTTCTGTTTTAGATTCCTAAGGTATTCTAATATTTTACACTTGGGTATTCGGTGATAACGTAATTAAAAAATCTGTATTATTACCAAGCAATTAAAGAGTTAGGTCTTATAAATGTTTTCTTCATATTATACTTAACTAAGTTTTCCAAAAACTTAAAAGGCGAAAAATTGTGTCATGCATTTAGTTGTTATAGTAGTTTTAAATGTGTATGAAAATTTTACACTGAAATGATAAAAGGTTGTAGAGAACTAAACTAACGTCATTAAAAAATTTTAATCTCTTGTCTATTTTCATGATACATGGCCTTTGGAGAAAAACTCAAGAAAATATTATGGGGGCTAGGAAATAAGAAACATGAAACCTCATACACTACAGTATTTCAGTCTCCATTGCTGTGAAGTATCGACAGTTTATTGTTTACATCATAAAAGTTAAGGGGGATCGGGTTCGATTCCCGGATTTTGGCATATAGGAATCGTGCTGGGCGACACCGCTAGTCGGCGGGGTTTTCTTAAGAATCTACCGTTTCCTTCGTCCTTGCATTGAGACGCTGCTCCATTCTCACCTCGCTTCACCCACGTCGGCTCTCAATACCTCGTTGTTAAGAGCCACCCAAACCTCTTCCACCTCATAAAAGTTCCAAGAAGTTTTAGAACATTATTTACTGCTACACTCCAAACGAGAGCGTTAACTATTAAAGGCAAACGTGAACACAATCCACGTTAAAAAGACATCGTCATGGCTCACACAATAACGGATATGTACCTTGTAATGACAACAAACCCCCTTAACTGTTTTCAGGAAGAGTCGTCAAATAAACTATTATGCTGTTGTCGCATCAGTCTCATTCGTTATAAAACAATGAGTGTTTACACCCACATGTTATTTAACTAAATGCACTTAGCCAATCCAAAGTGATGCTGTAAAACAGACAAATTCTTTTGATTGCGTTTTTCCTTCAAATTAATTGCCCTTGACCACCTCCGAGTCATAATTAGTTGAGACGCCATTTTACGACGATAGCTGTCCTGCTTTCGCAACTCTGGTTTAAGGCATACCTGTGTGTGCAGTTTTTAGATTTGAGGGGGCCACGGTGGTTGAGGGGTTAGACTGCTCGTATCCCACCAAAGCGAAACGGGTTCAATCCCCGGCCGGGTCACTCTGGAATTTTCGCAAATGGGAATCATGTCGGACAATGCCGTCGGTCGGAGGGCTTTCTCGGGGATCTCCCGTTTCCCCCGCCCTTGCATTCCGGCGCTGATCCATTCTCGCCTCATTTCACCCTCATCGGCTCTCAATACCTCGCCTCCTCTAGGCTCTAGATTTGAGTTTACATTAGGATTTGTGAAGAAGCTACAACCCTCGTTTCCCCAATTATCATGACAGACGTTATGTTTCTAATTAATTTTAACAGAAATGATACATTCGATCGTTATTAAATACACTTATGCAAAAAAAATACTAACTTTTAAAATATTTTATGGAGAGCTAAAAATTGAGTAAGTTTTGCATACGAAGTTGTTAAAATATTCATTATTTAAGTTAAAGTATTACTACACATGGACTACCTACAACTGGGCGTACGGCCCTTAGTAGCAAAAGCAAACCAGATATTGGCTGTTCACGGTAAAATAAGCACTTTTGAAAGCCCTACTTAGGATCTACTTGTATACAGATTGTGTATTCTTCCACCCTACGTAAAATTAACATTGCCATGTGCGCCTCATCACTTTATTCATGTGTCGGTCAAGTGAAAATGCGAAATTATTAGCAAAGTAAACATTTTATAAATCTGCTAATTGTTACACACTGAGGTGTTAAAAAAAAACCACATAAATCTTAATAAACAATTTAAATTGTAACAAATGTTTACCTAACACTTGCTGTTCGACTTTATGACATGGAAGTACTTCCCATCCATCGTTACCAACTTAAGCGGGCGCACGTCACTCAGTGCGCCCGTTCAAATGTATGTAGGCAGGGGCAACGACGTTTTACGAAGGTTCGTTTCAAAAGTGCTCACTTTATCGTGAACACTTTTTAGTCTAGCGTAGGGCACGCAGACCGTCTGGGATGGACATATCCTCCGCGGAGAAGACCAACATACTGCAATCTATCGGAGCGTTGGGCAACCAAGTGCTGTCACGACGGCCATATGCAAACAAAGACATTTCCATGCCGTCCACGCACACAGGGGTGTTTTTTTTTTCCTCTTGACCCGCCTTGCGGCTACGACCACGTTAACGCCTACATAGGAGCTTCGCCGGCGTGGTGGGGGGGGGGGAGGGTGGCACCTTACATGCTAACACCGTGCGTGGTTGCACCAACCGATTGGTTCGTTGTTGTGGGTGGCGGCAGAGGGACGGAGTGTCAGAGAGACCACGAGAGGGCATGTGACTGCGGGATTAGACGTTTTGGATACATCTCGCGTTCGACACGAGGACGAATGGCGAGGCCATGAAAGAATTGTGGTGGGGGGGGGGGGACATCGCTTCGCGAGGAGGAAGAAGGAATACTTTCCATTCTTTTCCTCTCCGGGGCCGATTCTCGAGAGCCCTTCCCCTTTTACCCCACAACCACCCCACCCCTCCACCTGATGGCGCGCGAAACGCCCGGCTGTTCCTTGCTTTCGGATAAAATAAAGTGCGCTTTCACCCGGGGCGCGAGTGCGTCGGAGTCAACAGTCGGCGGTAGACGGTGAAGAGAGGCGGCAGCGAGTGGGGTCACTATGGCGGCGAAGGCAGCTCTGCTGACGGTGGTTCTTCCGGTGGCCTTCTTGGCCGCAGCATCCCTGGACCAGTCGGTTCTTCTCGAGAGCAGGCGTGAGTATCCTTCGTGGCCTGCCACCCGCTCAACCTTCCTTCTTTCCATCCGCGCGTTCTACTTTCCCGAATGGTGTGGTATCCACGCCAACCCACCGCGATTGGTAAGACCGGTGGTGTAGTGGTTAGACTACTCACCTCCCACCGAGGCGAGCCGGGTTCGAATCCCAGTGGGGTCGCTCCCGGATTTTCACACGTGGAAATCGCGCCGGACGATACCGCTGGTAGGCGGGTTTCCTCGGTTACCTCCCGTTTCCTCCGCCTTTGCATTACGGCGCTGCTCCGTACTCACTTCACTTCACCCTCATCGGCTCTCAAGACCTCGATGTAGGAAAGAGCCGTCCAGATCTGTTCTCTCACTCGCTCTATGGGTCTGCAGCTGGTTAGTGCACGGAAAGTCTAGTGATACAATTATGCTTGACCGGTAATGGCACATCAGAATTTTTCTCTGGAGCTTAACGGACTGATGACAAGACGTGACACCTGGAATGTCTGGAAATAACATGTGCTGGGCTGCTGTGCGCGCTGTTGAGTTAATGCTTTGGCAGTTGTCTCCTGCTTAAACCTACGGGTAGTTAGAGTACCAGCACGCTGAACTAAGTTCAGAATACGTGCTTCTCAAAACATGCGGGGAAGGCAGATGACCGCCACAGATATCCGGCCTCCGCTTAATGCCTACCTTCTCCCGCCATACCGAACTCTTGGTTTTTCTAGCTTCTCCATGTTTTAATACAGAAAGTTCCGAGAATACCCTTACATCCAAATATCTATTGATCTTACAATTTAGTACAGACAATACAACGGAACTACGAACTCATGTCACAATATTAACTGTGCCAAAATTTGCCAAAATCAATTTTGTGATATAAATGCGAGTTAGTAGTTTAGTATCAGGTCAAAAGATAAATTGTTTGGAATAGGGGTACTTTCGAAATTTGATTTTTTTTAAATATAAGCAATTTAGAAAACACAATCTTTTAATTTGGAAAAGGAGGGGTGGGGGGTCCATTAAACCCCATTCACAGGCCGTTTTCCTATTCCGTGGTGGTATCTTGGTAAAAGTAATTAAAGACAGTAGCAATTAGTAAATAATAATATGAACTTTTTTTTTTACAGTTTAGTATATAACATATTTTTGTTTTGTTTTATATTATAGTGATACACACACACTTTTAATATAACACTACGGTAACTTATAATTTTATTGTGAAAAGGATACCTACCGTGACCTGTTTTTGACACACGAAAAATTATTTTTAATTGCCGGGGAAGTATACTTTCCCTGGCCTGAGAAAGAATTTAAACTTGCGAGGCTTACAGATTCCTAGAATAACACGTCCGTTAAAGCCATGTGCAGATGTGTTGAACTTGGAAAGAGCTTGTACCCATTTCCGCTTTAGTACATACATGTATTCGGAGTGTGGGTTTCGGCTTGACGTCACACACTTTAATGGACTCCATTTCCTGCTGGTTTATGTTTTTGTGAAGTAAAATTTTGTGTGTGTGTGTGTGTGTGTGTATATATATATATATATATATATATATATATATATATATATATATATATATATATATATATATATATATATATATATATACGTGTGTGTGTGTTTGTGTGTGAGTGTGTGTGTGTGTTTGTGTGTGTGTGTATTTGTGTGTGTGTGTGAGCGCGCGCGCGCCACTATTGAAATGTAGTAATTTTCCGTACTCTGCTGTTCAGACATGGAATCATGATTATAAGAAAAAAATTTCTCTACAAATAGCGTAATATAAACTTTAAAAATACCAATGCGTCCCTGTATTTTTACAAACGAAAATAACCCGTAAAAAATCTGAGTACGAAAAGTAATAGAGAATTCGTAAAATGTAATTTCTATACTCAAAAATTTAAAATTATTATTCTGAAACGGAAAATTATGACACGCAAATTAATCATTTCTGCTCAAGCCTAAAGTTAATACCGCCACAGATGTCCAATTCGTTATGAGAGATTCAAATTCACACAGATAACCAGTCAATATTTCTGTCGCAACTTTCTCTTCGTGGCAGAAATAAATAAACAAATATTGTTAGCGTTGTTATGTACCAAACTTTCAGATGTTTTTTTTCATGTACGGCTTCTGGTCTAGGTTATCATTCCATAGAGGCTGTCTTCATATGCGTACAAAAATACCCTACACTGTTTGTATTAATACTCATTAGGTCAATCCGAAATCTTCATTTTATGCACACAAGCTGTCGTAAATATTAATATTTAAAGTTCCAATAGATTTTAGATAAATTAGTAAGGATAAACAGTGAATGAAGTGATATTGAAATAATTGAAATATATTTAAAGGTTGCATGTCTTTAAATACAATGAGATTTTATCTTACTTTAGTGATTATTTTCGTCTATGAATACCTCCTTGTTGTATCTTTCTAGAGCCATTACTAAATAACACCAGTTTACACTGGATTGCTATCTCTCTTTCTGTTAATGACGTTACAGTACATCACTCGAGTTCTTCAGATTTAAATTCGATTTGCTTATTTAGCATACGGCTGCGTTCTTGAAGTAGGCCCTAGTGGTTTTTTTTCTCGCAAAAAGTGCCAAAGGCAAGATTTTTGTGTAATCGTATTATATCAGTTAGGATTCAGTACACAGGATTGCTGTTCGTTTGTTTATCAGTTATGTTGGCATTACGATTGTATATTTGTCCACTTTTACCAGAAAAATGCCGCTATTTAAGGTCGCTTTTGCATCAAATGCTCTCATTTTCTGCACGCTTTTTGCGGCTACAGAACTTCTTACAGTGGTTTCCACCAGCTATTCTGGTGTCCGCTTGCAAATTCAATGAGCACGTAAGTCGGTATTACGCAAAACATATTCTTGATTTACGTTAGGGAGAAAGTTTTGGTTGCTATTTTATCAGAGTACGACGAAATACGAATGTATTCCAGCGCAATTTTTTTGTGAATTACCCATATCCTAGTTTAAAACCACCCTTAAATTGGGAGAACCGAGCGTGTTTCATGCTGACCAACTGTACTAAAGCTGGTTTTACTCGAGTGGTTTACCATTCCTGTTCCGGGTGAATATAGCTGGTCATCTAACTCGTGTATTACAATGCCTCTAGTTTTTAGTTGAAGCTTTGACTATCGTGTGTAGGCCTACATGAAATTAGTAAACTTTTTTTAATTCCTAATGAATTTGGGGATAATACCCCCATAGCCTACATATATTAAAAGAGTCTGGTTTTGCACCCAAGTAGTCCATACAAAACAGTGCATTCTAAAACTAACCAAGAGGTATCGGCACTCTAGTGGCCACACTTTTCGCCGCCCGTCGCAACAAATCGGGTTCGATTCTCGCCGCGTCAACCCTTATTTTCACAAGTGTGAAGCATGGCGAACGACGTCGTAGGCCGATATGTTTTCTCTGGGCAATCCTGCATGTTTCTCCCTCTCACCCCACTTCACCACTACTGGCGCTTAATAACAATACCAACTGTAAAACACCGTGAAAATATCTTTCACTCTATGACACCCCACAGGCCACACTACACTGTAGTACAAAGGGGTCGTATCCTGGTGCCATCTGTCCAACCGCCACAACAAGCAGACTTCGAATAACATAAGTTATGACCCATTAATTCCTAAATGTTCAAAGGTTTCAATTTAGTTTATTGAAATCAAGATTATGATCCCCCCCCCCCCTTTTTCGGAAACTGGATTTGACATCCCAATTGTATTTCATTCAGTCATACTACTATTTTATTAATGACGTGTTCAATAATGAACTCATTAATTAGTAGAAGCAATAGATATTAACTGTGGTGATGATCAGGCAACACGCATAGCGTCCTTCCTTACATCCACAAAGACTTCATTAAGAAGATATACTGAGATTCTGCCTGACAGGTCCTCTCTTATTTATTCTAGAGTATTATAAGCCACGCTCTCAGGGAGATCTCGCGATAGAAGTGTCAATAAAGCGATAACTTCTGCCAGATAGGGGCTCCCGTAAAAGGCGTACTAAGTGTAAGTTAATTACGTGGAAGCCACTTCCTGCCCCATGTTACAATGAAAAAGCATAAATGAGATAGTTATCAAAACCATTTAATTAGAATACTGGTAAGTTCTAAATAAACAACTAAGGCCGGATCAAGTCAAATTTATTTATTTTAACAACCGTGCCATGCCATGTCTTCAGTGGCAAGGAAAAGTAACAATATCTACTACATAGAAGCTTGCCCAATGGCAGACAACGAGTATGAGTAGCGCACCGGAAATGATGTTGAACCACCCACTAATAATCTCGGAACTGCAATAGTGTGTGGTTGGAGCTCACGTACATAATGATATAGCAGAGTATTGTTGCATAACAGCTTGTTATGCAACCACTATTCGTGGTTTGTTTTAACTGTGTGAATCAAACCTTTGAAAAATCCCCCCCCCCCCAAGTAAGACGTGTTTGATTGTTTCCTAAACATGTCATGTATCACAAGCATTTTATTTTTGTGTTAATATAAAAACACCGTATTTTTGGTTAAATTGCACTTGTACGTATATTTTATCTGTAAATTATAATATTTCATTTATAATTAATATGAATAAAAACAGGGAGAAAATCGGTATGTTGTTAATGCCCAGCAAGAAAATGTTCGTAAGCGAAATTTCATTACACTGGAGAGTTGCTCATAAATGCCGTGCATGTCCCTTTGGCGTGATTTTCTAGACTCGGTTAAGCTTTGTTTGCATAAGGTGGAGGAATATCCTGTAAGTAGAACTTCAGCAGGGCTTTGAAAAAGCTTTAAGTAACCATGCATTGACTACATGTAGCCCTATAATAAAATGCAGTGTGATGAAACCGTATAACATAACTTTGCTAGTCGTGCTATATCAGTTTTGGTATATGCTGCTCACGATAAAGTGAGCACTTTTGACGTCCTAGTTCCTTTTTTACTTCAGTAATTTTGTATCCTTTAACCATCGTTTTTAAGTAAATATTGCCACGTAGCTAATAAACAAAGTGTGTATTTTCCACCGCACTCAAATTTTAACGTCTACGTGTAATACAAAATATATTTATTGACTATTATTCCATACCAAAGGGCTTTCAAAAGTGCTCACTTTACCGTGAACAGTTTATACCCATCAAGGAGAAACAGCATTGCTTATGGATTGTCCGTGTTTGAGCCAGCCCAAGGTATATTCAGGGGGCGACTGGCTTGTAAATGAAATAGGTCGAAGAGAAATCCAGTTTTCCATGATATGAGATTAGGCGAGTGTCCAGATAACTTCCGCTGAGCCCACGTTTCAGACGATACAATGCAGCGTACTTCACGGCGCGAAGAGTCAATAGTGCAATGACTGTGTTGTGGGCGCCAACGAATTGCGTCACGAGGAAGTACGAAGGAGAAACGGAGAGAAAGAAAGATCAAAGGACAGTTGCAAGCTCGCATGACGCGTGGAGATCCGAGCTGGGACAGGAATCAGAAATTGCGGTAGGCTCCGCTACGTGTTCAACTTTCTACGGTTATCCAACCTTTTGACAAGAGCGGGCTGCCCGCTAGCGACCTCGTTAGTTACACAACTCCGCCGACCGCAGCGCGCCACGTCACACCTACTCCTTTACGTTGCGCGATAGTGCGAACACCTAAAAGCTGTTCACGATCAAGTGAGCACTTTAGAAATAAACCTTAGGAAAAAGTCACTGCCCCTGCATGTATATATTTTAATGGGCGTACTGAGTAAAATTCGCCTAGTTAAGTTGGTAAGAATGAAAGGAAAGTAGTTCCATATCTTAACGTCGAATAAATGTTTTAAGTAACCATTTGTGAAAACTTCAAATTAATTCCTTCAATTTCAGTTTTTTTTTTTTTTTTTTTTTAATGCATCTGTGTCAAAATTAGTAGAGTTTGTAAAGTATTAACTTGCTTAAAATTTTCACAGTTTCATTTGACCGACGCATAAATGAAGCGATGAGGCCCACAGCAATGCTAACTTTACATAACACGTATACAAGTGGATCTTAAGCAGGGATTTCAAAAGTGCTAATTTCACCTATACTATTCTTGATCGTCCGGGTTCGAGTCCCCGGCGGGATCTCGCCCGATCCCCGCATGTGGGAAGCGTTGACGTCGTCGTTGTGCAGCGGGTTTTCTCGAAGTACTCCGGTTAGTCCCCTCCCCCCTACCTTTTACACTTGCATTTTATCACTCTTCCATCTCCACCTAACTTCGCCTGGTTTTAAGTTATTTCCGTAGCTCATAAGGTTGAAGCAGACTGACTTCCCTTCCAGCACTGCACGAGATTGTACGTAGTGCCGGACTCATTACAAAGTCGTTCAGACACTGCAAGAATTGTGGGAAAAATTTGTTCATTAAAAGTTGTATATGCACTGAAAATTAAAGTATCTTTGTAGGAACCATCTGTACTGTTAAAATAGGCACAGCCATATGATAGATTGTAGGTACCATCTAAACATTACTAAACGCTGTTCACGATAAAGTGAGCACTTTTATAATCAACGATAGAAAAAAGTCACTGCCGTTGCCAGCATATATTTTAACAAGCGCTATTAGTGACATCCCCCCGGTAAAGTTGGTAACGATGGATGGAATTTAGTTCCACATGTTAACGTAGAATAAAAAGTGTTAACGTAGGCATTTGTGATCACTTAGTCCTAAATAATTTCTTCGGCTTTTTTTTTTTTTTTTTTTTTTTTTTAACGCATCTAAGTGTAAAATATGGTAGTTTTGTAAAATATTTACTTTACTAATAGTTCCACAGTTTCGCTTGGCAGACACATGAACAAAGTATCGAGGCAGATAGTAATGTTACTTTTACAAAAGACGGAAGAATACACAACGTGCATACAATTAGATCTTAAGCAGGACTTTCGAAATTGCTCACTTTATCGTGAACAACCTATTCCGTAGGCAGTAATACCAACACAACTGTTTGTTCCTTTCTGTCATTGTATTTTCTTCTGTGCATATGGTTGATACAGCAGAACACTGCTTTTCTACCACACAATTATATGGTAACGCTGGCGGCCGCGGTGGCTGAGCGGTTAGCCTGCTCTCCTCCCACCAAGACAAAGCGTGCTTTATCCCCGGCCGAATCACTCCTGGATTTTCTAAAGTGGAAATCGTGTCGGACGATGCCGCTGGTCGGCGAGTTCTCCTCGGAGATCTCCCGTTTCCCCTGCCCTAGCATTCCGACCCTGCTCCATTCTCATCTCGTTTCACCCTCATCGGCTCTCAAGACCTCGCTGAGAGCCGCTCAAATCTCTCGAATCAACTACATAGTACCTCCAACAGAACAACTTCAACAACATTTTGATCGTTCCCACAGCAATTAGTAGTGTAGTAACCTAACAGAATATTCTGTTGCTGCTACACTCGAACCCGATTGAAAAACTGTGCAGTACTAGCGACAGAACATTATGTTAGGTTACTACAATAGTGATTGTTGTTGGAACAATACTAATATTTTGGAATTTGTTCTGTTGGAGGTACTGTCTGTTTTGTGGAGGGAACACAGTTCTCTGCTACATCAACCGTATGCACAGTAGCAAATACAACCACAGACAGAAATACAACAAATAGTTATATTGGTTAACTTTACTTAGATGGTACCTTCAACACATCATATAACTGTCCCTATTTTAACAGTCTAGTTAGTCCCTACAACCATACTTTTCATACAGTGTGTAAGAAAAACGCGTATCTTTTCTAACACCGTACAATATTTTCCTGGAATGTTGTTTTTTAAATGTTAAAGCTATCATTTAAAGGATGTGTAATTTTTTTATCAATATTTAGACATACTTATATTTCGGATGCTCCAGAAAGCACGTTTTGCAAGGAAACCTTCGTCAAGCAGTGCATTCATAATAATTATTATTTATTTAATGTAAGAAAATATTGGTACTTGTGTTTGCAAATAATTTAAATTAATGATGCTATGCACGTCTATTTCAGCCATGAAAGTAATTTTTATGAAGAAAATAGATTTCCATAAAATAAAAATATTTAAATTATTTGTAAATATTGGTACTTATTTTTTCTTAAATACATTAATATCATTACCCCCGTTTGTGATTTTCTCCAGAAGTGTTTTTAAAATAATTCAAAATAAATACATGCCTAAATAATAACGGTTGTTTTAAAATTTAACATTAAAAAAAGTGTAGTCAAGCAAAATGCTTTACAGTGTTACAAAATCTTCTTTCTTATACAACATAAATTGCACCTATCTGACAATTTTGGTAGTGTCTGCGCTTACGTTTTAATGAGTTCTGCGTGTTATACAGTTAGGTTACAGTGTTGAAAGGAAAGCCACTTTACTTCAGTCGTAACTCTCAATTAAGCATTTTTAACGAACTTTCTCCAATTTGTAGACATCTGTCAACAGCATCAGCCACTCACACAAGAAATAAATTAGCATGTAGTTGTGTGATATCTTACTGTGCAAAACAGTGCACTAGGCTACCTCAAGGAGCACAATAAACAAGTTTTATTACCATAAGAATCACCCTTGGACAAGGAGGTACCGAGTCATTTCGCTTTGTAAAACGGCACTATCCTAGATTTCAATAATTTACGAGGCAGATCTAATTTTATCATTGCCCACTGCAAACAGTTGGAACCCAGTTTCTTGTTCGATTTGGCCAAAGAAAAAATAAACCACCAGGAGCGAAACACGTATATAGTCCATTCACGGTTTCTTCGGCCTTTTTGAATCGAACCTTTGAAAAATCTCCCAATGCATATGACGCGTTTAGCTATTCCCTAAATACGCCCTCTATCACAAGTGTTTTATACCTGTGTTCATAAAATTTACTTTTTTTTCTGTGAAATTGAAATGTTATTAATATTTTATTTATAAATTATAATGCTGCCTTTATAAATAATCTGAATAAAGATCAGGGAGAAAATAGGTATGTTGGTAGCGTCTGGTGAGAGGTAGTTCTTATATACAAAATACTGCTAGAACCGAGTGCGCACCAATGTGGTGCATTGTCCCCCTGGTGTAATTCTCCAGCCTTAGTTAAGCTTAGTTTGCACGAGGTTGAGGAATATCCTGGCAGTAAAACTTTAGCAGGGCTTCAGAAAACGCTGAAGTTAACCGTGAATGGACTAATGGCGCAGAGTCCCGAAGGGCGTGACGGGTGAGTGGTGGATTAAATGACATCCATCAAGCTAACTCATACTTATATGAAACCCAGTCTCCCCAAGAAATTATAATGCGAAATGATAAGACCTTCGCGGATAAGGCACGAATGCGTGTGTCATTTCTATTTCTAAGTTTAGTATAATAGAGTGTGTAAGCCAACCCATCAGCATCCAGGCGTGAAGTAGGAACGTTAAAAGTAATAATTGAACAAGTAAATTTCAGCATACTAAAATCATGTACATTAGTTATACATTGATTTCCTCTTCCGTTTTAAAACTCAAACTTGACAACCAAATTTTAAAACATAGAAAAAGTTTTGAGATTTCTAAATAAAATTTTCCATAGGCTGATTTTACAGTCAACTGTGGGGGGAAAAAAATTGTGAACATTAAATGCTTACCTCATCTGTAAACAATACCGTGATTGAGATGAATGGAACGTTTATTCGTCGTACTCCGTTTCATATTATACTTCAGCACTAACGAAGTGGTGTTGTAGTAAAGTGGTAAAGTGTAAGAAACACAGGCAGTGCGCGTCGTCCAAGATGTTCAAGACTTTTGTTCGCATTTTGCCTGAATGCGAGAAAGGCATTCTCTGGACATATAACGGAAGTAGGCTATCGCTGCTTTTACGACAGCTTTGTGGCAGGACAGCGAGACACTTACGGTTAGCTTGAGTGACGATGAAGTCTAATTATGAAGTGTTCGGTATCCCCTAACTTGTGTTACGGTTCTGTTGTTTTATGAGCTAGAAATACACATAGGAGACTGGCTGTGATTTAAGGTTCGTGTTTCGTCGATGCGATAGAATAAAACATATTTAGCATAACAAAATGGCATTTCGTTGTGGTAGTTGTTAGCTGATAAACATCCTCGTACGGAAACATTTTTATCCGGCAAAATTATTTTTTAGGAAAAGATTGAGAAAATAATTTATGATTTGATATTATGCCACGTAGGGTACCCAAATATATAGGGTTATCTTTTGGCACCAGCCTAGATTAAAAATTGTATGTATCTTCTACTTGTGTGAATGAACTATTGGAAATGTTATATACCCCATTGGGACAGTAAACTAATGGCAAACCTTTATGAATTTGAAGAGCTGAGTTCAGTGATGTTATGGTACAGAAGGGGAAAAAATAATAGTTTCTAACAGCAGTAGCAATTAATAAAAAAAAAAAAATTCAATGAAAAGTTCTCGAGTGTGGAGAGGACTATGGTTTCTAAAATATCCGTAAAATGTATATTGAGGGGAAATCTTTTAGTACGGCAATTAGTAAAATTATTTAAGGGCGACTATAATTTTTCGATTAATTATTATTTTATCGTTAATAGTAAATTATCTTAAATATTATAAATAATATCATTATCATCGCATAAAATATGGCATTGCGTACGCTAATGAAATTGTTTCATTTTTTTTTTTTCACGTGTAACGCTAAAATAGTAGGGTGCTATTGGTGAATTATTAATGAACTTCCCCCTCTGCTTCATTTCAGAAGTCACTGTATAAAATGGGCGACTGCAAGTCTTTCCCAGCATGTGCTCATACCGCAAACTTCCGTGTTGTCGGGCAGGTAAATGCGGGGAGAGAGAGAGGCGAACAGGTTCCACAGTAGCTACAAGGCGCGTGCGCTAGTCTAGTAGAAAACTCGCTGCGGCTGCAGTGTGGAAGATCTTCTTCCTCCGACAATCTTGGAGAGGCGATGGCACCCTCCTTCACGCCTTTGGCTTGGACAGTGTTCGCCGGGTGAAAGGTATGAAGACGGCGGGAGGAAGGAGGGGGGGTGGGGTTGCTGTTTGCAGGAAGTTGTGAGTCGTGACAAAACATTGCGAAACCCCCGCGGAGGTTGGTTGCGTCACGTAAGCTTTCTCCGGTGCGGATGAATACACGAGCCCCGCGTGCATCTCCTCCGTCCTCCTGCCCCGACTTCCCGGAGACCAGCAAGTTATAGGCGATTCACGGTAAAGTGAGCACTTTTTAAGGCCTTACTGAATTATCCTTTTTATTAATGTTCTGTCTTCCTGACACTTTTTAATACAAACATTTCTATTAGACTAATAAACACAGTGTATACATTGAACCACTAATAAAAGTTAACGTCCGGAGCTGCAATAAAATCTGTTTATTACTGGCTAGTAACTGTTGAAAGAGCCTTAAAAAGTGCTCACTTTACCATGAACAGCGTATACATCTGTACGTAGGTGTACTGTAGGCTGTCCACGGTAAAATGAGCAATTTTGATATCCCTGATTAAGATTCACTTGCATGCACATTGTGTATTCTTCCGCATGTGAAATTATTAGAAAAGTAAATTTTCTATAAATCTTCTAATTTTTACACTTCGCTGTATAAAAACAGAAAGCGAAAGAATTAATTTAAGTTAGTAAAATGGTTGCCTAACCCTTTTTATTCGACGTTAAGATATGGAACTTCTTTCCCTCCAACGCTACCAACTTAAATGGAGTGCGCCCGTTTAAATATATGCAGGTGGAAGCAGTGACGTTTTTCTAAGGGTGATTACGAAAGTGCTCATTTCATCGGGAACTGCCTTTACCAACACGTCTCTTTACAAGCTGTTCACTCAGTTCCGTACTTAACTAAGCAAGTTCTTAACCCACGTTGAAATAAAATTCACGAAATTCAGAACAAAGGTATACAAGCGCAAGCAAACTTATCACAGTCACCGACGCGTTTCTTATCAGAAACAACAGAACTATTCGTACTTGTACATTCAAAATTCGAATCAGTTGGAAAACAACTGATTCGCAGAGAAATTAAACTACTCGAATAAGTGAAAATGTCTCCTCTTAGAATCAGTGGAAAACCACTGATTGTTTCAGCGGAAAAAATTTCACTGTTCAAATTAGTGACATGAAATTATTTCACTGATTGAATAACTGACGGCCGACTGCAGTAGCGAATTAAATATTGTTTTTATTGAATGTAGCCAAATAATTGCGTGAAATGAACATTTTTACGATAGTTTACTATTTATATTGCGCAATTTTCCGTAGTTAAAAAAAGTAAATAATAATAATAATTGCAGCTGGCCGGGATTGAAATCATACAGCCTTTCTATTTCAATCATACAGCCTTTCTATTTCAATTATTGGGCCGTTATCTTACCATCTCTTCTTTGTTTGTATTTTGTCGTATTTGTAGTGGACGTTGATGAGCTCAAATATGACCGACTTGCAGACAAATTTCCAGTACGAAAAGTGAACTAAAGATCTGCCGTTGAGAAGCCGAGCCGCGAACCCGCGACCCTCGACTACAAGTCAGCCACCCTTCCTCTGAGCTATGGGCGCAGGGCACCAGCTGTGCTGCCATGCTGAGTTGAAATAATGAGAGGAAAAGTTCATCTTGTATAGTTTCGCCGCAAAATCGTGAAGATTTAAATTGTATGCTCTTACTTTACGTTTTTGGTTTAATTTGAACCATTAGAATTGTTGAAACGAATAGTATATATGAGTGCACTATCTTCATCACATTATATGCAGTTTAAACCTTCAAACAGAGCGCTGTGACGATTACATGGAAACGAAATGAAAGACGTAAAAACGGACTGAAAGGCTGTGTGTTCCTATTGCCTCATAAAATGGCGTTTTGAAAGACGAAACATTTTAGAAAGTATTTTGTATTGGTTTTATTAGTTTATTCGTTGTTATTTCACTTGGTACACGTTGTTTAACGGTCATTTTTAAACGTTGTTTTGCGGCCATTTTTACACGTTGTTTAACTGTTCCATCAGTCATAAATAAACCACTAAGTAAACAGCGAAAAAAAAATAAAAGACTGATGAATCAGTGGAAAATGACACTGGATCAATAAGTGAAGGAATTCTGCCATTTTTCACTGATTCATCAGTTAAAGTTACTGAAGTGACCGTTGAATCAGTCAGAAAATTTTACTGGTTGAAACAGTAAAATTCTCACTGATTCAGATTTATTATAGTGTAATTTGTAATGTTGACTGCAACATTGCAAAAGAATATTTAATGAAATTCTTTAGGATAATATTAAATTTTCATAAAGATGTTAATTTAAAAAAGTAATCGAAAAATAAATATTTTGTTCCGTATTGCTCTAGTTCTGTAAACTGCGGCAGCCAGTCATGTCTGTCTGTCAGTACAATGTGACAAACTTTAATCAACTTTTTCAGTTGCAGCACACCGTCTTGGCATATTTCTAACCAGTTATCGGATAAGCATTTGTGCAATTTGTTGCCATCAACGACCCTCGATTTAAGCCGTAGGCTTCTGAAAATCAGGGGGGGGGAGGGGTGACTATTATTTACACAATGGAAAGGCTTGTATGCTAAATTATTCTGACGTTAATTCTGAAAAAGTTACACGTTCATGGTATATCCGGAGTCCGAACTCGTAACCTTTTGAGCGGAATATGATACTTTGCAGTCTCAGCTACGATGGTCATTGTTTAGGTGGGCCAGCGGTGGCGAAGTGGCTAGTGCGCTCGCCTCCCATCAAGACGATCCGGGTTCGATCGCCGGCGGGTTCGCTCCCGGGCTTTCGCATGTGGGAATCATGCCGATCATTGCAGCTGGTCGGTGGATTTTCTCGGGGAACTCCCCCCCCCCCCCCTTGCATTCCGGCGCATCACCATATAATCCATTCGCGGTTACTTCGACCTTTTCTGAAGCCCTGCTAAAGTTCTACTTCCAGGATATTCCTCCGCCTCGTGCAAACTAAGCTTAACAAAGTCTATAAAATTACACCAAAGGACAACGCACCGAATTCCTGTATAAGAACTATTTATTACTAGGCGCTGTTCTATTTTATATTTATTATCAATCAAATATGCTAATTTATAAGCAAAATACTGGTAAAACTTCAATTTAACGGAAAGTAAGATTATTTTATGTTAACAGAGGTATAAAACGCTTGCGATACATGGCATACTTACAAAGTAACTAAACCCGGCACACATGGGATAATTTTTCAGAGGTTTGATTAAAAAAGAGTGAAGGAACCACGAATAGACTTTACTCACCTCGCTCTACCCTCATCGGCTCTCAAGACCTCGATGTTAAGAGCCGCCCCAAATATTTCACCCACTCATTCACTCACTTCACCTGTGTTTCTTACTTTCAGTTCAGCTCTGTGAGGTGACTCTAGGTTCGGTGTTGTGTTCGCAGCTGATTGGCTGCTGTCGTGCCGTCGGAGCGACCCGGAACTCGATGAGTGTGTCCGGAAGCTGTTCCAGCACATGTTCCCGGCACTCGCCGCGGGTAAGTACACAAGTGTTGCATTGCCAACGTAACAGACAGACGACATTTCCCACGCACACGATGTTCTGTGGGGAAACATTCAGAAAGAGACAATGTTTTTTTTTGCATCTGAAAAAGGAACGCGGTTATAATCCTTAGAAACAAATAAATCCTTAATATGATCAAAGCTTTTTTCTTTTGGCTATTTCCATTTCTTGATGTAGGTTTTTATGTGATTTTATTTGGTTACATAGGTTTTTTGTTACAAAGATTACACTATTATGGGCAAAAAATACATTTTTAATTTTATATTTCATTATTTTTCGATATTGAAAGATTATTGCTTACTTCACGTCACAGATAACGCTGAAAAATCTAAGTTCAATTCATCACAAAATATCCACCAAGGTTTATAGTCTCAAAAACGGCGTGTGCTTCCCTGGGTTGCGCGGGAGGCTAACTCGAACACCTTGCGGCCTGAACGAAGCTCCTTATAGGCTGTTTAAGGTAAAGTGAGCACTTTTTAAGGCCCTTCTAAATTTTTCCTTTCATCCTATTTCCATCTTCCTGATGCTTTTTAATAAAGACATTGCTTCGTGACGAATAAACACAGTGTATACATTTCACCACCCTAAAAATTTAATGCCTGATGGTGCAATAAGATATATTTATTAGTGTTTAAAGCCGGTAGGGATGGCCTTAAGAAGTGTTCACTTTACCGTGAACAGCCTATAGTGACCTTGGCCACGGAGAGCATCTAAATCACTTTAATATTTGACATGAGCGAGACAAGAATAATATTCCACCTCGTACTGTCTGCTTCCCTCGAGCCTTTCTCGCTGTCACTCATGCGACACAATTTTCTGCAGCTGAAATTCCAAATATCGTTTTGTTGTAAATCGACTAGACATGCTAGCGCGTATGTTATCTTCTTCCACGGGCTTAGTTTCAATGTTCTCTCACTCCGTTTCAATGTTCTCTCACTCTGTTTCAATGTTCTCTCACTCTATTTCAATTTGTAGTTCATTTGCGAAATGAGGTGTTATGACACGGCCTCAAAGCGCATGCGCAGTTCCTCCCAATCAAGAGGCGCATTTTAGCATTCGATTTGACTTATCGAACCTAACCAAACTAACACAGTGGCAGATATAGGCGTTCTGTGTTGAGGAGTGGTTGGCAAGGGGATAAGCAAGCAGCAGTTTTTCGAATCAAATTTTACCCATATTTTCCTCAGATAATTCATATATTTATAGTGTATTATATGTGATTACTAATTAAAAACTAGTATAACAGAATTAAAGAAAACATAAAAAAGTTTAGGCAGCAAACTTGACAAAAATTAAACATTTTTCTTCATACTTTTAACTCTTTTCCCGTTCTCCACGACCCCCCCCCCCCCCCATATTATTAATACTTCACTAATTCAGCGTAAACCTGGGGCTTTTGGGTGAGTCACAGCGTAAACGGCAAGACGTGACCGTATTGTATTGTATAGGGCTTTTAAGCGTCCCCCGGGGGTTATGCTTGGCAGCTTAGCAGGGGACGGCCTACAGACTAACTTAGGTCTATAACCTAACTTTAATTTACGCCCATGCCTCACCCGGGATTCGAACCCAGAGCCTCCCGAAGACGTGATCGTCTACATCTTCTATAGCACTCAGCGCTCCTCCCACTTCTAGCTGGTCAACCGACAAATCATTATTACAGCCACGTTCACAAGCGCACTGCAGATTAACTCTTAGTATTCACACCCATCGCTGTTTGGTGACGGGCTCGTGCAAAGAGACCGTGCCAGTGTACTCGTACCGTGGCGGCGAATTCAGCCTGGCTTCAGTTGCTCGTTGCTGCATGGTTGCTGTAATTTTTTAGCACACGTCTGTCAAGAAATCTGGTTTAAGTCGATTAAGAGCCAATTTTTTTTTCTGGGTTTTCAAGGTATTATTTTGGTTTCGTGTTATTATATCAATGATGGCTTTGTTAAAAATTACGCTAATCGAATTTTTTTTTAGGGCAAACACAAGCATTTTAACTAAAAATATCGATTCGTAACAATTTCACAGCGTTATTTTAACACAAAGTTTGGTTTCAGCTGAAGTTTTTCTTGAAGTCATGGTATGTGATGTTTCAATTTATTTGAAATTCAACACTTGGTTTACCTTATTTACGGATTTAACTTTGAGTAATTTTAACGTCAAATTTTATCTCAAAAGTTAAACATGAAATGCGGACAAACCGCTTAAAAAATTCCGAGATAATAATTCCGTTACATTCTGATGAAATGGACGACAATTCTGAGTTTTTTTTTTTACGTAATAATTTCGTCCAATTTTGAGACATTTAATAGAAAGCATGTACTTTTAAAATTCTTCCAGTTCCTTTTATTAGTATGTTAAGAGTAACTTTCCGCCATTGTGATTTTTTTCACAGCAATATCTTATGCCGCAGCGAAAAAAATGTAATATTCTAAAAGGTTAAAAAATAATTTCCGACTGTTGAACACCTGTTAGCTCCCCTCCCAAACTACATGTCTAGAGCATAAGACCATGTGGTACGAAAAGAAACTTAAGGGTACGTGGGTTTATATCAGCGGTGCAAAAGTAAATCGTATTCAAAAGTTTATGGGAGGCAATGTTGAAGAACCAAGAAACGGAAATCATACATAACTGCTTTTACTAACTTTATGGGGAGATATTTTACCACAGTAGTGAATTTCTAGCGACCCATTTCTTGCGCCGTAAATATGTATAGTACAATTTTTCGGAGGTAGTGTTAAAGTTCTACTTTCAAGCCATTCTTCGGCCGTAAGTAAACTGAGCTTCACCAAGTTTAGAAAATTACACCAAAGTAACAACGCGCCGCATTCGTCCGCAAATAGTTTATAGGTTGTTAATTGTAAAGTGAGAACTTTTTAAGGCCCTCTCACTAGACATTGACCACTAATAAATGCATTTTATTGCAACCTCAAGCATTTATTCTTGATAGTGGTAAAATGTACACACTGTGTTTATTAGTCCCAAGGGCATGTTTATATCAAAAAGTGCCGGAAAGATAGAAATTGGCTGAAAGTAAAAATACAGTAGGGCCTAACAAAGTACGCACATTACCGTGAATAGCGTATAATAAAATTTTGCATACGAACTATTTTACTAGGCGTTACCAACGCACCTATTTTCTTACTATCTTACAGGTATTAATACTACATAAAACATTATAATTTATAAATAAAATACAAGTGAAAGTTTATTTTGAACAAAAATAAGATGCTGTTATGTTAGCAGAAGTATAAAACACTTATGTTGAATTTAATACTTTGCAAATAACGAAACACGTCAAACGTGGGGTGATTTTTCAAAGGTTTGATTCAAAAAGATTGTGAAACCGCAAATAAACTGCACGTGTAATTGCGGCGCAAGGCACTATGCTAAATAAAAACATTAGTTTGGCAAAATATTTGCTCATAAAGTTGGCAAAAACCTGTTTTCCAGGATTGCCCCATCTTCATTTTTCTATTCTGGCTTCCAAAAACCTGCGGAGTCGAGTTAAATTAATTTGCATTAATTTATTTCCCACGCCCTCTTTAAGTTTTAAAAGTTTGTCGCTTATTCTATTGGTATGGTTTGTTAAAGGCTGTTCACGATAAAATTATCACATTTGAAATCAACATTAGAGAAAAGTCACTGGCTCTACCTGCGCATATTTCAACGGGCGCACTGAGTGGTATGCGCCCAGTAAAGTTGGTAACAATGGATGGAAAGTAGTTCCATATCTCTGACGTCAAATAAAAAGTATTAGATAACTTAAATTATTCATTTCTCTTTCTGTATTTTTCAATGCATCGAAGTACAAAAATGACCAGATTTGTAAAACATTTACTTTTCTAATGATTTCCCAGTTTCACCTGACCTACACATAAATAAAGTGATGAGGCTCATGACAATGTTAATTGTACACATGGCGGAAGAATACACAACGTGCATACAAGTGGATCTTAAGCAGGGCTTTTATTTAAGAGTGCTCACTTTACCGCGAACAGCTTATATATTTGACACTTAACGTGGCTAAGTTTGCGTTTATGGTGGAGCGGCGAGCAGAGAGGAGAGCGGCCGCGGCGAGCATAGAGGTGATGCGTGGCGGAATCAAACCAATCATACACCTCGTTCCTCGCAGGCGGCGGCGCTCTCCGCTCCGCTATAAACGCATCCTTAAGAGAGGTTGAGACGAGCGGTGCGATGTTGGGACGTTGCAGGTATCCCTGAGATAGGGTTGCAGCCGTTCGAGCCGCTCTACATCGAGCAGCTGAGCCTGACCAAGGGCCACGGGGCAATCACCATCTCGGGCACCTTAAAGGACATCTTGGCCCACGGCCCCAGCAACGCCACCGCCACTTTCGCCAGGTGAGGTCGTCGGCCACCATTAAGAGGAGTTTGTGGTGTATATACATATATATATATACACACCACAAACTCCTCTTAATATATATATATACATATAATTTTATTTTTTTTACTTTTATCATATAAAGTATATTCATGGGGGAGGGGGGGGGGGGGAGATTCGTGAAAATGGCGAAATATCCCGTTCTTAAATCTTACCTATGCAGTTTCCTTAAGGGGAATGGTGCGCGAAAGCTGTATATTTACCAAATTTTTTACACACGTTGTTTTTCAAAAGATTATTCGAAATTTTCGGCGCGTCAAGACATTAATAATTACTGGGAAAACCTTCTTACATTTTTAGATACTCACTGCCTTTGTTATTCTCGGAGCACTGATGGAAGTTGATAAATAATATCTTATTTCTTATCTTCCACCAGTGATCCAAGAGTAACAAAGGCAGTGAATATCTAACAATGTAAAAAGGTGTTCATAATTATTATTTACGTCTTGTCGTAACAAAAATTTCCATAAAGCCTCTGAACAACCGCTTACGATGTAAATCGGGTTGAATATACTGCTTTCGTGCTCCATTCCCCTTGAGTGGAAAGAGGAAAGCACGATTATACGGGTGTATTTTAACCTCTGGGCTCTTATCGCGTGTAATAAAGTCTCACTGTTACAGATTTAATTCGCACAGTAGAGCAACATGACGGGAACACTCCACGTCTTGAGTGTAGGAGCGATGAGGCGCCAAAAGTGCGTGTTAGTGTTGCCCGCATAGCTGACTCGCCTCTTGACCTCGAACCCGCAGCTCCATACTACTCTTGATGGGAATGTGAGACGTTAAACTTCCCGGAGTGGAAATATTTGGGCAGGCTCTTAACGACGAGGGCTTGAGAGCCGGTGGTGGCGAAACGAGGTGGAAATGAAAGCGCGCCGGAATGGAATGGCGAGAGGTAACTGGAGAACCCCAAGAAAGGCCCGCCGACCAGCGGCATCGCCCGGCAGGATTCCTACTTGTGAAGATTCGGTATTGAGCCCACCGGGTATCGAACCCGGTTCGTCTTGGTCGAAGACGAGCGCTCTAGCCTCTTAACTACCGTGCCTCCCCCCCCCCCACGTTTATATGTAAATCCACATACTTCAGACAGTATAAGCCGTTAATTGTTAAAATATCTCGTGTAACCTTGAAAGACACATTTATCCTTGATGAATATTTTCACTAAAGAAGGCTTCACACGATGCAAGATTGAGCGCCAAACTTGCGCGAGATGCCGACCTTGCACGAGAATTTCTTGCACAACTCTGTGTGCATGGCACATCTTGCACGAAATGAGGAGATAGAGCAGGTCCTATTTTTTTCGTGCAAGGCGATGCAAGTTGCGATCCTATTGGTTCTTGCATGCTGGCCATGTGACCTGTTGTAACATCAACCATAGAGTAAAAGAAAATCATAATCTGAGGTGTGCAAAGAGGAATACAGGAAAATAAAACATTGCTGGAAAATAACTGTAAAGCGTAAAATGGAGTTCAGACAGTTTGCCAACAATAAAATTAAAACAATTATATTTTGGAGGGATAGCTTTGAAACAAATACCTTGTTAAAGTAAGCAACTTCATATTTTGTATTATAATATCATGACTGTTTGGTACTAACCAGGGCTATCAACTAATTTTGATGCGAGGCAGAATTCATTCTATTTATCTGCGTGTAAACTCGTTTCGCACGAAATTTAGTTGGCATTCTCGTACGAAAAGTTCCATGCGAAATCTTGCGCGAAATGCATCTTACGTCATGCGAAGCTTGCTCAACCAGACAAAACAGAACGCAACCTATGGTTTTAGTGAGCGATAAGGTATTCGGAGTGGACAGACAGTTTACAATCTTCAATTGCAGGGGTTCGTGAATGTTGTGTCCTGGGCATATGAACTGACTTGAGTTATATATGCCACTGTTAAAATTTTTCGTACATTCACCGAAATTATCACGGAAATGAAGATAATATAAGGAAACGCACTCCGTAGCGACACGGAACTGAACTCTGTACGTACAAAACACGTCATTACTTGTACGTACAAACACGTGTCTGCTTTCAAAGGCTAATCTCGACAAGCTGATACCTAATACCTTGAAATTAGTCACAATGTTTAAAACACAGAATCGAAAAATATATGGAAGTGAAATAACGTATTGGTGAGTGAAGAGATTTGGGTGGCTCTTAACAGTGAGATCTTGAGAGCCGATGAGGGTGATTGAAGTGAACATAGAGCGGCGCCTGAATGAAAAGGTGGGGGGAATGAGAGATCCCCGAGAAAACCCGCCAACCAGCGGCATCGTCCGGCACTATTTCAACTTGCGAAAATGCGGTGACCCGGCCGGGGATTGAGCCTGGTTCGCCTTGGTGGGAGGCGAGCGTGCTAATCGCTCAGTCCCCGAGGTCCCATGACGTATTAGACCTTTTGGTGTTAAGTTATTTAGCCATTCGTGCTTTTTTTGTTTTTTCTATATTTAATTTTATATTTATTATAAGTTATATATTTTATATTATATTATATGTACTACTTAGTCATTATATTCATGTGTGGCACTGCATTGGTAAAGGTAGCGTTTGAAAACTAAATTTCTGTAGTTATTTTGCTATTAACTCAGTATTTTCTAAATTAACCTTCGAAAAGGCGCAATGTATAATTGCACAATTTTTTTTTTGTGAATACCAACAGGACTGCTACCTGTAATATTGACAGCAAGGCAGGTAAATAAGGGCCATACCTTACAGTCTTATTACAAATGCGATGTGATTAGCGCTCAGCTCCTTGTGTCGTTCATTCGTACCGCTAAAAGGCAGCGCTCGTGCAGCAATTTTGGCGAGAAAAAAATTCTTCTCGCATCTCGACTGCGTGCAGATGACCGGCGTGAGATAAAAAGGCAAGGTGGTTTCCGAAATAAGCAAATGCCATTGTGTTGTTGGCAGAATTAAGTTCACTGTTTTCAAAAAGAGACATGCTATTTAGGAAACAACTAAACAAATCATACATTGGGTGATTTTTCGAAGGTTTCATTCGAAAGAATGAATGCGTCCGTTTTTGTCAACAGTGGCAACGTTAGTGGCTTTCAGCTTTTATTGGCTATTCACGGTAAAGTGAGCACTTTCTAAGGCCCTCCCAACAGGCATCAACCTGTATTAAATATATTTTATTGCAGCCTCAGAAACTAACACTTGAGAGTTGTGTAATGTATACAATCTGTTTATTAGCCACACATCAATGTTTATATTTAAAAAATGGTAGGATAATCGAAATTGGCTGATCAGAAAAATTTAGCAGGGCCTTAAAAAGTGCTCACTTTACCGTGAACAGCCTATATCACATTAGTATGCAGCAGTATCTACGCGGAATCTATTTCAAAATCGGCTACAACAAGTAACTCCATATCAAATGCGTGTTTTCACGGTGAGGCCTCTAATATTTTGCATAGATAAAACATTTTTATAGTGTACTAGCTGTTACCCGCGGCTTCACTCACGTGATAAATACAAACCTTAATTATAATGACAAAGTGCTCTATCTTAATGTTTGGTGGCATATTTCAGATATTCTCTACGAAACTGTTCGTTTTTTCCTAATCGAGAAGTGCCGCATTTGCTAATCCAGAATATTACCTTTCCCCTGCACCAAATTTCATCCAAATCCGTCGAGCCATTACGACGTGAATGAGTAACAAACAAACGTAACTTGCAAATTTTCGAATTTATCATGTTATTAAGATTTCTGATAAATTTGATTAACCTTTGTGACTTCATCAGCCCATGGCAAGAACAAAATTCAACTATGAAACATTACCTGGAAATTCTTTGTTCAGCCTTCAATCGCTCTCACAAACGTCTCTGTATGACTACGTGACAAAAAGTTGGAAAACTAACATTGCTGTTACGTACACTGAAAAAATATTTTGTGGCGGCCACAAAATTATTTTGTTGGTATTCACCCTGCCAAATTTTTTGTGATGTACACAAAAAAATTTGTATCTGCCACAAAATAAGTTTTTCCTGGCCACTAAACTTTTGTGGCCACTAAAAACTTATTTTGTGGCCGCGACAAAAAATTTTATTTTCAGTGTAACATTCAATAGAGTGGCGTGACTTGTGCCCCGTTGCACCATCGTGGTTCGAAACTCGATCCCAGATCGGATGTAAGATTTTTGGTTGGAAGCTTGAACTGGAATGGTGCAACTAAATGTGTCAGAAGAGGGTGCAACAGTTTTCTGTGTGAATCTTACAACCGCTCTAGGATCGAGTTTCGAACCACGATGGAGCAACTGGGCAGTGGCGAAGAACGCAGAATCGCCACTTGTTTAGTATGCGATAAGACGTTACAAAGTAGCGAAGAGCACAGTTTCGAAAGTCAGCAATCACGTCACCTGTGCAAACTTACTTCTCTAGCCATAAGTGCGCTGAGTGCGAGCTGGGATGTTGCAGACATCCCGTTTTCCTTGACTCATCTTGTCGTTCCACGCTTCTCTATCCCCCCCCCCCCCCGGTCCTACCCTTCCCAGCTTGACTTTGGCGTGAAGTTTGTTTTGGAGGATGACGTATTTCCAAAGCTCGTGTTTTATTACACACTCTCAGAAATCATTCGTAAAATAACCATATCAATGTATACTAATCGCGAGAAATTGTAAATCGCTAACTATTTTCCCCTACATCCACGGTAGCGTTCTTACATTCGCTCACGAGACAGTCTAATGCGTAGGAAAATCCCCAACCTTATACAGTAACGACGCTCAACACTCTTATATCTGCAGTCTGACATGTGTTATTATTGCCTTACAATGTATATGTTAAAAACTTCGATTAGAGTTTGGGAAGTTTAAAGGCTGTTCGCGATAAAGTGAGCCCTTTAGAAATGAACCTTGGAGTAACGTCACTGCACCTGAACGCATATATTTCAATAGGCGCGGTGAGTGTCATTTACTCAGTAAAGTTGGTAACGATGGATGCAAAATAGTTCCCTATATTAACGTAGAATAAAAAGTGTTAGGTAACCATTTATGATAACTTAAATAAATTATTACTTTCGCTTTCTGCTTTTTTATTTCCAATGCACCGATGTGTAAAATAAGCAGATATATATATAACATTTACTTTCCTATTGATTTAAAGTTTTATTTGACCGACGCATGAATAAAGTTATGAGGCCGACGACAATGTTAATTGTACATACATAAGGCGGAAGAATGCACAGCGCGCATTCAACTAGATATTTAACAGGGATTTCAGAAGTGCTCATTTTACCGCGAACAGCATATACGAGATTTTTTTACAGCGATAGTTTCGCCATTTGCGTGTGTGCAGTGGGTGAGGTTCGCGTAGCTCCTAACAACTAAGTCTTGAGACCCCATGAAGGTGCAGCGACGTTGACGAGGACTATCGCCGAATTTCAAAGGCGGAGGAGACTAGAGATCCCCGAGAAAAACCATCGACCAGCGGCTTCATCCGGCGTGATTCCCACGTGCGAAAATGCTTGAAAATGATTGACCCACCAGGAATCAAAGGCAGTTCGCCATGATGTGAGACAGACGCCCTGCTCACTACACCGACATGCGTCCCAATTTGAGTATAGTCCATTCACGGTTTCTTCGGCCTTTTCGAATCAAAACCTTTGAAAAATCTCCCCATGTATGACGTGCTTGGTTGTTTCCAACATACGCCGTGTGTCACATGCGTTTTATATTTGTGTTAACGTAAAAGTTACTTTTTTTTCTGTTAAATTTAAAAGTTATTCTTATTTTATCAATAAATTATATTGCTTCTTTTCTAAATAACTTGAATGAAAACAGCGAGAAAACATGTATGTAGGTAGCGCCTAGTAAGAAATAGTTCTTATACAAAGTACTGTTACAAAAGAGTGCGCACGAATCCGGAGCGCTGTCCCTCTGGTGTAGTTTTCTAGACTTCGTTAAGCCTAGTTTGCACGAGGCGGAGGAATATCCTGGTTGCGCTGCAATCGACTGCGCCACGGGAGGCTGGCTTGATTCGGCAATACCTTTTTTTTTTTTTTTAAGTGTGATGGGAGTTGAGTGCGTTTGTATGCAATAACGACGTGCCACATTGTGCTGAATGCCGCAGGTTCGACTTGAAGAACAAGATCTTCGAGCTCAGCATTGACATCCCAGAGGTGCGCGTCGAGGCAGACTACGACTTGACGGGGAAAATACTCATCCTCCCTCTGATTGGCTTTGGCGACGCAAGGCTGCGACTATGTAAGTGCGTCAACTTTCCGCCCCACCTTAACCAATTCAATCCCAGCGTATACAATTGTGTACATTAAACAGGCGTACGTCATTTTTTGTCCCGTGCTGTACACTGCGGAGCTCAGTGGCAAATTACCTCACCTGCTGGTAAATTATTCGCAATCGGTCTGATTGATATACGTCCATATTACTGCAGCCGAACATACAGGCTACAGCTTATTGGTGGGGGTAGTGGAATTTTACAAAAAGATTTCAAGACAAGTCATATTTCAAAACACTCAAGAGTTGTTTACCTATATTGATTGGCTAAATTACTTTTAGACACGTGTTAACTGTCACGTAGGATCTGTGCCGATTTTGCCGAATTCTGAGTAGCCTGGTCAAATATGAAAACGCCTTCTCAAGCAGACAGCAACCAATGGCAGTAGACAAATTGCTATTGGGTGCTTATAATATTGCAGTCTACCTTGTACTCATTATTTTTACCGAAAAATCACTTGCTCTACTCATTGGCTGTGACTACGAAACAAGAGTTGTGTCGACTTAAGTACAGGACACATCATATAATTTTTTTCTGCAACACCCGAAATAGTAAATTAAGGTGGGTCTGAAAAGGTTAAGGGTGAAGTATCCTTGCCATCTTGGTTTTAAATATTTTCCTCCGCAACTTAATTTTTGGAGTCAATATTTAAAAACCAAGCTAGTGAAGGCATAGGGAACATCTTAACAGTTATTTCGAAATACAGCTTATTTTTCTTACATGATTAACAGCGATAAGAAAATTTCGCGAATTCATTTCGGGACAAGACAGACACGTACAGTGAAGTCACCTTCCCAATTGGATCACAGTTTATTAGACCCACCTTGCACGCCTCTGAGCCAATAGTAGACTCGGAAGGAAACACCTTACGAACCCCAGAACTGGTAGGTATGGGGAAACAGCCAATGAACACAAAGCTAAGGCTCCAGTGTGCAGAGGACTGAGGAGTCTAGCCTACAGGTAATTGAACTCGCGAAATTGTCCTATGATTAGTTTCACATCAGTAACCGTCATTAAATTTTACCTAATTATTTTAATAATGCCAATGCTACATAGAAAAATGCAGGTATAATTGAAACCTTACAACTTTCCTCTAAGTCGCATATAGCTTAAATTTTTTATATCTGCTAATAAATTTTCATTACGACGATTTCTTATAAAAATAGAAAATGGAATGGATACTAGCCCCTTAACAATCACGAGTGTATAGATGGAAGTTCCTTTAATGTCATGCTCCTTTCTTGAGCCAATTTAGAATATTTGTTATTGTAACTAGGATTCTTTTTCCCGCTGACGCAAGAGAGGCTCCGAATCCGGAAAGATCCTTTTGATCTGTGTTTTAAAACATGTTCTTCATTCTAAGTGTCTTCATGGAATAACTTATAACCAAAAATTCTTAAAACAGTACATTTTCCTATATATGTTTCCCATATTTTTAACGCTTAGATGCCGCACAATCCAAACAAAAAACCTACAGTGGTTATATTAGAGTATACAGGATGATGCAAAATTGCATGTCAATATTTCGGGAAAACATTCCTCACGTCTAGAGGGTGAAAAAATGATACATGAACATAGGTACGCAAATGCTTTGTTTCTTTACTACAACTGGTAATACATAACTTATAGTGATCCAGCCCGCGGGCTGGATCATATTACTGTGGAAGGTCATCGCAGCTGTAATTGGCAGCCCCACCAGCCCCCGAGAGGCCCTGATTTAAATTCACTAGACAATCATTTGTGGGGACATTTAAAGGCACTTGTGTATGCAACCCGAGTGGACGATTTGGACACCCTTCGTAACCTTATTGTGGCGGGTTGCGAAACAATCATGAATACTCCAGGGTTTCATCAACGCATCTGTGTGTCCATGCAACGGCGGGTTGATGCTATGTGTTCGTGCTGATGGAGGGCATTTTGAACTTTTCCTTTAGGGCTGGCGATAAACTATAGCACACGTGTAACTAATTCCTGTGCAGTTCCTATTGTTCTAGGTGCAGTGTCTTGGCGTGGAGTGTCGTGGTTCATGCAAATTAACGCTGCGATGGCATTCCACAGTACCATGATCCAGTCCGTGGGCCATACACTGTACGTTATGTATTAAGAGCTGTAATAAAGAAACGAAGCGTTTGCGGGCCTATGTTAATATGGTATTTTTTTTCATCCTCCATATGTGAGGAATATTTCCCCGAAGTATTGACATGCAATTTTGCAACATTCTGTGTTACGGTTATTCTCGTACAAATACACGAAGAAAAATTCCTGAAGAGTTATTAAGTAGGTATTATTTTACCGTAGAGTATTTATATTTTTTAATCTTAGATATGATGGAAGATAGAGGAGGGGGAGGGGGAGGGGAGCGGATGTGAAAAAAGTAGAGCCTAAGTAGTGTTTTCTTAAGTCTACAATTAATAGCGAATATTCTACGGTGGTAATTTTTTTAAATGTAGGTCTATATTTCCTCAGTTTGCAGCTTGGTGTCCAAAAGAGGTAATAAATATTATTTAAAAATCAAGTTTATAAATGCGATAGGTATTTTTTTTTTTACTGCTGGTAAGAGTAAAGAAAGTATGTTTTGTGCAGTACCCGAACTTTCTATATCTGATACTGTCGCATCACCTTCCCTTGGCACGATCTGCTGGCATCATACGTATATGTACGTTTACTAAACTAGGTTAGTAGTTGACTAGCATTCAGAATTCTGACGCGTGCCACTATCTTTACTCTCTCTCACGAAGAAGACATGGAAAGTCACCTTTACTCCATACGGTCGTACGCAAACAGAGAGGCGATTTGGTGCGGAGAGCTCATGTCAGCTACAGTAACCATAAACTTAAGACGATGTACACAGATTTTCGTCTCGGTCACGTGAGAATATGTTAACTTATTTTTACAAACTCGTCAATTTTTACACTTACAAGCATTAGAAAACAGAAAAAAAAAAATTAAATAATTTTAGTGCCCACAAATGTTTACCTGACACTTTTACTCGATTTCAAGAATTGGAACTTCTTTCCCTCACGAAGTTGCCAACTTGACAAACATTGCACCCGTTAAAATATAAGCAGGTAGGGGCAGTGACATTTTTCGAAGGTTGATTTGAAAAGCTCTCACTTAACCGTGAACAGCATTTAACCTGCAACATTTCACCGCGCATCACTGGCGCGTGCAGTTTTTGGATATCTGTTTCAGTTTGTTTAGCGTGCAAGCCGTCCAGTAATTATCCCCCGGAATAAAGCGGAAACATTAGTGAAAGCAACACTTTCGTCGTTTTGGAACAAAATGAAGTTTGCTTTAAATACTCGCCGTTGATCTTCGCGTTAGTTAATCTTTGCAATGACTGGCACAATAGAGCATCGCATGAACTTTTTGACTTTAAGAGTCATTTAGCGAATAATATTCCACAGGTTCATTTGAGACGTAACTGCTCGAAAGTCCGAATTTAACCCATCGCTTCACATTAAACAAAACACAGATTATTTGCAAGTTGTAGAAGGTCCATCTAAAACCAATTAATCGACAACATAAATTATTTTAGAGCAAATATATTCATGTAAACGAGCAGACTCTAAGCATTTTTGCATAGATTTCATTTCGTCCTGCTGGTGGCTTGTCATTTCTTTGATTCACGCCAACTGACTTACGAGAAGCAATATAATACATACGTAAACATTTAGATGTCCTTCACAGTAATTATTAACGCCCCCTTCGTTATGTCTTCAATTATGTGGGGGCTTTACATATAGTTTCAGCTAACCTTACACCTCAGATAAAGGCTTTTCGCAATAAAGTGAGCACTTTTGAACTCAACCTTAGAAATAATTATCTGCTCCTACCTGCATTTATTTTGACGTGCGCCCAGTAAAATTGGTAACGATGGAGGGAAAGTAGTTCCAAATATTAACGTCAAATAAAAAGTGCTAGGTAACCATTTGTGATAGCTTAAATTATTTCCTTCACTTTCAGTTTTTTTTTAATGTATCGAAGTGTAAAAATTAGCAGATTTGTAAAATATTTACTTCTCTAATAATTGCATAGTTTCACTTAACCGATGCGTGAGTAAAGTGATGAGGTCCATGGCAATGCCAATTTTACACAAGGCGGAAGTATACACATTGTACATACAAGTATATCTTAAGCAGGGCTTTCAAAAGTGCTCAGTTTACCATGAACAGCCTATAAACATACTTTAACCAGGAATTGAAAACAACCCCTCTGGCACTGTAAAAATTTTATCTTTGCTGTTTTAGGGCACATCCAACTATAATCCATTCACGGTTACTTCACAATTTTCTGAAGCCCTGCTGAGGTTCTACTTCCAAGATATCCCTCCACCTTGTGCAAACTAAGCTTATTTAAGTCTAGAAAATTACTCAAAATATTACGCACCGGATTCGTGCGCACTCAGTTGTGATGATATTTTTGCATGAGATCTATTTCTTACTAGGCACTACCAACACACGTGTTTTCTTACTGTTTTTTTTCCATATGAATTATAAATGAATTATTATAATTTGTAAATAAAATACAGGTAAAACTTCAATTTTTTTAAAAATAATATACTTTCATATTAACAGAGTTATAAAAAGAGTGTGGTTCATGGAATGTATAGGAAATAACTAAACTCATCATATACGGAATGTTTTTTTCAAAATTTGATTCAGAATGTGTGTGTGAAGAAACCGAGACTAGACTATAGTCCTGCAGCCACAGAATTTAAGCGGAGGAATCAATGTCAAAGAAATCACTTCTTAAATCATCAGTTTTGAAGGTAACCGTCTCAAACAGAAACTATTCTACGTAACATTTCTTAAGGAATACTGGTACGTTAATAAATCTTGCCACTTTAATGTTTAATACTATGTTTTAAAATAAAACATTTAAATTTAATTTTTAAAATGAAGAATTAATAATTTTTTGAGTTTTTTTTTTATCGTGGCAGTATTTTCTGAAAAATTATCGGTGGATAATTTTTCTTTTTTTTAAAACAGTAATCTTTCAAATTGATACATTCAAAAGGTAGCATTTATTTAACATTAATTCCCCGTTTAAACTCCAGGGCTACAGTATCAGTAAGCAGAGCCCTTAAGAATAGAGTAAGCAAGCAGCGATTTAAGTTTTGTCGTTTGCAATCTTCATTAGGCATTCGTAACGATACTTCCGCTCTTTCTGTTGCAGCTAACATAACTACGTCCATCAGGTGTGACATGGAATTTCCTGTAGTGAACGGTAGAGAAATTATGTACCTGAGGACTATGAAAGCGGATTTCCTAGTCAGAGGACTACAAGTCTACCTGGGAAACCTGTTCAATGGTAACAAAGTGTTGGGTAAGTGCAGCGACATGCTTCGTCAGAATTCACCATGCTCCTCGCTTACACGTGTGCAAATTGTAACATATGTGTCAATGTGTCTACCGTTGGTTTAACAGAAGGCTGTCCAGTGATGTTAGAATGAGGCTGTATGGGAGAAGGTGAGAGAATAATGAGACAAACGTTAAGCAGCTACGTGGCTTTAATAAGAGAAGCGATACCATTACAGTTAGTGAATTCGCTCTAGGTTGAACTCAAATTCCATTTTGAAAAACTCCAGTATTTAGCACAGCTTAATTAAGTCAGGTTTTACTTTCTCCCAATAGCAAACTACACTCAACACAGCCACCTTCTTACGCACCGTCTCCGGTTGCTTCCGGCTGCCCCCCCTTGAGCTGTGTGCTTAGAATTGTGAATTATTCATGAACATCTGGAGTACAGTAGTTTTCGTGCAAGTACAGACGCGGACTGTCCTTAAGGCCAAACCACGCGACAAGTGTAAGAACGCAACGACGCAACTGAAGAGCATTTCGATCGTTTATAAACATCGCACGGCGCAAGCCGTCACCAACATTGCAAAGTGAATATATCGAACGAGAACAAAGAAAAATTATTTCCATAATACTTTTTAGTGAACATGCTTTTATTTTTTTCAAACATACTTGTTTAGTGCAGTTACTTTTCGAAATTGTGAGCTTTGTTAAATTACTAGTATAGGGCCTATAGTTTTTAAATGCCTGAATAGCAAATTTATAAGAACATAGTAAATTTTCTCAGCTAGATGGAAAAATAAAAATATTTAAATACTAAACTCTTTATTTATGATTCAACGCATAAGCGTAGGTATAAATTCATTGAACAAGCAAATAATATATAAATAATATAGTAATACATGAAAATCACGAGTGTAAAACTATTTCGCAATCGATCACTGCTAATTCATAAGGCTCAAAACGAAAGCAAACGCAAGAAGTTGAAAGTTGACTAACTTATGCGTTGCGTCCTTGCGTCCTGCGTAGTTAATTAACTGTTTCGAAATACGACGTACAGACGACTTATATATCCCTTGGATAGCAGACGACACGGGACACGGGACATGGCAGAGGAATACTACACGACTTCTGTCGCGTGTGCGCCTTATGTCGTCGGCCATGGCAGAGGAATACTACACGACTTCTGTAGCGTGTGCGCCTTATATCGACTCTGGTGGCAGAGTACCCCGCGTGGTGGCTCGATTGATGGGTAAATGAAGTTCCACTCTCAAAAACCTTATTGCAAAATTAACCCGCTTCTTACAAAAAACGAACAGGTTTGCATTCAATTCTACTGTGGGCATATTCTTGCTTCGGGGAAACGAAGTTACGTTTGTGCTTTTTAACGAAGTAATCTGAAGTTCTTTTCGTGTGCTGTAATAAGAAATATATAGAGCTACAATGTGACAAAACTCTTCTAATTACGTACAGTGGGGTTCTCTTAACTTAAAAATCAAGTCGGTGTTAATAAAGCTTAGGGCTGGACTCAGTCACATGTTCTTCAAGTGAGCATAACGCCTTAGCGTTTACGGCAACCGAAGAATCTTAAGGTCCAATGTGTATGCCGCATGCTTCGATAAGTTGTGTGTTGTAAGAGGTATAGTGATCGCGCAGAGATTATCCGGGAACAAACCTCGTGACTTCCGTTTCACACATCATCCTGGAGTCCCCAGAATCACAGCATTTTAGAATGAGGTATCTCAAAATGGACCACCTCCGTGGAGTACAAGGGTATTACTGTTACCTCTACCTGGCAGATATGGGTTAATTTCCCTGCAAACCACCCTTGAAATTTTTTTTCAAGTGGTTTGTGAACCCGGTCCGTGGTTCCTACCTTTATTCGCTACGTCGACTAAGGGCTGTTCACGATAAAGTGAGCAATTTTGAAATCAACCGTAGAAAGTCACTATCCCTACCTAAATATATTTTAACGGGCGAAATGAGTGACACGCATCCAGTAAAGTTGGCAATGATGAATGGAAAGTAGTTCCATATCTTAACGCCAATAAAAAGTGTCAGGTCACAATTTATTATTACTCAAATCATTTCTTTCACTTTCTGTTTTATTTAATCCATTGAAGTGTAAAAATGAGCAGATTTGCAAAACATTTTCTTTTGTAATAATTTTACAGTCGCACTTGACCGACTCATGAATAAAGTGACGAGGCCCACGGCAATGTTAATTTCGCATAAGGCGGAAGATTACACATTGTTTATACAAGTAGCAGGGCTTTCAAAAAAGCTTATTTTACTGTGAACAGCCTATAGTGATCTTTTTGAAGGTAAACCATCCAAGTGCAGCCGCGGGGTGATCACCGGCACATCGTGTAGCCCTCCAGTAGTCGCAAGTGGGGTCCTCGACGGCTGTGCACGCGAAGGTATCTCACGTACATGTGGCAATAAGGCCAGATCGGTGCACGAATACCCTCTTCTAACACTCAATTTATGAGCATTGAGTCGGTGCTAGTGGTTCGGGACGCACTTTTGTCATATAGGTCATTGTCATGTTTCACTTTCTGGCCAAGTACCGCAAGACGTAAAAGCTGAATTTTCATATTTTTTTTTCTAAAGAACTACGGTAATAAAAATGTACAAAAAAGTAATATTAATATGGCAGCAGGCAAACTTCAGAAGTAGCCCCACAACTGCCTGCTAGTTTCAAGTTCTAGCTGTAATGGGAACGATCTAAATATGTCTGAAGTTGTTACATTTCAGAATAGGATCTTCTATGCTGTAGAAACAGAGTAACGTGTTGAATGAATTGTATGGGATAACTCTGAACTCCAGCGGAACCATTATACGAATTAAGAGAGAAAAATTACTACGATTCGTGACCTGCGATGGTTATAAAGGGAGTGCTTCTCCTTGAATACCAGGATACCAACTGGCCATTTCAAAATAGTTAAAAACATGGAAAAAAATCTTGTTAAATAGCGATATTTTTGGACTGGAATATGACGCCTGGGGCAGTGTAGTCGGCAATATCACGCCCTCATTCGATACAAAAAAAAATGCAAATAACGGGTTGCATAACTTCGAGATAAACAACTGCACCATTTCAAACTGTGCACCTGATTTTTTGGAGAATCGCGTTCACTTGAGAGTGTTACACCAAGACCAACCTTTGCACTAATTACTATGGAAAAATTCATACCTATATAAAACTTTGATCTCAGCCCAGTGTTCCTAAGTTTTTCACCATAATAAAGTTAAACACCCGATTTTCTAGATGAAGGTACATGATATTAACCATCAAAAATTTACAGATTACTTAACTTCATTCACGTGCACACTATTTATGAATGTGCGTTTATATCTCCAAACAATTTTTAATGCTTTTAAATCAGATATTTAAAAAAAAATCGATTTTCAAGACCGCATACTTTAATTGATAATTACTGTAGGTCATTAGTCGTAGTTGTATAACATTTTATTTCTCATTTAGCATAAGGATTGACGTCACAACGTTTTGGCCTGGCAGTCAGAACAACCTTGAACGTTCAGTCACAAATTGTATCAGGTATGACTACAAGAGAGAGTTATGTCGGTGGTATGATCTACGTTAACCAATCCCTACGGCTTAGTAGAAACACGAGTGAGTTTGAATACACATATAGTTATCGTGCATTTACATTAGCAGTACAGCATTGTGCTTCTGGAATACAATGCACACACACTGGAATAGAGGTCGTTGTAGTGTACTCGCCTACCTCCAAGGCAAACTGGATTCGATTCCCGGTGGGGTCACCCAGAAATTTGCGCGTGGGATACGTGGCGACGTTGCCGTCGACAGACGGGTTTTGTCGGGGGAACTCCCGTTTCCCCCCGCTCTTTCATTCCGCCTCTGCTCCATCCTCGCCCCATTTCACCCACACCGGCGCCCAGTGCCTCTCTGTTAAGCGCCGAGCAAAAATTTTCAACTAAACGTCTGGAGGGCGTTTCCAGAGCCTCGATGTTCCAGTACGCTCCTCTCGAGATGACTCCATGTCATAGTATCATCGTTTGTCTACAAATCAAGCGGCCTTTCCACTGGTGCGTGTTTGGGCGGGGTAGGTGACGTCACGTGCCCGTGGGTACTTCGAGACGATGAGCGGGCAGCTGTTTCCTATGTCCGTCCCTCCAACAGCCGTTGCTGGGTCGGTCTCTTTGATCTGAAACATCACGGGAGTGGAGGATCACCCCGGACGTGCTTTACATACACCTGTAGGCTTTTCACGGTCCACTGAGCACCCGACCTGCATGTACTCCCACGGGCACATTGATTAGCATGCGCCCAGTAAACTAGCCTGAACGTTGGATTGAATCTGTTAGGTAAACATTTAGCAATGCCAAAATTTCATTTATTCCACTTTCTATTTTTTTTTAACGCATGTAAGAATTACCAAACTCGAAAAATATTTGCTTTTCAAATAAGTTCACAGTTCGCTTGACAGACCCGTGAATGCCGTGATGAGGCATGCGGCATTGTTAATTTTTCATGTAATGGAAGAGTACACAATGCGCATACAAGTAGATCTTAACCCTTTCATTCCCAGTGTAGACAATATCCTACGTGTTTTACAGGAAGATTATATTTATCTGGTACCGACCACACCGAAGCTCATTGCCCAATGATCTTTTATGGGTGCAACAATTCGTAAACCATGCTCCTGCTCTACGTTGTGACTAGTTCACACCTCCGACCACTGAACACGACATCTGCAGCTCGTTGGTTGCAGAAACGGTGCATGTTCTTTGACAACTTAAGTACAGCACGCATCAGAAATGTTTATTATTTGCAACACCGGAAATCTTAAATTAATGTGCCCAGTTTGTCGCTGACAGCCTACATAAAAAGTTTCCCACGTCCCGACAGCTCTTGACCCTCTCAGTCACAGTGTCCTGTATCCGGGACGTTGCATATGAAGTGGCTTGAATTGTCTGCACTGTACACGGCAGAACATACCGTCCAATGAGAAAGGTTCCCTACGTGTGTGTGATGCATCATCCGTTGCCTCACAAACCACTGCTGCCAGTAACATAAAGCACAGATAGATTTCTATTAGTCCCGATGTAAGACAAAACGACGTCTGGATATCAGTAAAGTTCCGAACAAAAGATTTGTTTTTAATTTCTAGGCTTCTGGGTTTGAGCTGCGTCGTGGATTTCTTCTCCAACGTTTCGGCAGCCGTTGCAGCTGCCATCATCAGGGAACAATACCTGGCCAGTAGGGATAGGAAAATTTCGCAAATTTAGTGACCTGTAGGCTAGACTCCACAGTCCTGTGTATACTCGAGCCTCAGCTGTGTGTTCATTGGCTGCAGCTCCAGAGTAGCCAGCGTTGCACCACACCTGGCAATACGGAACTCGCTACGTGTTTCCTTGTAAGCCTGCTATTGGCTCCAGAGACGTCCAGCTGTGATCCAATTGCAAAGGTGACTTCACATTATATGTGTTTAACGTCCATCTTGTCACGAAATGAATTCGCAATATTTTCCTATCACTGCTGGTTAGGTATCGATCCTTGATGATGGTAACGCTGTAGAAGAAATACACTCCGCGGCTCAAACCCAGAAGCCTAGAAATTGACGGCAATGGCCACGAAAGCCTGCGAACTATTTTAAAAGATTTGTTTCTTTCAACGCCTAAAATTATATATGTATTCTTGACTGAAAGGATTAACAGCGAGGTCTTGAGAGCCGATGAGGGCGAAGTGAGGCGAGTATGGAGCAGCGCCGGAATGAAAGGGGCGGGGGGAAAACGGTAGATCCCCGAGAAAACCCGCCGACCAGCTGCATCGTCCGGCAGGATTCTCACTTGCGAAAAATCCGGTAGTGACCCGGGGCCAGGAATTGAACCCCGGTTCGCCTTGGTGGAAGGCGAGTTGTCTAACCGCTCAACCACTGTGGCTCCGCCGAACAAGAGTCAGAGGTTTTCACGAAGTGTATTTGTGTGTGTTTCCAGGTAACACGCTGAACACGTTCCTGAACAAGAACTCGCAGGAGGTCCTGGCGGAGCTGCGTGAGCCTGTGGCGGAGAGCCTCAGCGAGGTGTTCCGCATCTTGATGAACAGCGCCTACACGCACATCCCCACAGACCTCTGGCTGCTCGACTGAGACGCACCTCACCCTGTGCCCTGGCCGCAAGAGTACTTTGGGGGGTTAGTATCTACTCCATCTTCTATTTCCCTTACAAGTCTTCAGGATGAATATTTATGACCAGACACAAAAAATCAAAGCTAGACATGACGTAGAAATTTGTACGGTTTCAATTATACCAACATTTTCCCATGTGCGATCGACATCAGAGGCGTAGCCAGTAAATTACTTCGGGGGGGGGGGGATACAAATTTATATTTTTGGAAAAAATATGAACGCTATAATACTAAAAATTATTTATAACTAATTGGCTAATATGTAAAGAGGAACTACAAAATGATATAAAACCGTTTCATGTTCAAGGGGGATAGCCAATTTCTCATACGTGAAAAAAATTAAAGATATCAGTTTACTTATGTTTAGTTAAAAAATTACTTACAATCGATTAGATAGAATACATATATGGAACCGCAAAATTATAAAAACATCCTTCATGTTCAAATGGGATAACACATTTATAACGTTTAAAAAAATTAAAGTTTTAATTTTTTTATAAATTTTGTTTTTATTTCGGGGAAAGTGGGGGAGCGTGTCCCGATATTCCCCATTCCGGCTATGCTCCTCAATGACATTATTAAATAATAAGGTAATATTTTATTATGATTACACATGTGAAACTTATCATGAAAGAAAGATAAGATAGAATTTGAAACAACTGTTAAGTTGTTTCCTATGCCTTGAATAGTTTGGTTTTTTAATATTGACTCTGAAAATTAAGTTACAGAGGGAAATACGTAAATACAAGAGGTGAGGATACTTCCCCCTTAAGAATACCGCAGGTTAAACGTAGGCGTGCATTGCGCACTCCAGCAATATGGCGGAGCGTCGTTCACCACTCAGCACCAGGAAGACCAACCTGCAAGACGGCAGCGAAGTATCCCATGACGTGCGACAGCCAATCGGACGCCAAGGCCAGTTTCAACAGCCTTCGCGCGGCCAATTGGGCGTCCGATTTACGCTTACGTCAAAATAACCGCCAAGCTGTTTCGCTTCTCTATGCTCGTTTATTCTTTGCCCCCGGGCAATCTGGCCGAGACGACAGCGCCCCTCGCGAGCGGAGGCGGCACTACGGAGACGCTGCTGGACCCGCGCCCTTCCCGTTAAGGCCAGTTCACGCCGAAGAATGAAAATGATGCTCGTTGTGTTAACTTTGCGTTGACTCTGTGCCAATAGTTGTATAAATTCGTGGCTGTGTTCACACTAAACTTAAGAGTTAACAATCACGCAATTTTTTACGTGTATCTCATAGAATAAATATTTTTTGACCAAAAAAGGTAAAAAACCACTTATCTAAGCCAGCGTGATTTTGCTTTTATAGTAATGACCGTATTGAAAAACCATGTATATGTTAAATAATAGCATGTATTCAAAGTTTGCCTTTGCAATTTCCTTAAGAGCCAGGAGAAAAGTACAATAATACTGAAATAGTTTAACCTGTGTGTGTGACAAGGTCTCACTGTTACAGATATAATAGGTACAGTACAGAGAAAATAGCTGGGTGAATGTGTTAAAACCCTTTCACACGATGAAATTTTTCTTCAAATTGCCTTCGCTTTTCAATGCAGTCAATCGATTGAATGCTATCGTCACACGAACGTCATAATCACGTTCATCTTCTCTTTCAGTTTCTTGAATGTCTCGTTTTCCTTCAAGATTTTTGTTTTGAACGTGTTCTGAATTCAAAATTTCAATGGCCGATCACAGCTTTTCTGGCAATGGTAATGTAAGTGTATTTCATGATGATAGAATTGTGTGATCACATTTAAAGTTGTCACAAAACAAGGATGTGTATTTTTTTTATAAAGAAAATATACAATAATATGAAGAAAATCTATTGTCGTTTAATTAATTATTTTCGTGTTATGCGTGAGTCGTAGATACTTCTAAAAATTTGCTTTTGGTATTTATTGAACTGGTTTCATAAAAAAGTTTGTGATAAATTTTCACGTGGAGACTTGAAAGTTAATTGAATGCAATTCATTGACAGGCAAGTGAAGTAATTTTTAGTTCAATAAATTCAATTCAAGTAAATGAATGCAATAAATATTTGATCGTGTGAAATGGCCTTTAGTGTCGCCCGTGCCACTCCCTCTTTTTCTGTGCTTTCAACGCGTAAAAAAAGTTTTTAAGTACGGCTATTTTTTTATTAGTTTTAATGCAGTACTACCAAATCTTCAGTGCCTGGTATCTGAAAAATGATCGTGTATTTAAATTTATGTTTCCATGTACAAACGCGGAGTAAATGTCTACATGAAAAATTGTTACAAAATATTTTCAAATATTTACTTTTAAGTGGCAGTGACAATCTTATATCTACCGTAAATTTGCGCTTTGCTTTAAATCTGGAATTTTTCTGATCCTTAATTTGATTCTCATCCAAAACACAAACATAATTCATTTAAAAACTTTTATTGCAACTAAAAGCAATATACAGTTCATGCAGAAGTTGGTAGTGATAAAAATGAATTCAGGAAACTCAAGCATCTCTCTTTAATATGACTGACTGAAACTACGCTATCCTCTTGTCATTTTGAAGTGGAGGTAACTTCTGTAAATGGAAACATTAACTTCGTGTCACTCTTAATTGAATGCGAGCACACTGCTGCGTGGTATATACCTAAACATAACGATAAAGCAAAGTCGACGCGACAAGCTCCATATTTACTTCGATGTATAGTAGTCGTTTAGATCTCCCGAAAACGAATCGTCAGTGCTGCCACTCAACCGAAATGTAATCCGAGGTAAACGTGTCCCTCGCCTCGCTCCACGCAACGCTGTTTTTTTCTTCACCTCCGTGAGAGAGTGTATCATTTGTTTGCGTTTGAATGAGCACTTTCGGAAACATTGCCTACTTTTATTATTCAGTCCATTGTATGTCTTACCATTTGTACAAGTTGGCATAACTATATACCTGGTGGTTATTGTCAATACGTCGTTCAAATGTTGCAGCAAAATTGTTTGGCCATTTTGTTCTTTAACATACAGACAAACCAAAGTTTTTTATATTCACCCCAGTCCAACGCCCCAAATCTAAGTCAGTACCAAACCAAGATGAAGACATAGAACTACGCTGTAAAAAAACTGTGCGATTTTACGCAGATGTTTGTGGCAGCAGAAACTCCGCTAAAGTAGGCGTAATTTTACACGATACGAGTTAGATTTTTTTTTTTAAACTCTGCGTCGGTAAATGTGTCTCAATTTAAGCCAAATAACACCGATCGCGTATTTTTTTCTCCGCGACAATAATATTTACACAGGCATCGTAACTGTAATTTCATCATGCCGTATGGGCCCTTTTTCACTAGTACAAGAAGTAAAATTGTAGATTTGCTATACTCCGAAATACACTACATCTGTGGCCAATTTTTTTTTTTTCACTTCTTCACCAAGTAAACTTTCCAAAAGTGCTCTGTTCACCGAGGACAAGCTGAAGAGGAGAAGCTGTGACCACTCCACTAGGTCTTGTAATATCGCTTGTTGTTATACTGGGGAGTTATGTATGCTTGGCACTGACCCTGGTCTCATAATACTGATACAAAATATGTAGCTCCTACCAAATAAATTCGCGGTAGATAAGTGACTTCTTACAATAGATCCGGAACAGCTGTCCCTCCGAGTTCTATATCATATTTACGAACAAAGCTCTCGTTTTCCACACTGCGAAATATCGGTACCTAGCACGACGTATTTTTTTTTAATTCCTGGTCAAAATCTAAAAAACGCATACGTAGCTCTAAGTCATTCACATCCCTTCTATTAATGTACGTAAAATTCTGTTTCCATTAAACTAATTCGTAATGCCTCCGTCAGCACATTCATGACACTTGCTTTAAAATCATATTAGCAGTTATATTTTATTACAGTTTGTAAGATCCAAGACAACAAAATACAATACGTTGTTTCGTGTTTCGCAGACAATGCCTAAAAGCTAATAGGAAAATCATGTACAAACTTAGAGTTAATTTAACCTTTTAAAATGATATAACACATACCCGAGGGCACTTAAACCCATAACATTTCTGTTGGCAGTAAAGCACTGCTACTTCCCATTCGGCCGGCATACAATAAAAATAACGAAGAAACAGTACACATAATTAAAACAATATAACAAAAATTCTCTTACGACCTCGATGTTAAGAGCCGCCCAAATCTCTTCACTCAATTATACTAAAATTCAACCTGGCAGTAAATAATTTATTCTTAAATAGCGAATAAATAGTGTAATTTCCAAGTAAAAATAGGCTAAATGTACACTTTTTGTACAGTCAACGTAGCTAAAATTATTGTTTTGCCCTGAGCGAAATATTGTTAAAACTGTGTTTTAAATTTTTCTTTCGATAAAGTTCCCTGTACTGAACAATCGTGTGAGATGTACATATACCTTGTTTTAACATCAAACGAAAAAAAGTTTAATTTTTTTTCAGACATATTATTTAAAGTGGAAATAGTATTAACGTTATTAAGTTTGTATCACCATGTCTTTGCGACATTGGACTAATGTTTGGCTTAATGATATCAATGAAAATATTAATGCAATTTATTTTAATTTTACTTTTTATGTTTAAAAATAACAAGTTATTTTTAAGTAAATAAATGTCTTATTGTACTGTGAATAACGATCGATGAGTATGATAAACTGATAGACCAATATTCCACCTTGCTAAACGAAAGCTCGGTCAATCAATTTTATTTATATACTGAAGTACAATAAAGTAATTGCTTGATAAATGGTTCTTAATGCTTTATACATTGGTTATATATATATAATATATATATATATATATAAATTGTTAGTAAAACCGTGGTTTTAGAACAAGAGTATCTAATATTTAGTAAAAAATAGACACAGTGAAGTTATCACGTTTATAAAAATCATTCTATCAACATTAAAGTTACATTTGTTATGGAAAAATATTAAATGTCTTCTTATTAGTAAATGGTCAAGAGCATGCATAATCACAGCGAATTATTCGGAGTTATATGTGGTAACAGCGGTAGTAATGAAATTGTTATCTTTTAACTTATACGTAGATATAAAGACAAAAGTCTAAGTGTAAAGACAAATTGAAGAAGTATTGTCATCTTTATTTGTTAAAAATGTATGTAGTGGTGAATCACTATCTTAAAAGACTGAAAATTATCTTAACTCCAGTTTTGTGTAAATCTTAGCCATGTTTAATACGATATTTATTCACATTTTACACATTTCTCACTACAATTCCGAAAAGAAGATTCAGCAGTTCAAGAATTATAAGCTACAGCCCAATTTTGAAAACAGCCTTATTTCACTGTGGTGTACATAACTCAAACACTATTTCGAGTACAATAATATTATAATAACAAAAAGTCCAAAACTATGTACCTATCAATCTTAAAAGCTTTATAGGTATGATAACGTAAAAAAACACCTTAATTGAATACTGTGATTACCCAAATATTTCTTACTGTTATTTCTTGTAACATTTTATTAAATTGTAAAATCGGTTATGAAGTTCTTTAATGGAATCAAAATTACGATACTGGTGGGTGAGAAAAGTGACATGTCATTTCAATCACTGCCATGTCATTTAATAAAGTGTATGCATTATTTCAATAAAAGTTTGTTATTTAAAATATGAAAGCATAAATCCTCAGTCTGATTCAAACAAAACCACTGATTGATATTCGTGTAGTAAAATATTTTATATAAATATTTCAGTATAAACTTTTTTCTGACTTGGTATGTATAAAGCATATTTAGTGCATGACTGGCATCATTGATTTGTAATTTTTAAGATATTCTTGTGTATTTATGTAAATCTTGTTGATAAGCTGTTATGTTATTTACTAAGCGTGTAATGCCAATAGTGCACTGCACAATGTAAATGTTTTTATTAAATGAGCTATAATGTATTAACTGAAAAAAAAACGTATTTATTTTTCATATAACCCTTTGCATTTCTAAGATTAAAAGGCATGTGATATATGGTATTTTGATAATGTGCTTCTCTTTATAAAATCATACAACTATCAGTTTTCATGAGTGATGTCATGAAATAAGATTCCATGGAAGTACCACGTAGAACCATGTGCTAGATGTAGGTTTTCTTTTAATCGACAACTCTTAAGATCTTATAGTTTGTATTTAACTTTATTAAAGTTTAATGACAATGGTAATGCGATGTTTCTGTGAGTATTTAAACGGACTGCATCCACGGCCGAAATAAACCTACCAACAAATCAATGAAACAAAATCCACACGAACCCCATTAAATTAATAGCAAAAGGCTTGGAATTATAGAATAACCTTGTAACCAACGAGCGAAAGCGAGCAAATAGGACCTTAAACTATGGCTGGCCACGAAATATTTTTTCTGAAATCTTTTCACTGTGGTTGTTGCCCGCCACTTTTTTTCTACAGTTTGTTACATTTCGCTCGTTGGTACATGTTCCGTTGACTATTAATTTTTTCTATAGTCCATAGCATTTATTTGTTTATTTTCTGGGTAATTTTTTTGTGTTCGGTTTTTGATTTTTCTTATGCTTATTTTTGGTAATGATACAGTCCATTTTAATAGCAGAGAAATCTTTTAACTGATGTTTTGTTGTGGACAAGCATTCCAGGACAAGAGAAAAGTGATATTTCAGATTAGCATAATAAATTAGTTATGCATAGCAGAAGCCATTAATTTGCACTTCAGTCTAGCACAAGCATATGTATTGGTGAATCCAGTCATCTCATTAAATATCTCGCAGTGAAAAAATGAGTGAAAATTGTGGTAACCCAGCCGAAATTCGATTTTTCTTTTCGTTTCCGTAATTTATTTCTTTCTTTCTCCTACCAACCGCATGTGACAACATGCAAGTATACCACACCATTGTAATGAACTTCATTATTCTGCCTTTATATTCTTTCTCAAATTCATCTTTGTATCGGAGTTAGTGTTTCCATCTGCTGTAAATTTCGACGAATGTTACGGGACGATACTTTTGACTTCATATAAATATAGTGTATGACAAAAATATTTTTAACAAAACTTAAGGATATTCGCCCCAAAATATATGATATATTTGTTATACTTTTTAGGTAGGCCTATGTTAAAAAAATGGAATCCTGTTTTACTCATTTTGATGTAATTTTTTTACCTGCATAGCTATCAGTTTTAGATTAACATAAAAACAATTAATTTCAAGTTTCCACGTTGTTACAATTACTGCTTTTGTCGAATCATTAGTTCGCTATGAAATAAACTGTAAGAAGAGTAACAGACAACAACCATTAACGAACCTCGGCGACGTTTATAGCGAAATAATCGTTTCAAACAGGCTAAACATGAAACGCCAACATATGTGCATGTACAGTCGAACATTTCATTACTGTGGCATTTTGATTTCGAAATGTCTTCATTTCACCCGTGCACACAGAATTCACCAGCTATGAAGACAATGTTTGTAAATCGCCTGAGTATGTGGCGATCCTACTCTAGAAATGACAATACATATTTTTGATAGAATTATTTTTTGGGGGGGGGGGGGTCTCGCCATGCTTTAAAGCCAATTTTCACATAGTTGGCACATTGCTTTTATGAAGGTATAATATTTATAAAGCGTTTCTGGCGAGGACTACAGGAACTGCGTCAAAAATATTTTTTTAATGATATCAATTTTAACAATATATCGGTAATTCAGCCTAGGGTTGGAGCAGCCGACTTCCGCGCGAATGAATGTTACTTCGAAACCGGTCTGAGCGCAGGTATTAAATGGATGCTGCATTGTTACTTAAGCTATAATTCAAGTAGTTAGGAGATTACAAATGTGAACTGAATTAACTGCCCTAATTAAAATCGATAATAACTTAAATTTAAGTTTTACTCAAAGATGTTGTTTTTTTTAATCCTTAATTTTTAGTGTTACTAAGTTATAATATACAATGTATAGAGCTACGAAAAAGGGAAAATTATGTTTAGTGCATTGGTATATTTACAAAAGCTTTGTCAGAATATTTAACGAAATACATTCGAGCGCTTAAATAAAGGCGGACTCACAATAGTCCGTCGCATTCATCAGTTGTCCGTCCGACTGGAATGTCATCCGTCCGTCGTTTTGTCCGTCAGTTGAGAGCGATTCACAACAATCCGTCCTCCGCCAATCCTTCTGTACGACAGAATTTCAGCGTGACAACTGAGAATCGCGATCTGTTCTTTAGATGAAAAGAATTTATACACAACGATTTTTAGTCTACTTTCCGAAGGAGAGAAAGGCTTATGAGATCACTGTACTCTGTGTGTGTGTGTGTGTGTGTGTGTGTGTGTGTGAGCACGTGCCCCCCCCCCCCCTCCTTTACTCCTTCTCCATCAATTTTTTAACGTGTGAATCGAATTTTACCAAACTCGGTACACATATAGTATTAAATAAGAACACCTGACATTTATAGTTTGCGACCACGCTAGTCATTTACTTTCAAAATGACGGCCTTTTAAACATTTATTTGTGAAATGTCATATCTCGGAAAGTATTTAACCGATTTTAACCAAATTTTGAATGCTTGCAGTGCAAGTTGTAATCATTAAATTCAGAAGGAAATATTGTTGTAGGTCCGCCATTTTGGAAGATAGTGCCACGTGAAGAAATATAACTTTTATGTTATATCTCGAAAACTACACAACCAATTTTCGCCAAATTTGGCACGTAAGTAATAATATGATTAGCCAGATAAATGTCAGTAAATGAACTTAGTTAGAAACTGATTTTCAAAATGGTGACCATAAAAATATTTTAGGTTTATTTCGCATACTACCATACCGTTTGACCAATTTAAACCAAATTTTGTACGCTGACAGTACCTACTACAAGTATCATATAAACCAAACGACAGCCACTTTTGTCAGCCATTTTGAAAGATAGTTGTACATGGAAAAATAAAGCTTTTATGTTATATTTCGAAAACTACTCAACTAGTTTTCTTCAAATTGACAAGTATCTAATAATATTATAGGCTAAGTAAATATAAATAAATTAACTTTATTAGGAACTTATTTTCTAGTGGCCGCCATCCAAATACTTCAGGTTTGTTTGGTATAGCTACCATACCACTTGGCCAATTTCAATCAAATTTTGTACGTTGACGGTATGTATTACAAGAATCATATAAGTTGAACAACAACCACTTTTGAAGGGCCATTTTGAATGATAGTGGCTCATGTAAAAATTAATTTTTCACATTATATCTCGAACGCTACTTAACGAATTTTCGCCAAATTTGGTTATGTAAGAAATACTATGTTAGACCAGGTAAATATGAGTAATTAAACTTCAATACGCACTTATTTTCAAAACGGCGGGCATATCAGTTTTTTAGGTTTATTTGGTAGAACTACAATACCATTTGGCCAATTTCAACCAAATTTTGTACGCTGACATCTACTACAAGCATCAAATGAGCCAAAAAAAACAAACATTTCTATCTGCCATTTTGTAATATAGCGCTACATTAATTAATCAAGTTTTTGTGTAATTTCTCTGGAAACAATTGACAGATTATTACCAAATTTAACAGTCAATTAGTACTGCCGCAGTTGATATGTAAAAATGTGTCTCAAGTTGGTATTTTCAGACACTCGACGAGTTAATAAGTTTTATCCAGTTAGAGCAGACACGGGGAATAAGAATACAGGATATTTCAATGAAGGAATGACTTATGTGAACTCTGCAACTACAAAATTGATATAGGCTGTTCACGGTAAAGTGAGCACTTTTGAGGCCCTAGGTACTTTTTTCCTTTCAGTCATTTGTTTTTACCCTTTAACGACCTTTTTAAAAGAAATATTGTCATGTAAATAATAAATGCAGTGTGTATATTCCACCGCACTCGGAAGTTAACATCTAAAGCTAAATTAAAATATATTTATTGACTATTATTATAAATGAGAGGGATTTCAAAAGTGCTCACTTTACCGTGAATAGCATTTAGTCGTCTGGACTTAAGTCCCAGTGTAGGAACGGATATTCCTGCTGATCTGTTGTTCACAATACCACGTGATGTGAATTATCGAGGAGCCGAGAATGTTCGTTATTTCGATGCAACATACATATTTGCACGCTGCGTCAGGATCCGTGATTGATAACGTACGTGTAGGCGAGATCGTGATTGTGCCATCTCCAGTGGTGTTTTGTGAAACTAAACGCCGAACAAAGGCAGGCCTTGGTTGGTTGGTTTGCGGGGGGGGGGGGGAGATTGTGACCGTCGTCAGCGTGCTCACAGTTTGTATATATGACACGATGTGGGGCAAGAACAACTGCTGACCCAGTTTGCCCGCTGCGATCGAGTGATGTAACTGTAATCATGACCAGGACAGGGGGGTTGGGGGGGGGGAGAGAATTGGTAGAGGGGGCGGGTACGGGGTTACATCAGCACAACTTTCACCAGCCTGCCCTTCACTTGCGGAAGGATCGCTTCGCCGAAGAGGAAAAAGTTTATCGTCTCGCGGAAGCGTTGTACGCGCAATGGTGACCACCATACTCCATTCATGTTTACATCCAACTTTTCTGAAGCCCTGCTAACAATAATACGAAGAATAATATTACAATAACTAAACGTTTTTATTATTTTTGTGGCGTAGTTTCTTCCACTTAACCACTTGACATAAAATTACAACTTTACTTGACACACGTTTTGAAAAAATTAATAAATAAACACTATGTATCTATAAAAGTAAAAAGTATCTTATATGAAATACATAAAAGCAATATACATAAAATAAAATTAAGATATAGAGTAAACTTACATAATGTATATATATATATATATATATAATAGGCCTCATGCATATACACTTATACAAAACCACAGACACATGTATAAACATATGGCACATACTCACATACATAAAATTGTACTATTTGAAAAAAATGAAACTACAAGACAACATCGATTAGCTACAATTCAAAGGCTCAAAAGATATTCCTTCGGCTCACGCAAATAAAGCTTAACTATGTCTAGAAAATCACACCGAAGGGACAAACATCGCATTCGTGTGCAAATCAGTTCATTGATAATATGAATGAGAACTATTTCCTACTAGGCATTACCAACAAATCAATTTCCTCGCCACTTATATCCATATTAATTATAACAGAAGTATTACAGTTTATAGATAAACTATAAGCAAAAATCCAATTTAACAAATAATGAAATACTTTAATGTTCACGGAATTACAAAACGTTTGTGATACGTTACATATTTTTGGAAACAGCAAAATACGTCATACATGGTGTGATTTTCCAAAGGTTTGATTCAAGAAGTGTGAAGAGATACCGCGAATAGACCTTAGATCTAACTCATCATCGGGGGGCTTTTTTTTATAGCCGATTCTAACTCAGGGTTTACAAATTGGGTACGTAGCGTTCTGGAAGGTTATTTTTGGCCTGCACTTAACACCGTAAGGTTCTATACAAAATGAATTTTCCCTGTGGGTAACACATTCGTAACCAGTGCTATAGCTCTAGGTTTCGAATGGTTCATATTAATATAGCCGAAAATGAAGCCAATCGATCACTGTTTGCGACAACTAAACAAGTGTTGTACTACACGCATCAAATTACTTCTTGTTTGCAACACTTTAAAACGTCAATTAAAATGAGTTTGAAAAGAGATCAAAGTATACGCAATCCTTTGAACATGTTACGCTCTGGACCTTTTACAGTAAAATTGTCCTTTCGCATTCGGTTGGTACTACAACTACTTGGAAGGAAACTATTATTTGATAAAACTTTGATGTTTTCGTCTTGTGTAATACTGTTAGTTTTCAAGGAGTTCAGATTGTCGTTACTGTTTCTGGTACGACATAGCTGCTTGCGCCATCGCTATAGCCTCATGCCACAGAGATTGCCACTCGACGTGGCGTGTAAGTAAACCGTAGTGTAGTGTAGGAAAGGATATTGTGTCTTGCACGCTAAACATTACAAATGCCTCCTACTTGTGACAGGGATGTGATTGTATAGGCTATTCACGGTAAAATGAGCACTATTGAAAGCCCTGCTTTAAATCTACTTGTATACACATTGTGTATTCCTACGACTTATGTAAAATTGACATTGCCATGAGCCTCGTCACTTTATTCATGCATCGGTCAAGTTAAAGCTGTGAAGTAATTATAAAAGTAATAATTTTACAAATATGCTAACCTTTACACTTCGACACATTAAAAAAACATACACTGAAAGAAATAATTTAAGTTATGACAAATGGTTACCTCACACTTTTTGTTCGACGTTAAGATATCGAACTACTTTCCCTCCATCGTTGCCAACTTTACTGGGCGCATGCCACTCATTACGCCCGTTAAAATATATGCAGGTAGGAAAAGTAATTTTTTTTCAAAGGCTGATTTCAAAAGTGCTCACTTTATTGCGAACCAAGGCGAACCGGGCTCGATTCCCAGCAGAGCACGCCCTGATTATCGCATGTGGGAGACACAGGGAACGTTGTGGTTGGTCGAAAGGTTTTCTCGGGGTACTCTCATTTCCCCTACTCTTTAATCCCACCGCTGCTCCATTCCCACGTCACGCCACCCTCGCCGGCCTACTAAAACAACTCAGCTGTACAGACAGCAAGTCATTATTCAATATACTATACTTTTGATTTTGAATTACCTTTTATTTTCGGTAGTGTTGCTCTATCACTTGTTTCAGTGATGACATATTTATCTATTCCACCTTGTATCCTATGTTGCCTTGCCAGAACCGACATTTCGCTACCGTTGCCTCGTTTGCTACTGCTCAGGGTTCCTGCTGGGTGACCTATTTTCCGTTTAGGATTCTTCCTTGTCTTGCCGTTGCCTTGGTACATGACGGAAGGAGACGTGACGTCAGAATGAAGGACGTGCAGGTAACGAGACAAGTTGTTTGTCTCGAAGTAAAACATTTCGTCGCCTTTTAGCATGTTGCTGTATTGTAATTGTTATCCTATAAGATTTTGACACAATTCCGAGCTGTACAGTGGACGGGTGCAGTGATTTAGTGCTAAATTAAGCAGTGCCGGAGCTCTCCCTAACCCCTCATCCACCGCCTTCATAAAACACATACGAAGGGCCGAGAAGCCAAGATATACAAGTGTCTGAAATTAGTTTCCGAGATAATGAGGTTCAAAGTTAAAGTGAAGTAATTAAATCCAGACACAGTCATGGTCAATGAAATAAGTATATATAAATTTTTCAGGGCCAAAACTAATAGGCTCTGTTATGATTTATACTCACTGATGTGATCCTACCAGCCATTTTGTGATAAGGAACGGCACTTGTACCTTTTGCCTTCCAACCAGAACTAAAACTGTTGTGAGGAACATAGGTTGTGCTCATGATAAAATATGTATATTTACAACAAATGTTCTATTGCATCAAACAACAGACCACACACTTCTTTGAGTAGTCTAACTAAATTTATTCTGAGTCACTGTCATAAATCTTTTCAGTCTCCTAGTCTATTCCAGGGTCTTCTTCCTGGGCTCCCTGTAGGTCTTTTGTTCTTCTCTCACATTCTGTCTGGTTTGCACTTGTGGTTTTCGATCATAGTCAAGGGACCTGTAAAATGCGTGATGTACAGGAAATACGAAGGGTAGGAGATCCAAGAGAACCTTGTGTTTGGCTGCTTCTACTTTCTTCTTGTTCCTTTCAGACATCAGGCTGGGTAGTTCCTTAGGAACTCCTCCTGTTACTGTCTTCGTCAGCATGCTGTACTTTGAAAACGGCGTGTCCTCAAAGAATGTGGTTTTGTAAAACGAAGTCCAAGGTTCGTTCTTCCTATATTGCAGCTACTGCATATTTCAAATGTCTCTTTTAACAGACTTTACAAACAATGGTTGTATCTCATCCAGAGCAAGAAAGTCATCATCCATCACGTTCTTTACTAAAAAAAATTTCCTGTTAGTCTGAACAATAATAGCTGACCAGTCATTTGGTACAAACACACCTCTCTTCAAGATCCTCTTTGTATTGTCAATCATAGCAAAATCCCAGTTACAGTGATTCTATGAATGACAGGGAAGCAGGAATTTGTGGTCTACTGTTTCGAGGTGTGTCGTATTCACAACATAAAGCCAAAACTTGACTGTCAAGTGGCTTTTATTTTGCCCTCCGCAATTATCACGAAATACAGTCAACCGAGTAACTGTGCGGGACAACGTATTTATAAACTGCAACAAACATGATACGATTACTTCACCGTCTCTTGATGCTTGACCCTCGTAACAGAGATACATACAAGCATTGCCAGTTCCAATGTCATGGACGCAAAAGTTGTATGTCCAAAGCTGTCTCGAGTAATACACCTTGGTGCATGTTGGCACAGGTGTTGATGGCATCTTTTGTAGATCAACGCATACAGCTTTAAGGCTTTCGTCATTGTCCACTTCCTGTTTAGCTTTGTCCATTTTCTTTCTACCTTTTTCTGCCCTGCGAATATGGAGTTTGTTTGCTGTGACTGCAACTTTTTTGACTTCAGGAGTTCCATGCTCAATAGTCTGTTGAAATGTATCACAACTATTACAAGTGTCTGCATGTGGTATGTGGAAACTCAGATTGAAGCATGTGTTAAAAATATGTCTGTAATAAGATAGTTACAGGTTCCTTGCCTCGTTCTTCACAAAACAGCCTATACAAGTCATACTTTTTTCTGGTTTAGGTCAACATAGAGGTATTCCCTGTTGGGAGGAAATAGTGTAATGTGCTCTTCAACCAGATCCACCTTTACCTTCTCAATTTTACTAGCAGGAACTTTGCGGACTCGTTTGTCTCGAGGTGAAACGCATGTGTGTGTGTGTGTGTGTGTGAGATCAATTTATCTTAGAAGAGATGTTAGTGATTCGCTTATTGGAAATATCAAGAGTCTTTAAAAAGAACCCTTTGCAAACCCTCGTGTTCCCCAAGTGATATTCACAAGAAAAGGATTTCCCACGAACTGCACTTGCTTTTTTTCTATGTGGATGGTCTAATACAATAGCGGAATTCAAATAAGACGATTGCAATTCCCAATTATTAAGGTTCCAGTACTGATCAAAACATTCTTCTCGCCTTGCTTCAATTACATTCACATTGTATTTGTAACTGCATTCATGATTATACACCTTAACATTTTTTTCTTCATGGACCCGACCTTTTCTGTCTGTCGTTACGCAATTTTGATTATTTATACCTTTTCCATTCATGCTTCCGTCTTGTTTTTTTTTTTTACCAGGATGTTTTGGCTGCTTTGAAGGTGGTTTCGAGTCACCTTCTGCACAACCTCCTTCTTGAACTCTACCTGAAACATAACAGTATAACGTAGTATTCGGTTAGATTAGATTCTATAAAAGTACAAGTGTACAATAAGTTATCAAAGTGCAACATTTGAAGTTTTATTTCAGATAAATTATTTAGGAATTTAGATTTCATAGATGCAACTTAAAGGGCGGAGTCACCAGGGCCCATGGCCCCCTGACCCACCAATGTCCTGTAATGGTGGACAAAATAATGGGAGTTAGAGAAAATTGGTTGAAAAATTTCAAACAGTTCTGATGTTGCCTGGAATATAGTGTAAATAATGATATAATATCATACAAATTTTAACTTATACTTAGTATTGTAATTTACGTCTTTATGAAACTATGTAGGCGCGCCTCGCCTTAAGATTATGTTCTAGTTGCGTCACTGGGTTATGGTATAGAATTTTCTCACTAGATTAAAATCCAAATACAAATATATAGACAAATGTAAGGTTCAAATCACAACAGTGAAAAGAACAGTAAATATTAGCCCTTTAGTAAAGTTTCTGTAGTCCTAAATATCCTACCTTCTTCGGAACTATCATTCGAAACACTGTCATCTTGCTTAGGGTTATAATCAGCATCGTCATCGGTATTGTCTCGAAATATATCAAAATAATTTAGCCTCGTGTCTGACACACATCATTTTAGTAGGTCTGACAAACTGCGGTACTAAGTACAGTTACCCTAAAACGCCCATCAGAGAAATGCTTCACTTTTAGCATTCTTCATAATATCAAACTGTTAACAATTATTTAAATAACGTTATTAAACAGTATCGTTTGTACAACTCACCACCAAACAGGCTAGGGATACTCTCTTCTGACATCTTTCAACACACACATTGCTGGAACACACACATCGCTGGAACGAATCTATCAGCTTTCAGTCAGAAAGCAAGGAGTACACGTGACTTGTATCCCTTGGCCTCTTTGTAAAACTGGTGTTGCTCAAAGTGGTCGGCGGTTCTGCCGCTAGATCGCAGCACCGGATGGAGTTACACATATCCTTTGGCCGCAAACATTTTAATGTACTGAGGAACCTGTGTCTGCATGTAACTCAATTTATCACAAAATGTCACTTCTACCCCTTGGCTTCACACATTTAACACATACACATTTTTTTTTGCTTTTACCCAGGATATCAATCTAAAATTGCCAACATATTAAATAACAGTGTTGAAAATTTCATTTGACATTTTTATTGTTTGCGAGTGTTTCCTTGTACATTTTAATTATTTACTTACATTACTTTTAAAATATATAACAAATTAGCAATTGAAATATTTTACAATAATTGATTACCAAATTGTATTGAGTTGAATAAATGATTTCTTTACTTTAGTTTTAAAGCATGCTTGGAAATGGATTTTCATTTTCCTCTTTCTTGCTTCTTGATTGAGCTAGCCGTGTTCTTGTATCTTCTACTGAACTATGTGCCCTTAACCAAGATGTTACATATGGCGTTGGATCCTACTCTCGCAAGCACAAGGAACAGCCTAACTCACATACGTTTTTTTTTTTTTTTATTATTTTGCACTGAGAAAATAACGGTTTCTTTACTCTCACGATCACACAACCAGTGATGGAGTTGTTATTCGGCACGCTCCAGCGCCGTGCACCACTGCATGGGCAGCAAGGAAATAGAATCGGCGACTTAAATTATTTAACTTCCCGAAGGACATCGCAGAAAAGTAGACAGTGGCGTTCAAGAGAAAACGATGAACATGTGTGAGTTCTCTCGATTCAACCACTTTGTCACAGATATTATTATCCCTTGACGGGACTCGTTAATTTGCGTTGTAAAATCTTCAGAGTAAACGGAAAGCTGTTGCTTGAAAACCAGCAACACTTTTCTCCAAGTTTGATTTTGACTGCTGCTAGGATTAAAGAGTAGGATTTAATTTCAATTTTGGTACAGCAGGCCTCATTTTACACAAACTGAACCGATCGTTTTCCTTGATATCAAGAATTTAGACGTTTTAAAAGTAGGTATTCTCGAAAAAAATAACGCCTGTACGTAACACAGAGTATTAGTGGAAATGTTTGACCATATGATAAAAAAAAATTATAGCAGAATCGTTTCCTTGATTTTAACCGAATCTCATCTTAAATGTCCTACAGAATTTTTTTTTAAAAGTTTCATTCTTTGCAACGTGTAAATTTAAAATTTATAGAATCGTATTAATTTTATTTATTAATTTTAAGACAGCTGTTTTGACATAGTTAATGATTTTGTGACTTATATCCTTAATTTTGAGTAAAAAGTAAGCAATTTCTAAATAAAAAAAATAGATGGACTATAAACTGTCAATGTAGCCTGTATGATAGTTATTAGCAGTCAAATATCTGTTATTAACAAAATATACGAAGTCGTTCCAATTATGTTATTAACTTTGTATGTTTCGGGAATTCCCGTATTGTGAGATCTTCGAACAGCTCTTAAGTTGAAAATATTTTAAGCAAATATCATACGGAAATAGTAACAGTATACTCCTATTAAAAAAATGAAATTTTATTTATGATTTACTTCAGAAAAACTGATAATATAGATGGAGGAGTGTTTGTAAAATATGTAAATAAAATGGATACGCTGTCACTAACGAATGTAGCCCTACTTTTGCTATCCCGAAACCCAGTTACTCCGTTACTACATTGAAGACCGAACCTTAAACATAGCTTCCTACTTGTTTTCCACTCCAGTTGGCTCGTGCTATTTTTATTAACGTTCTGCATATTTCTGCAATATGTTTGAAAAAAGTTTTATCCAAACCCCCTACCTGAGAGCACGCTTAATCGCAAACTATAGTTAGAAAAAATTATTTTCTCTCTTGTTTATGTAATTTCAATTCTGTATTTATTGACGCTGGTGTTTCCTGCTTGTGTTACAGTATAATTATGGGTTCATATTTTGTTCCTCTATAGAAAAGTTCGAAAATTTCTTTAGTTTCTCTCATTTTATTCTGAAAGCCACACGGTTCCCTCTATCCACAATTTTGAAACCATTTCTTCTTAACTTTCGTTTCATCCCACTGAAACTGCAATGTTAACAGGAAGAAACTGACATCCAATGCGTTGACATGAATCAAGATCAATATTTTTAATTGGTGAGGATGATTACCTTTCCACGAAGCTGAAATGATGAGCACAGACTCTAAAGTTAAAGTAAGGATAGTTAAACCACTTCAGACCAAATTTTATTTACGATTTCGGGTGTTGCATACAAGAAATTTTATGACCCGTGCTGTACGTAAGTCGACACAATATTTATTTCGTTATCACAGCCAAAGAGCCGTAGGGCGTGCATTCAGCTACAGTAATATGAACGAATCATTACCTACACCAGTTTACGATTAATTTACCCAAAGGTAATATGATTTGTCGCTTAGCTTCGCAATGTGCACTACACGAAAAAAAAATTACATACACGTGAGTAAACCTTTTTTCGGGTTTGATTGGTAGCACTTTTGAAAGCCTTGCTTAAATCATACGTGTCTCTTCATTTTACGTCCTTCCGCCATACGTGAAATATATTGTTACGACTTAGTGTCTTTATTCGTGCTTCAATTGAGTAATACCATAACCAGTTACCTTCACGACAGACACGTGCTCGACTCTTAACCAACTAGTTCGGGAATTGACACATCAGCTTTCATGTCCAATCTCTCATCAAGCCTTATGTCTCAAGAAGTTTCCTACTTTCTCCGGTCGTTCCCAGGAAAATCCGGTGGGATTTCTTACACAATACTTCGAAGAATACGTTTCTTTCTTTGAATTGAGATATGGATACACTGAAATGCCTAAACATCTGCTTGATATATACCACATGTTATTATTACTGCATATAGGTAGAGGATAACTCTACTTCCAAAATATTATTTTGGCACAATTTGAGAATATTAGAGTACAGGGAAATTCGTGAGCGCAATTACGAAGGTGAGTCAAATGAAAACCCTAAATATATTTTACCTTGCAATTCAGTGAACTTAGAAAATGCAAATGGTATTACTTTTTCGCAGGTGTCCCGCCTGCCGTATAATATAAGTGCTAGATTGCTTATATAGAGCATGGATGACTTGAGGAAAAATTATTTTGGTGTTGTGTGTAGTCACTCATGCACCGCCTGCTGCCACGTTTTTGCGTGACTTTTCACGCATCATCATATTGGACTTTCATTCTGCGGTTGCGTTCGATTGGTTTGATTCCTTCACTGCACAAAAAACCAAAAAATGATGTACCTTTTCTTCTCTTTGGAGTAGGTTTATAATGAAGCCGCCATCTTGACACTATTGCTGCGCCCTAACATAGCGTATCAATTTCCTTGTTTCACATGTCAGTTACATGCCACACTATGCCTCTTTCTCGTACCATTTTACAAGGCTTTCAAAAAGTGTTTTGAATTTTATCGCATTTTTAAGATATTCACTTGACTCATTCTCGTATATTGCGAAAGTTATGCCACAGGAAGATTAAGTAGCTTGAAGAAGAACTCAGGGAGAAGTACGCATGAGCACATATTCAAACTCTCAGCCCAACATGTTTGTTGCCTGACGCACGCATCTTAACACACCATGATTCCGAGAGTAAATACACGGTACAACCGTCTCGAGAAGAAAAAAGCGAAACTCTACTCTACGTGGTTCAGGTAGGGTTAAAAAAAAAAAAAAAAGAATAAACCATGGTGTCAGCAATGACAAAAGCGCGGAAATGTCGCCGTAAATCATCAGGATGCTTTGTGCGTCAATACCTCCTATCAGTCAGCATAATTCCGGTAAGCAACCCTATTACAGCTCAAACTGCCGGTAAAGGTGCAACTAAAATAAGGGAAGTTATCGTTTCAGGTACCAACGGCTGTAACAATAACACACACAATACAAAAACGAACCTTAAATGCTTGTGGTACGCGACTGTAACGTTCGGCCGTCCCACATTTCATTCGCACGAACTATCCAAGTTCGGGAATATGAACAACTCGAGAGCTCGAATCCACGGTCTTGAAAATTCAGCTCAGCTTCAGTTACCGTAATTTGTTTTCAGGGCCCTGGACAGCTGAACTTGCCGGACAGACCGTCGCAACACCGGGCACAGCTAACAACGAACTTTAGTATGACTCACGTAAACATACACACGTGCATAGGTGTAAAAAAGATGCATGTATCCACACATGAATACATACAACACTCGTTGCCATAAAAATAACTGTGCCCGAAATGATTTATCCAAAAGAGGCAGAACGTGGTAGACTTTACCATCACGTGTGGTGTTGATACTGACATAAATAAGGCTTGGGATTGCCAGCATAAAATTTTCCCCAGCACTAACACGGCTATAAATATAGAAAATTGAACAGTCTTTAAATGAAGTTGTGTGCATTGTAACGAACATTATCTGTTACTGAATTAAATGCTAACATCATGCACTGTTCACATACCAAAATCGGTTTAAATTGGTTAAATTGTTCCCGAGATATAATGGAAAAGCTTCATTAATCAATTTGCACTAGCTTACAAATTAGCTGACTGATAAAATTATCGCATTCTAATTTCAATGCTTATATCATGCTTTATAAATGCACCAAATTTGGTTGAAATGGGTTAAATAATTTCCGATAGTTAACATAGTGACCTAAATTTTTTAATTGCCAACATTTTCAAAATTATCACCCGGCATGAGAGGAAACTATGAAAAGTCCGATATAATTACTGAATACTATGTCCGGACGTATTTTGGTGAAATTATGTCGTCGAGTTTAAAAGTTATGATGGAGGGGGCGGGATGGGTGATACATTCCAGACAGACATTCGGGTGCTTGGACAAGCCTATTTTTCATTCGGAAAGTAGGCTGTAAATCGGCATGTGCCTTTCCGGGGGTATTACGTGGAGGCTACGACTGCGTTTGTATCACTCGCTATGTCGACTTTCTTTTACGCTTCTGAAGGCGTCTCACTTGTTCCGCCATAGACATGACAGAACTGTTCAATGGCTAGAGACCTGCAACATTCGCGTTATCATTCGAAGACAGAATAGACTTCCAACACATACGCGTTTGCATAGCTCTTGCCATTGGACTACAGCTGGTTTGACACGCCCTGGGCTGCCTTGAACCAATCGGAAGCAAGTAACGTCAAGATAGCCCAATCACGCCCCGCCTAGTCAGAACGGATTGTGGGTCCTCGCTTTTGCAGACGCCCATAAACAAATGACACACGTTAATGTATATAGGGCGGTGAAATCTAGCGTGATGCCAAATAATAACGCGTATTTTTTTTATGTCTCTATCAATGGCTGATTAGACGCCTTTTCCGATTAGATGGGTTGTTTCTATTTCCTCTGGGCTTTTCTGCGAGTATGGGGCGACATCAGAAATATTAAATTCACTTATTACTTTTTTTTTGTCATCAATAAATAGAGACCTGCAAAATTCGCGTTATTATTTAAGAACAGACTGAACTCCAAGCTACTGTGCGTTTGACCAACTTCAGCCATTTGTCAAAGGTATGTTTGTCACGCCTCGGAGAACACTTGAGCCAATAAGTTCAGCGGTGGAGCAACCAATCTCTTTTAAGGAGATCAAGCAGACACAAGACGATGATTACAGTGTAGCGGCCAATGAAACCACGAGCTTTGGTCACTTGTCTATAAGGCAGCGGAGTATATCAATTCACCGAAAGACAACGCAGAATTTGCACGTCTCTGCCAATGATAAACGCACAAATTAATTCGGTTTGCATTCTTTAAATTGGCAGATATAGACGAAATCTTTCATTTCGCATCAGAATGAGCGCGCTAGCATATCGGAGTAGCGAGACGCGCTGCCCGGAAATTTTTGCCCGCGCCCAAAATCACAGCCTGTCCCCCCGGGCCCCCACCGCGCACGCGCGGTGCCAACTCAAGGTCGTGCTCGTATCGTGCTCGTATACCCTCTCGAAAAGAGACTTCATTTACTTAAATTGTGTTGTTAGTCATGAAGTTAATAATGTCAGAATGTGTCGCCCTGCAAATGTTACATCGCTGTTTCCGTTCATGGTGAAGGCTGTTGACGATAGAATAAGCACTTTTGAAATCAAACCTCAGAAAAATGTCACTGCCCCTACCTGCATATATTTTAACGGCGCGCTTAGTGGCTTGTGCCCAGTAAAGATGGTAACGATTGATGGGAAGTAGTTCAATATCTTAACGTCGAATAAAAGTGTTAGGTCACCATTTCTTACAACTTAAATTATTTCTTTCATATTCTGTTTTCTTAATGCTTATCGAAGTGTAAAACTGAGCAGAGATATGTAAAATATTTACTTTCTTAATGATTTCAGAGTTTCACTTGACTGACGCATAAATAAAGTGATGAGACCCATGACAATGTTAATCTTACACAAGGCGGAAGAATACAACGTGCATTAAATATATCTTAAGCAGGACTTTCAAAAGTGCTCATTTTACCGTGAATAGTCTATACTTCATGTGTCGGAAAGATATATTCACGTCAAAATCCTTAAAGATTCGCTGGAAATAAGAGACCGAATTCTGAAAGTGCTCTTGTGTTTTTTTTTTCTGGCACACGTCGCATGACTTTACAACTCACGTTTCTGCTTTTTTACACACGTGGCAATCTGTCACTCAGTGGTTTCTATTCACCACTTGCAGATGAAGTCCCTTGGCACGAATTTCCGAGCATTTTGCCGAAACCAACAGCAATGTTCATACTTGTCATAATGTCAGCTTGTCTTATCTCGTATAAAGCTAGGGATTTGCGAAAGAGAGAAACAAAGGTTTTGGGGTGAAGGATGGAGGGCATTTACCCCTTCCACAGTCTCGCTAGGGGGTCGCAAAAAGACTTCACGCGGTGTTACTATACATGTTCATACTTTTCGTACATTTCAAAAAGTTGGCGTTCACTAAATAACGTTATCCAGCGGGGGTTTTTTTTTTTTTTTTTTTTTTTTAAGGATACACAGCAACATGTTTGTGTAAACGCAACTATATTTATTTATAATCTAAATTTTGGGAAGGGACACTTTATCCGGCATAAGGAGTGTCAAATTCTCTGTATAACACTACCCTCCCGACCCAAACAAACATAGAGTAAGAATTGAGAAAGTTTCCGGTGCCATTCTACGATGCCCGCGGCTGTCACGGCTACGAGATCCTACCCACTGTAAATGACAAGAAGAAACGTGGATATTTCGGTAGAATAGCTGCAATAAGCCATGGAACCTGATGAAGCCATGCAAACATAACAGCTAAAAAAAAGACTGAAGAAGCAATAACCTTCAACATAGAACAAACTAACACTGGAGACCTAAATTTAAAAAAAAAAAATCCAGATGTGAATTTCAGGAACGCGTTACTCACAACCTCATCTAGCTATACAAATAAGTTTATGGAATCTATGAAAAAAATTTGGGCATTATTACATACTTACGATTTTAGTTTATGGAAGAAAAGTAGGCTGGCGTAAGATCACTCCTAAAACTGTAAGTATAGTTTATTTGCGGTTTCTTCACACTTTTTTTACTCAAACATTAGAAAAATCACCCCATGTTTTACGTGTTTAGTTATTTCCAAAAAAAAATACCATGTACCTCAATCGTTTTATACCTCTGTTAACATAAAAGTGTATTAATTTTTGTTAAATTAAAGTTTTGCGTATATTTTATTTATAAATTACAATATTTAATTTATAATACATATTTATAAAACAGTTATAAAACATGCGTGTTGGTAGAACATAGAATAAATATTGCCGTGTACGTAATAAACATAGCGTGTATATTTCACCGGACACAAAAGTTAACGTCTAAGGATACAATAAAATATTGTTATTGATTATTATTCCAAATCAGAGGGCTTCAAAAAGTGCTCACTTAACCGTGAATAGCCTGTAGCTAAAACAGTACCTCGTAACGCTTGCTGAAAGGTTACGAAACTTTTGCAGCGATTTACGTGGACATATGTCTTCAGGATTTTACGGAATGATGATAACTTCTATGGTTAAACTGTGTAAGTTTTGACACGAAATGTTTATAGAATTCACGCCCAAGCATGGAGTTTCTTAAAGGGACGAACTTCAGAGAATTTATGCTCACACATTACTATGTATTTTCAATGTGTATTGGTACTATTTAGACACTGAGGAAATTTAAGTAATTAACTAACAAACGGCCGCATCATACATAACAAACATATATTCTGTGTAGGAACTGTAGTATTTGAAAATCGACTATAGATACAACATTAAGTCACATTCAGACTTGATATCTGACAAGATGATGTCTTGTTGACGTTGGGGTGTAATTTAAATTTTAGTTTTTTATGTTTTCCGAATATACGTTAAATTGTAGACTTTAAAATATTTCTCATATTCAAAATATTGTGAGGTCTACCAGAATCAATTTTATTGAAAGTGGTTTCTACCCGTTCTTACATACTTCTAGTATGATGTATTTTCGTGACCCTACCTACAACTAACAGTTACATTATATTCTTATTTTCCACCCGCATGAAGCTAAGTAAATATTATTATAAACTAATGGGAATTCATTGCAATATCTGCCTAAAAGTTATTCGGTACTGAAATGTTGTATTATACAGAGTGATTCTCAATTAGACCGACAAACTTCGGGATGTGATTCTTCATAAAAAAAAGTAAAAGAAAAACACATGTGACACTTTGTACACAAACCAAATATTAAGGGAGGCATGAGCCCTTAAAAAAACGAGGGTTTAAACCGTATTTGTGCAAAATATCGGTAGCGAAGTAAAATACAATGACAACTCTCGGAACATGATTGTATGTTATCGGGACCTTCAACATAAGAGCCGATATTTTGCACAAATACGGCTTAAAATATAGTTTTTTTTTTTAAGGGCTCATACCTCCCTTAATATTCGGTTTAGGTATAAAGTGTCACATATGTTTTCCTTTTACTTTTTCATGAAGAATCACCTCCCGAAGTTTGACGGTCTAATTTGAGACTCGCGCTGTATAAATAGTACCCACGATAGTGCATTTAAATTTCACTCTAAATCTGAATCAGTGAGAATTTCACTATTTAAATGAGTCAAACGAATCTGAATGACATCAGTCACTTTAGTGAATTTAACTGATGAACAAGTTTAAAAATGCCATGTTTCCTTCACTGATTGATTCAGTGAAATTTTACACTGATTCGTCAGTCATTTTTTTCACTGTTTATTCAGTGGTTTATTTTTTGAATGATGGATCAGTGAAACATCTCAGCTACTTCCTCTCCATCTCTATTTTAGACTGAAGTATTAGTGAAACTGCGTGTAAAAATGACCGTTGAAATATTGTTTAAAAATGGCTGTTAAATAATGTGTAGTAACAACGAATAAATGAATAAAACTGATGCAAAATAATTTCTGAAATGTGTTTCGTCTTTCAAAACGCCATTTTACGAGGTGATATGAACACACAGCCTTTCATTTAGTTTTTACGTCTTTCATTTCAATTCCATGTAATCGTCACAGCGCTCTGTTTGAAGGTTTAAACTGCACATAATGTGGTGAAGGGAGTGCACACATATATACTATTCGTTTGAACAATCCTAACGGTACCAATCAAACCAAACACAAAAAATATGAGCATACAACTTCAAACTACACGATTTCGCAGTATAACTATAGCACATTTCCTCCCTGAAATTCAACTTGACTTAGTAACTCAGAGCCTTACCTCCGTAGCTCAGGGGTAGGGTGGCCGACCTGTAGTCGGAGGGTCGCGTGTTCGCGTTCCGCGTCCCGGTGCCTCCCGACGCGGCAGATTTTCAGTTCGCTTAAAGCGCTGGGAATTTGTCAACAAGTCGGTCCCACTTAAGCTCAACAATAAACTGCTACAGCAACTACATCAACAATGGTAAAATATAAGACGGTAATTTAGCGGCTTAAAGTCGAATGGTGCGCGAGTTGAATCCCAGTCACCGGCGAAGATTTTTTCTTTGCTTTCTAAATTACGGTAAATTGCACAATATAAATAGTAATCTATCGTAGATATATCTATTTCACGTAATTATTTGACTACATTCAATAAAAGGGATGTTTAATTCGCCACTGCAGTCGGCCGTCACTTATTCAATCAGGGAAAATGTATCACGTCACTAATTCAACCGGTGAAACTTTTTCACTGAAATAATCTGTGGTTTTCCGCTGATTCTAAGTGGAGCCACTTTCACTGATCAGAGTAGTTGGAATTTCACTGCGAATCAGTGGTTTCCCACTGATTTCAATTTAGAGTGTACGGTTACAGGAAAAAGTCGATGGCTGAAATGCTACAGCAAAAAATATTTGAACTTATTGTTAAATGTCCAAAGTAAATGCTCAAAGAGCGAAAAATGTAAAAAAATATATATATTTTTTTCGTCAAGAGCATGTAATATTAAAAATGAGACGCCCATTTAGCTGCTGCAAGATCTGCGTTCTCTTATATCTGCGAGCTAGAACACTGAATCGTCGAACGGATTCCTCGAAGCGTTATAACGTTGCGTGTCTCTTATTTGGATCAGTGTGTTTGTTTTTTTTCCGCCTATTTCGTGCCGGAAAGTGAAATCACTGTAGTGAAGCGGACGGAAGCAATGCACGAGATTTCTCACAGTTCTTCCGCTTCCCTTCTTATTATTTAACTAGTAAGCCGTATCCGTTACTTTCATGTCCACCATGCCAAGCTCCTTTGATTCTGCTGTTAGGATGACATACTCACTTTCACGAGGTTACGGTATTTATTTCAGGAGGACATGCCGTGAAACAACTTATTCATCTCTTTTTTTTTCTTTTCAGAAAAGCAGACGCTTGTTTTATTATGTGCTTCTATACTAATATATATATATATATATATATATATATATATATATATATATATATATATATATATATATATATATATATATATATATATATATATATATATATATATATATATATATATATATATATATATATATGCGTGCGTGTGTGTGTGTGTGTTTTTTTTTTTTTTTTTTTTTTTTCGAAAAAATGCAGGTACTTGTTTTATTGTGTGCTTCTATGTGCCGTCACCTTAAGCTACTGACCCGTCAAAATGCACAAGTGGTAAATAATTATGCATGTTGATTCAGCTACCGAAAACTCAGTTTCTCTTGGCTTACACAATAATGTTGAGTATACTTAGGCCTGCGTAGCTGAGAGATTCGTAAACGTAGTGAATTTGCTACAACAACAACAACAAACACGCACTCCGGAGCTCCTGAATTGGTTCGGAGAGCAAGGGTTTGCTTCCTCATTTTTCTATCGGTAATTACGCTCATCTCCAAATAATTAGATAATGATATTGAAGTACGTGCATATGAAACAAAAAAAAAAAAATTCCGTAGAATTATGTTTACATTTTTGGCAAATGTCCGGAGCAGTAAATTGCTACTTGCCACTTCTCGGGCTTGAAAATTTTCTCACGAAGAGGAAAAAAATGTTATCCCCAAAATCATCAATATAATTTCAAATTAAACTATAGTACTCCGCGCCCCAAACAATAAAACTACGATTAGTAAATAACACATTTAATTTATATAAATAATACTTTTTGGAAGTGTGCACCCTATAATCGGTACAGATATTACAAATTTTCCTATAGATTTGCAGTTGAAATATGTTATTTTTACATATTCTGTATTATAAATACTTTGTGTCTAATATGACAGTAAAAATGTTTGCTTTTAATCTATTATACCTATTAATAGCATTTGACAGGTATAACAATTAGATCCATTTTATTTGATTTTTAAGTTTGTTTAGCTGCTAATTGTCAGTACAGAAAAATTTGTATTCGCCGAAATCGACTTTATAATATAATTACATTAATCTTAATGCAAATTTTATTTATCGCATTTCTCGAGACCATCAAGCAGTATGCATCGATTTCTGTATTTTCAATAACAATTTTATGAAAGGGCATTTTCGTAACAGTTTACAAGACCGATTTTACAAGTACAATCCACCCAGGTCTTAAGTAAAGTGACATGCCTTTTGAAACGTCACTTGAAATCAGTGTTTTGCCATTAAATTATTAATTTATGGAATACTTGCTTATTTGTGGGTTTCTTCAAGAAAAAAGCGAAAGGTAAACAATTCTCGGATTCTTAAACTCAGGCCTTACTGGCATTACAAAGGAGAACAAAGTAGCCAGGTTATTATGAATGCTTAATTTAAGCTGCAAATGTTTTTGCTAGTATTCAGAAATAAGTGAACCCTAAAATAGGGACCTTAAGTAGACCAGCAATTACATGGATTGTGTTCTGATTAAAAAGATATGACGGTGCTTGTTGAAACTTTGTCGAACATCCAAAGTCGTAATGTCCGTTTTGTACAAAACCTAGCATAATTATTACTACTCGGAATCCTACTAACTACGTAAACATTTTCCATCACCATTTCCATTTTCCATCATTCCATTTTCCATCATTCCATTTTCCATCACCATTTCAATTTTTAGATTTATTTCTCCTCGTCTTTGTTATAATCACATATTAGAAACTCCAAATTTTTTAAATAAAAGTTCTGATATGATTTAAAGATTCGGCAGAAATTTTGTGAAGTTTCATTCAGGCATTTCTATTCTATGAGCATTTCTCCACTTATAGGACTACGCTGTCGATTTTTGGCATTGAAAAACTATACACTTGTATTTAACTTTCTGGCAACGCAGTCGATTATTAAAGAAGAAAATTCTGGTACAATTTATTACCGATTGGTGCAGAATGTTTTATATCGAATATCATGCATCGCCATACCCGCATAAAACAACTATATTTAGCCATTTTTAACGAAAACTAAGATAATTTAAGTGAAATTTATACATATTAAAGTAAAAAGTAACTAGGGCATCAAAAGTGTTTACTTTATCGTGAACAACCTATATACGTGGTTTCATTATACAATTTTACACCGTTATACAGATCTTAACCAAATTTCGTACGTATAGGTCTACTCTTCAGTACGCAAATTAAAATACTCTTCAATAACCAGCTTAAAATAATAAGCAGGTTAAAAAGGGCTCTGCAACACCCCTCTCAAATTTGTCCCAAACCCTCCAAACCTCTATAACGGGGTCGCGTATCTCTATTTTATACCATTCTACAGATCTGAACCAAATTTGACAGGGATGCTCTTCAATTCCCTATTCAAAATACTGTTTATGCCAAAATGGGCTCTTGTCTCTTTTTGGTTTGGAAATGCTTAAAACTTTTTTGTGAATCTCCGTGCTGTACGATCGTAACAAGTAGGCTACTGCGAAAATCTTCAACTGGCCACCTCTTCAATGGACCTACTACAATGCTCACAGCAAATGCAAAATATGTTCCTACCACAGAATTTTTAGCATAATAGATATATTACAGAATGTATTATACCTATATATGTGTTGTTTTTCAGGGAATTTTGCAGACAGTAATTGAATATCACTCATGAATTAGCCTAATTCGAAACTTTATGAAAGGTAACGAACACAGACAAATATGGCACCATGGTCAAACAGACGTTGGCCACTTCCAATATGCCATAGAGCATGTGCATTATATAAATTATGTAGTTTTGCAGTCCCAGAAAAATGTTTTACTGTTTATGGCATGAATGTTATTGCTGCCAACTAAATATTTCTAACAAACGAATGTTTTAGTGAACGTAGCTTTAGCACTTGTTATTTTACAGTTTATTTTAGGCCTACACCACAATCTGGTTTTTAACGTCAACAAGATATGTCTTTGGAAAGCCTCAACCAAATAGTTTTCGTAATCACTTACAAACATTTTCTTATAGTCTGGTAAAACATTTGAACAGAAGAAAAATAAAATGTAAGTTTCAAGTCACAAGTAGCTGTATTTAGGTAAGGACTGTCCTACCGGGACACAGAGAGATATCCCCATGCCCCCTTCCCTTAAGAGATATCTGGGGCTCTCTCATTGGCAAGGTTTCTCCCTGCAACATTCACAATTCTTGTTTATTTTCCACACTCATCAGAACCTGCTAACCTGACAAACCTTCTTTAAAACAGGTAAGCTATTACAGATAGGAATTTTTGAATATATCTTCATTTTCTTATTAGTACAGCGTTTGTAATGTGTGGTTTCGCAAATGCCTTTAAAATTCCAGTGAACATGTGCAACTTATCAATCTGACGCTCTCTTGGGGGAATGATCAGGTTGAACCGGCACGATCTTAAGAACCCCGTAAAACTCTGATTAACTCATTCAAATGGTAAAATTGCGTTTTCTCACTTTTTAGTTTGATATTATTTTGCGAAATTCTATAAGATATTTTTATATCGTGAAGGTCATTTATTTAAATTAGTAAAAAAAAGTTTTCGTGGTGGTTGGACACGGGCCGTCTTTCATCAGGAATATCTTGGTATTGCAGCCACCCTCCTCACTTGGTTGACGCTCTCCTTTTACTTTTTTTTACCGCCATCTTGCACTTCGGCTGCTAATAGCGCTGGGATTCAGCTAAACACGTTAAACCGCTGAAATTAAAAACGAAGTGCGAGCTCTTTAGTAGCGAGTTAGAGGCACTGGCTCGGATCTCCTGCGCCGTCCGTTTCTGGAGCGAAAATCTGTGGCCAGCCTCATTGCGTTCAGGTAAGCGTTCCAAAAACTCTTTTCTCTGACAGTAGAGTAAAGAAAAATAGAGTAGTGAAAGTTCAACCAAGATAGAATAAATGTGGGTTTGGAACGAATCTTATGTAAATAGCTTGCTGTGTTTACAAACATGTCCTATAAATTCCAGAAATAATGTATATAACATTCTAAATATTAAATAAGAAACTTATATATACACACTCGCACACATGCAAACAGGCTATACTTACCATAATATAACTATATAAATTATGTCCAAAATTTAGCAGTATACAGAACTTAAATTTTAAACCTAAAATATAAATTTTATCATCCGTCATTTGTAATTTTCCATCGGTGTCTGTAGCCAGAGCGTGCTTGTTTTCTTTTAGTTCATTTAATTCAATAACAGCTCCCACATTCTGCCAGTTTATCGTGCGTTATAATCGCCGCAACAGTACGTGTGAAATATTTACTCTGGTAAGATGCTCAGATTAAATAGTCTGTTGTTCTGGGGAACCGCCGATAACGAGTAAAATATTTGCTCGTACAGATTGGCTACAGAAAGAGAGTAAATTTTACTCTCATAGCAAAGTTTTGGATTGCCGCCCAGATCATAATTCAGGAATTTACTTCAGATAAGCTGACTGAGCCTTGCCAATAAGGTACTCAGTATACTCCGCCGGAGTTTTAATGAGCGGTTTAATTGAATAGTTGACTAGTTTTAATACTTATTAGTAATTCCACTACATGTGTGCCAATATTACTTGCACTGGTCCATGTCCCTCCAGTGGAAATATTACATGAACGAATTATAAATAAGCAGATATAGTTTTCATAGACTGAAAACGCATGCTCAAAGTTTATAATATATAATGTTCATAATAATATATGTCTCAGAGAACAGGTACGTGATCAAAATAGGAATGGTTTCTAATCTATTATCTTATTAGCACGAAAAACCAAACCAAGAGCTGTATTACCTGCAAATAAAACATAGTAGAAATTTCTTTCAGTGATTTTGTGCAATATGGTAAGCAATCAGGTAATCTAAATTTCATTTTTTTTATATAATTATTAGGTGCATAGTATTGTTCTCAATAACCGTTTACAACTGGTTCAAACAATGACGCAGCGGAATAAGACATTAAATGTTCTCCTGTGTGTATAATATCGACCATGTTTTCATAAGTTATGGGACTAATTCACTAAAACCTTCATTGACTACTTTAAAGGATTTCGCAGAAATCAATTTTTTTGACAGAGTATTTTACAGCAAATCACTGTGTCGTATATGAGGTGCTGTCAATATCTCATCCAAGTATGGCTGGCTCATTATGTTAAGTATTGTATTACTATAATACCTATACTATGTTTGGTGTTTCCGTAGTAGAACCATTCCCACGCATTTTTCAACGTTCTCTGTATAGGGTACGGGCAATTTCTTTGGCAGAGTATTTTACAGCAAATCACTGTGTCGTATATGAGGTGCTGTCAATATCTCATCCAAGTATGGCTGGCTCATTATGTTAAGTATTGTATTCCTATAATACCTATACTATGTTTGGTGTTTCCGTAGTAGAACCATTCCCGCGCATTTTTCAACATTCTCTGTATAGGGTACGGGCAATTATTTTTGTTTGTCCTTTAGCCTATGTAGTTACGAAAAATATTCAAACGGGTGTAGCGAGATGGCCATAGGGGACATTGTCCCAGACATCTTCTTAAAAGTATTTAATTCCGTTTAAAGTCAATAGTGTTCGATCTTTTCGATAAGAGCAACGTCGTGTTCATTTGAATAAACAGCTTTAATGAAGAACGCCAGCGTCTGAACTCTTATAACTTTGCCAGTCCGGAAACAGATATCATCTCATTTTGTGTTCGAATGGCGAAACCGTTGAGGTAATGTTGACGTTTCGGAAGTTTTGATGCAGCTAGTCTGGAAATGAGGAGAAAGGTGTAATGTGTAAATATCACATTTGCCCATCGTAAAATGATACCTCAAAACTCCATATAAATATGAGTTATTATTAAGCATTTCCACATTACGCCAGTAACACAGCAGGTATGTACGAGTAGCGGACGTAACCGGAATGTGATATTAAAAAAAAAAAACAATAACAGTGGGCTTACGAAAGGGAGGCATTTGTATGTGTTGAAACACTCTCAGTAATAAATCTAAAAAATATGGAAACATCGTAAAAATAGAATAGTGCTATAATTACATAGCGTTTTATTAACCTGGCAGCTACGAAAATTAGTTGACCAAATTTAACAAAACAACTCATTTCAAAAGAAAATTTAAGAAGACATATTTTTATGAAACTAAGTGACTAATTGCGTCGCTTCATTTACAAGTTACCTCTGAAATTAATTTGGCAACTGGCCCATTTTCAAGGACTTCTTTCGGCGATGACTTTTCATACACCGTGCTGCGGGCGAATTACACTAATTTTTTACTATGTTTTCTCGGTGCATGGTTATGTGTGAAGGAAGTTGATCACAATCTCAGTGAAATAAGTATAATAATGCATATTTAGGCGTAAAATAAATATATTTTAATTTGTCATGTAATTCGATGTAGTTATTACTCTGAAATATTTATCGTAAATTAGAAACTTCATCCGCGATATGCCGAGGAAAAATATTTCCAGAAACTTCTGACAGAAATACCTATGCACATTTGAATTGCTTTTGTAATTGGGTCACATTTTTTTCAGGCAATCTCTTTTCATGTGTTAGAACAGGCCATTCATCGGGACAACGGTTAATTAACAAATAGAAGGAGCTCGAGCTTACCGAAGATACGTAGATTAGCGTACCGGTTATTGAATCCACGCGAGATGCTCTTGATATCTTTTTTATTCCTGGTACGTGTAATGAAGCTACGATAGTGAGGACGATAGCCGCGGAAGCATACTCAGTGGTTGGAAACAATCGCCCGGAGGCTGTACGTCTCTGATGCAGTGTGTAGGCAAGGAAAGGCTGTTCACGGTAAAGTGAGCATTTTAAAATCAACTTTTGTATACGTTGTTCACGGTAAACTGAGCACTTTTGAAAGCCCTGCTGAAAATCTACCTGCATACACGTTGTTTATTCTTCCGCCTTATGTAAAATTAACATTGCCATGGCCTCATCACTTTATTCATGCGCCACTCAAGTGAAATTATGGAATTATTATAAAAGAAAATATTTTACAAATCTGCTCAATTTTACACTTCGGTGCATTAAAAAAATAGAAAGAGAAAGAAATAATTTAAATTGTTACAAAGGGTCCCGTAACACTTTTTATTCGACGTTTAAATATGGGACTACTTTCCCTCCATCCTTTCGCGCCCTTTAAAATATATGTAGGTTGGGACAGTGAGTTTCTTCCAAGGTTGATTTCAGAAGTGCTCACTTTATCGTGAACAGCCTTTAATAAAAAAAATGCACACTGATGCACAGAATTGAATAAGTTTTCCTGGTTAGTAAGTATTATTTTTTTTCGGTCCCTTCAGAAACTACTTAACAGATTTTTACTGTATAAGGACAACGTTATCGTTCACGTAAATTTTTTATGTAAAGAATGGTGTCCCCTCCAACTTTATGAACAAATCTACGCCGCTGTCGAAGCGGAATAATTTATTATAGCATATGCCAATGCCACCAGGAAACTTAATTAATTTACAAGACACCGAGTAAAACACAAGTTAAACACCGCGGTGTATTACTACACATACGCCACAGTTTCCAAAAAAAAAAAAAAAAAAAATTAAGACCCGCGACGTACCCGTCTAAACCAACCAAATTGGCAGCCATGTCGGCAACTTGTGTTTGTCCAGTAGTCGTGACGTCACTCAGCGGTCACTGTCCAGGCTGCCACAGTGGTGCGAGCACTGCACAGGCAGCGGGTCCGGTGGCAAGTTCACTGCCGGCATGAACACCACTGCTTGATTGCATCAGCCGCGCTCTACCGCCACCGCCACCGCTTCGGTGTGCGCGAAGCTTGAAGGCGTTGGCCGCAAAATAATTCGTTGATTTATATTCAAACCAAATACTGCTGAAAATTTAGACATCGTTAATTACTCTTTCGTCGCAAAATAAAAACACGGGCGTATGATTTTCGCATATATACATGTCAAAATCACAATTTTACTGTTTTGGTAATATATGTACGTACAAATATTGAAAACTAGTTGATGTGAATGAATGAGATAATTATCACAGAAAGAAGATGCCAAGAGCTACTCCAAGAAGTCTATAAAATCGTACAAGGAAGTGTTTCTGGAATTTAAAATAGAATGAGCTGAAAATAAGGAAATTTCTGCATTTTTTATTTGTGTCTGCATGTGAAATTTTAATTTTGTAAAATAAATTTTACTGAACATGCTTTGAAATTGGTTAAGACAAGATGTTTGCAAATAGTTAGGTTTATATAAGCGATAATGCTTTACATACACCAGTCGGCGTCGCCCAGCTCTTTATCGATTTTCGCCTCACTCACGCAGTTACAGTGGACCTCTCGCTCTTGTATTTTGTATTTTAACGCAGCGCTCTTAGCCTTACGGCCTTACCGCGTTTCGGCCTCCCAATATCCGGGGGAGAGGAATCACGTCCTCTCGCCGCAAAGAGACCAGGATTAATGCGACCGTTGGCCAGACCCAAGCCCAAGCCTGGCACGTCCTCATATCCCTGCTCCTTCTACCACAGAGGTTCTGAGACTCTCGCACTCAGAAACCAAGCGTGTGATCTGGCCGGGGTTCTATCCATACCACTAGTGTCTCTCCAGGGCACAACCGGAGCAGGTTGCCGCTCACCGCCCGGCCTGTCAGCGAGAGTGAGAATCTCTCCAGACCTTCTCCAGCATGTGGAGTCAACCCAATGATCGGTCACCAGAGAGAACCTCCTGGTGGGGCCAACCTATCGCACCGTGCTACCACTTAATTTCCATGGCACTTATGGGTTATTCATGGTCGACATTTCCTCCCCGAATGGAGTGGCAAGAGAAAGTCCCTTCCACACGAGGTGGTTGAGAAGACCTCACCGAGCATAGCCTTACACCCAATGAAAGGCCGGTCACACTCCACTCCCTGGGAGCCACATCCTACAGTGGCAGGGAATCACTATAACCCATAGTGGCCACTACTCCGGCGGCCGGGCACAAGAGAGCAGTCTGGACCCCTCCCCGGTGTCGCGGTTCACCGGGGATAGTAGCCCTTGCTCACTATGCTACCGCCTTAAGAGGCTGTTGAGATATTCTGGCGGCCTTTAACAACCAGGTCTTGAGAGCCCATGCCGGAATTCAAAGGGCGGCAAAAACGAGACATCCCCGAGGAAATTCGACGACCAGGGGCATCGTCCGGCACGATTCTCGCTTGCGTAAATCCGGGAGTGGCCCCGGCTGGGCGTTGAACCCTGTTCGCCTTGGTGGGAGGCGATCAGGCTAACCGCTCACAGCCATTGCGGTCCCTACCGCCCTGAGGGACGCGCACGGGCGTGCCCGCAGAGGGGCAAGGCGTCTGACAGCCGATCACTCAGTTGTTTGGGGAGGGAGGTACGTCGCTCAACTTGCGGTGTGGCGTCGCAAGCAGGTTACGCCAGCGGCCACATTGCACGTGACCCGACCCCCACCCCCCGCCGACCCTCCTTTTCCTAACATCCTCTAGTTACCGAGTCGTTGCGGCGGCTGTGGGCCTCGCCGTGCTTTCACCACACACGGCGTCTTCTTACTAAAGGCTGTTCACGATAAAGTGAACACTTTGGAAACCAACCTTAGGAAAGAGACCTCTGCCCCTGCCTGCACATATGTATAACTGGCGCATTGAGTAAAATTAGTATCGCTAGAGAAAATGTAGTTCCATATCTTGACGTCGAATAAAACATGTTAGGTTGCAATTTGTGAAAATTTGAATTATTTATTTCGCTTTATGTTAATTTTAATGAATCTAATCGTAAGAATAAAAAAATTTGTAAAATATTTTCTTTTTTTTATTATTATTATTTCGCAGTTTCACTTGTCCGACGCATGAATAAAGTGATGAAGCCCATGGCAATGTCAATTTTGCATAAGACGTAAGAATACACAACGTGCATAAAAGTATATCTTTAGCAGGGGTTTCAAAAGTGCTCACTTTATCGTGAACAGCCTTTACCTCTCCTGCGGGGCAACGCTGAAAACGACCGACGCGACGCCGCCGAAGCACTTGCGTCACGGGCCACGATGTTGGCCCAACCGACGTCTTCAGCCCGAACCTCGCTGGGACGGCGGTTACCGCGCTGCACTTGCGGTTGAGAAAGTTGACTAACTATCCTTCCCGACGAGATCCGCACGCCAAATGGCGGCCCCCTTACTTTGGCAAAAACCTTCTGTGCGAACCCTTGCTAGCCTGCCCCAAGCCTGAGTTCTAAAAGACGGGAACGTCGAGCCGCTAATGAGATATAGTCTGGTCGCAGTTTCTTCACACTTTTGGAACCAAGCCTTTGAAAAATCACCCCAAATGTAGCTTACTTGGTTGTTACCTGGATACTTAATATATCAGAAGCGTTTTATTCTAGTGTTAACATAAAAATAAATTAATTTTTTTTAACTAAACTTTTGCTTATGCCGAGCAAGGTGCACAGTGGAAACTCAGTGGACTCGCATTCGGGAGCACCCGGGTTCGATTCCCGGTCCGGCCATCCTGATTTCGGCTTTCCCGAAATCACTCCTGGCGAATGATGGGTTGGATCCCTATCGAAGGCCATAGCCGATCCCTTCCCCATTCCTTCCTCAATCCCTCTTTCCCCCAACCCCTCTTTCCTATACAACTTGCACCGTCTCTAATGACCTCGCTGTTGACGAGACGTTAAGCCCTAAGTTTTACTCACATTTTATATATAAATAGTGATATATGAGGTTTATTAACAATATAACCAAAAGCAGGAGAAAATAGGCGTGTTTGTAATACTTATTCAAAATATGTATCTAATGCAAAATATAATTACACTGAGTGCGCACGAATGCAGTGAGTTGTCACCTAGATATAATTTTCAAGACTAGCTTAAGCTTTGTTTGCATGATACGGAGGAATATCCTGGAAGTAGGATTTCAGAAGGGCTCCAGAGATTTGGGAAGTAACAGTGAATGGATTATAGTAGGTGTACACAGTAAAAACATATTGCAAAATATATTTTTTTTTGGGAAATTGTTGCCAAAACAATTTCTGTAACACAACAAATGTATCAGAGCAGAGCACATTTAACTACACAGTCATAGAGCTACTGTTTGTTTTTATAAGTAAGTACTGTTGGCTTCAAACTTATTAAAATCATGCATTCATATAATTAACTTAGTATTGCTGTAATCACGCAATATTTCATTTGTAGTGTTACAGATATTTTTGACAACTAGTTTCCGAAGAAATTGTTTGTAAAAAGTAAAATGCCCAGCTTCAACCACTGGTCCTAGATACATGAAAAAAAAAATTCATTATGAAATCCAGGCGGGTCATAAAGGAGGAAAGGGTGAGATCGGGATTCAAAATTTGTATAGAGAAAAATTGCCCAATCCCTATTAGTCCTAGAAATATTAAATTTGGAAGAAACTTTCAGTTTGTAACTTAGGCAACCACGAAGGAGTGATTTTTTAAGATTCAACCCCTAAAGGGATGAAATTGGTCGTTTAAAGTTAGTACGAAAAAAAAACGCCCAGCCTCAATCATTTTCGGAGAAACATTAAATTTGGATGAAACATTAATTACGTATTGTAGACAACCGCTAAGGAAGAATTTGTCTAAAATTCTACATCTAAAGGGGTAAAATGTGCGTTCGAAGTTTGTACAGAGGAAAAATATTTGGCGGTCCTATTAACTTTAAACTTCGTGAAAGTGCTATAAATATAAATATGTAAACACATGGTTAATAGATTCTTAGAAATAAACCATTAGTAAAACTTCGTAAAATAATTCTAAGTAATAAAGTTTTGAATATGACGACAGGACGTAAAGAGTAACAAACTCTTAATAGGTGGTGTGACAGTGTTGCCAAACTTTACCAGTGATGTCGAGAGGAACGCGTGTCGATAAAATCAAGGGGTGAGTGAGTGAAGAAATGTTGGCGGCTCTTAACAGTGAGTTTTTGAGAGCCGATGAGGGTGATTGATCTGAATATGGAGCGGCGCCGGAATGAAAGGGCGGGGGAAACGTGAGATCCCCGAGAAAACCCGCCGACCAAAGGCATCGTCCAGCACGGTTCCCACTTGCTAAAATCCGGTGGCCTGGTTGGGGATAGAACCCGGTTCGCTTTGGTGGGAGGCGAGCGGGCTAACCGCTCAGTCACCGTGGCACCCATCAAGGTGTGTCTCATGAGATAATCTTTGTGACCCTCGGGTAATGTGCTAAAACTTACCAACAATATAAGTGTACATCCAAGAGGTGAAGTGTCGGCCGGTCAATTTTCAGACCTCCTGCTCAAACTAGGAAACGGTGATTATTCAGAAACAGACGGCGTGATAGCTATCCCGGACAAGTTGTGCACTATAGTGACTACAGTTCAGGAGCTGGTAGCGAAAATGTATCCAGGCTTTACCCAGATACAGGACAAGCTTATGGAGTGGTTGTGTGAAATAGCCATTCTGACCTTAAAAATCATCAAGCAGCGTTCAACAGTGACATTTTACTGAAATAATTCGTAGTGGAATAAATGGTTCACAGCAGTTCATTACCCAGCGGAATTTTTGAACACTCTTAATACATCGAGTCTCCCATACCATAGGCTTTTACTGGGTGTATACGCACTCGCTATGTAGCTCAGAAATTTTAATGTAATGGCTCTAGGCTTCAAGAAAAAGCTCTAAATTGCAATGTAGTCGAAGCCACTACTTTAAATGGATCAGCTGAGGAAGAAACAATGTTTGTGCCGTGTATTAGATTGTTTCGCAATGACCTCCCTTTTGGATTCAAGAGACTGCAGTTTTCCCCCAAAGTGTGCTTGCCGATGACGATAAATAAGTCGTAGGGGCCAACTCTCAAATTTGCAGGAGTTGCTGACTTAAGACAGGACTGTTTCTGCCACGGTCAGTTTTACGTGGCGTGCTTGCGTTGTAAGCTCACCCCTCAGTCTGGTTGTTTTGGTACCACCCTCTATAATGATAAATAAAATAGTTTACAAATAAGTATTTAAATAGCCTAAATTACATGTTGACACGGCCTATTACTAATAATTCCAAACCTAACATAGCTTTCGTATTTTAGGACTTGCATTTAATTCCACTTTGTATTTTAAAATATGCTTTCTATTAAAGACAAACTTACTATTTAAAATATGCTTTCTATTAAAGACAAACTTACTATTTAAAAATATTGTAACGAAAATACGAATTCCAAGCGGACAAAGCCGCAGGCAAAAGCTAGTACGGCTTATCGTATATCACATGTGTTTATACTTTGTTGTTAACATTAACTTATCTTAATTAAAAATTACAATATTAATTTCACAGTAAATATGAAATATAAACATATTTCACCCCAATTGCCACACATTGGGCGTAATTTATTCCAGTTGGACGTAATTTACTCCATTTGGTCGTAATTTCACCCCGATTTACGCTTGCTCCAGTTTTTTTTATTTACTCCAATTGGTAGTAATTCCACCCCAATTTAATATATATTTGGGGATATCAAAACAGGACTGGGCATCAGTTACCACAATTTAAACTAATTCAGTTAAATTTACTCCGTATAGGCGTAATATATCCTGATTGGGTGTAATTTATTCCAATTGGTCGTTATTTTACCGATATACGCTAATTGGACATAATGTCGGCTACTCCTTTAAAATTGCATGGTTTCTAGGCTATCACATTTTGCATTATGCATATAGGGGTTTAATTTATGCTGTTTGGTCCATCATCTGTTATACATCCTATATATATATATATATATATATATATATATATATATATATATATATATATATATATATATTACAACTGCATAAAGACCCGGAAATTTCCAGGTCCATTCTTCAACAAGCTGGAGTCAAAATTGTTTGTGCGATTGAGCGTCAGTTAGTATTAATTGGCTGTTGCTTCAGATTAACCCCAGACCAGGTAGCACGGGATTCGGTTCTTATTTTCCTTGCAGGTTAGTTATTGGTTGAAAGTGGTTCGGGTTTATCTAACAAACTATGATACAATGGAAGCACAAACACATACTTACACCTGAATGCAATTTAACATGTCCTCAAATGAATCCACGAAATCTCCGGGTCTCTGCAAATGGATTACATACCTTGCAGGACAGTAATGTAAGGTGTGTCAAATGCGGGCGCAATATAATGGGAGCTAAGGAAATAGTTGTGACGTGGTGCGGGGGGGGGGGGGAGCAGAAACTGATAGCTAAGGGCTGGTCACAGTAAAGTGAGCACTTTTGAAATAAACTGCTGAAAAAAAATCTCTGCGCGTAGATATATATTTGCTGCTGCATGCACTAGTAAGCAGGCTTTAAGTCCAGTTGGCAGTAAGTTAATAAAACTTTCTAAGGCTAGATGTATTGAAAATGTTATATTTACATTTATGTTCGAGTCACATTAGAGATCTTATTTTCTAAAAGTTATAGTACGAACTGGCCAGAGGCGGCGGAAGGTGTTCGTCATTAGCGGGTCAAGAGTAAAAAGAAAACTAACTCTAACAAATATATCACCGCAGAAAATTTCTTACTAAATTATTGAGGCTTACTTAAAACTTTTTAAATTTCAACGTCATTATTGATATCGTTTATAAACAAATATCGGGTCATAGAAAGTATATAAACACTGCGCCATACTACTAGAAGCGTATTTGAAAATAATACTCAGATTTGTCTTCACGCCGAGTATTAATTTAACAACAAAAGTCGTAATTTCAGTGCGGGTGTGTTATTTTTTATTCTGAAGGTCTAGCCCTTACGGAAAATCATTAGGGGGGAGGGGGTCATATGACCCCCCTCTGATACACTGGTCCCACCGCCCATGGAACTTGCGCATTATTAACACCCGTTCCTAAAAACGTCCCACGATTTCATCTAAATGACGCGTAAATAAGTGGGACGGTTTATGGCCATATTAATAGTGCACAGGGCGGAACGATACCAAATGAGGATAAAAGTAGATCCCAAGCAAAGCTTTCAGGTGTGTTCAGTTAATCGTTACCAGTTTATACTTTGGTGTCGGTATCCTTGATCGTGACTTCTACAAAGGTGCCAAGCCATTCTCTGTTTGTCGTGCCGCCGATTATAGGCTATTCACGGTAAAACTAGCATTTTGTGTGTTCTTACGCTCAATATTGCCATGGGTCTCGTCACTATATTCGTGCGTCTGTCAGGTGATACTGTGAAGTTATTACAAGATAAAATATTTCACAAATTTGCCCATTTTTACAAATAGACGTATTAAAAAAATGAAACCGAAAGATATGATTTAATTTATAACAAATTGTTACGTAACATTTTCTATTAGACGTTAACATATGGAACTATATTCATCCACCGTTACCAACGTTACTGGGCGCATGTCCCTCAGTTAAAATATATGCAGGCAAGGGCAGTGAATTTTTCTAAGGTTGATTTGAAAAGTGTTCACTTTATCGTGGGCAGCCTTTAACTGGGGCAGCGTAGATGACAGTAGGACTCTGACAGATACTACTCAACAAGCATAAGTAGGCAGATAAGTAGGTTGGGCTTGCTGTCTTGTCGACAGCGAGATAATTAGAGACGGAGCAAGTCGCCCAGAGAATAAGACACTCGGAAGGTGGCAGCCGTGGACTGCAATCGCCTGGAGTGAATTCGGTAAGCCGTGGGAAAACCGAAATCATGATAGCCGGAACTGGGATTCGAACTCAGGTCCTACCGAATGCGAGTCTAGTGGGTCACCGCTGCCCAACCTCGCCCGATACGACGAACGCAAGTGTAACACTGGAAAATCGTGGAAATGCAAGCCATATCCTTCTTCCCTAGCCATTTTTTATTTCTTATCAGCCCAACAGTTTCAAGGCCGTGCAGACAGTCCAGACAAAATATGCACGAGCGGGGCCTCGTGCAAAACGAAGACTTAACTAGCCGTTGTCAGTAATAGTCACACGAAAAGCGAAACTGCATGGGTAGAGAAGGGGAATTTTGCCATTTTTCAAGCTGTGTTAGGATATATTTTAAACATTTATACCTTCTTGTTGCGTTTTTGTTTGAGTCACTCGTTTCCCAACATGCCTTCTAAGACTATGAACTAGAGACGTGAGAAATTCGAGTTATTATCTGAAGACAGACTATATTGCAAACACTTGCGATTTTGTATTGCGTTTTTTCAGTTTGTTTGGACATGTCCAGGACGTCTTTGTACCAATAGGAAACCGCCAACGAGAGGCTGGCCCAATCACGTCCAACCAAGTCGAAAGGTAAACTGTATCCTAACTATTGCAGAAGCCAATAAACAAGCGGTACTGAATTGCTCATGTACAGGACGGTGAATTTGTAGCGCTTTACCAGAAAATAACGCGAATTTACCAGGTCCCTTACTATGGACCTGTAATACGTATGAATAAAGATACTTGACGCATCGCCTACGACTTAGTACAAAGGATAAATAGCTCATCATGGAGGTACCAGCCAATGGACAAATGACAACGCCTGAAGTGTGTACAGAGCTGTCGAATTTAGCCTAGCCGTCAAATTAACTCGTAAAATTTCCTCGTTCGTACACTTTGGCCATCAGATGCGCGAGAGGAATCAAATAAATGTCGTGAGGTTAGGGAGAATTTGTTGTTTTAACATTTCTTAGTTTGTTAGTGGTCTGAACACGTGTATTTTGTGAAACAGAATACCTGTTTACCTCTCTCACACGACATTCGTCCAGGCAGCTCAACACGTGTCACATTGAAGGACACTGCAGCGCAAAGTCGCAACGAGCGTACAAGGGAAGAGTTGTATCCACAACAGTATAACGAGATAATATTTTATTATTCGTCTATTTGCCCAATTAGGTTATACGGCACCGTCAACTTTAGAACACGGATAAAACTACTGACGTTCATTTCTTATCTCGACAGACGAGGCGTATGGCGACGCCAGCCTGTATTTAATTTTTATTTTGCATCTAGGCCACATTTTCCGAGCAATATTATTGATGGCGACGTTTATCTGCAGATATTTAATATCAAAAATGCATTCCAGAAAATAAGAAACTTAATCATGAAGATAAAAAAAATACTATTGTATGGGAAGTTAAATGCGAATATTCATTAAAAATACACTTGGCGAGGTTTGACAGACATGAATGCCACATAAAGGCTGTTCACGATAAAGTGAGCACTTTTGAAATCAACCTTAGAAAAGAGTCACTGCCCCTACCTGCATATATTTTAACGGTCGCCCTGAGTGACATGCACCCAGTGAAGTTGGTAACGATGGATGAGAAAGTAGTTCCGTATCTTAACGTCTAATAAAAAGTGTTAGGTAACCATTTATGCTTACTTAAATTATTTCTTTCTAATGCATCGAAGTGTAAAATTGAGCAGATTTGTAAAATATTTACTTTTCTAATAATTTCACAGTTCCACTTGACCGACGCATGAATAAAGTGATGACGCCCATGACAATGTTAATCTTACATAAGGCGGAAGAAGACACAACGTAAATGCAAGTAGATCTTAAGAAACGCTTTCAAAAGTGCTCATTTTACTGTGAATAGCCTATACTGTAGTGCCACCGTCAAAATAGAAATATGTAATCAAGCACGTGTTTCTGCACTATCAAAAGGAGAAAACTACAAGGTCGTTTATTGTACGTATATTTACGCCATGCGCATGATTCAGTTTATATGTGCAACAATTTGTTTAATGCCGGAGTTGCTAATATCTTAGAAGCTCGACTTTGGGCACCCTCGGTAAGTATGCCTTTTCCATATTACAGTTACAAGGGCATGCACGTGTATTATAACCCATATAAGCTAGATTGCTTCCGAACGCATATCGCGTTTCCTAGCGTCGCGGTCATAATAAGACACGCAGTCGTTAGGTCTTTACATAAGTCTGTGAGGGGACAGTAGCTGCGGAGCATTCACCACTTCCCCTTCCCCCCCATTCCCCTCTCCCACCAAAAAAACCACCCCTCCTCGCGCGAATGGTCGCGGCGCGGAAACCATAAAGGGCCCCGCCGACCCGGCTTTCTCTGTTAGGCGGACACTCAGTTCTGTCTCACTACTGCACGATGGAGCCTCTCGCCTGGACGTCGATCCTCCTGCTAGCTGCGACGCTGCTCCTGCGCCAGGCGCACGCCGTCCAAGACACACGTAAGACATCCAGTGGCGTGCGGGGACTTTTATGCTTGGGAGGGCCTTACCCTCGTCCACGGTTTCTTTTGTGGCTGTGAATTTCTTGACACTGTATTACATATAAACATGATAATATTCATCATCATCGATATATACACATGCATGCGCACACATACACATACATGTATATACAACAAAAGCGAATTTTTATTAATATAAATAGACTATAAAATTTATGTTTGTAGCAAACAACACATATGATTATTGGGATTTGGGATTACTTAGCCAAGGCTTATAGATAGGGCCACCTGTTTTTCGCGAAAGATTTTTAGGCCTACTTGTACTCCAAGACACTAGAGCCCAGATCCACTTTCGTGATTGGATGATTGTAACTGTCACGCACTGCCGGTGCCTGTCCGCGAATAACGGACACTCACTGTCGAAGTTACCTAATTCTGATTGGCCCAATCAGGTAATTAACTGTCTCCCGACAAAGACACGTGGCCAACAAGCAAAGGAAAACTTCATGTATGCCATAGGATATTGGAGTCTAGCTTTCGAGTAAATCTTTTAGCGAAAAAACAGGTGACCCTACTTATAGATAAAATATTGTCTAACAATTTAACATTACGAGTATGTGCATACGTGCCACAGGACTCGAGTGCAAACCCTTTCATGCCAATTACAGAAGTGTTTACCAACACGGAGGTAAGCTCCATTTTTTTTTGTTGAAATATCACTCGCGTTTCCGACACGGGTTGATCTGAATAGTTTATAAGGTGTTTTGGTCTGTATTTGTTTGAAAATCTTGGTACAATATTCTTCACACAGTATTAAGCGTTATCCTGTTTGATGAGTCATCCAGGCGTTACTTTCTTCAAGTATGTGCACACACATCAACAACCAGGATTAAGTATCTCATTTTATTTTACTCGTTTTGTGTAAAAAGAACATTTTTGGATACTGCATTTGTACTTTAAGAAAATACCCGTTCTTGCAACTGCCTAAATTTAATGAATAATATGAAACCATTTGAGAATTAGCCTTTATTTTGCCTCTGCGGGCAATCGAATTTGCTTTCGTTAAAACAGGCATGGGAAAAATTTGGTGAATATTCGCCGGTACAATTTGTTCGACTACATCGTGCACCATCTCTCGTAGTTTGTATTGGAAGCAATCAGTTCCCACCTAGACCTGACTACCCCCTGTAATTTGATTGAAGAACTTGTTTAATCAGTATTTTTTGTTCGGGCATAGGATATTGTAGTACAAAATGATGTCAATTTTTGTAACTAGTGTTAGTTATATTACCACTGTAGTCATCTACATAAATCATCGACTCTAGTGAGTCGAAAAAACGGTACATATTGAACTATTGCCCAAAAAGAGTTTCGAGTTCAATGCGTACAGCCCAACTACAGCCGTTTCACTTAGTCTTTAATAAATCCAATCACTAATTCCTCGAAAAGGTAGGACTTTGAAAACACCATACATGACGTTTTCCGTTTACTTTGACTTGCTTATTAATGAACCGTCTTCGAGAAAGGCATGATGGTTTTGTTTCACTACGTGTAATACGATATAAGGGTGTTAGCCTCAAATATTTCCATTACATAATTTGACGACACTTACAGATTTCGTAATTGTTGCAGATGTTCCTTCAAGTACACATCTAGATACTCAGTGCTAATATTCAATCACTTTTGTAATATTTGCGACGAACCCCTATTTCAGCTCCAACTTCGAAGGAGTACACTTCCCTTAGGGATCGCTTTAGGCTACATGCGTGTGTATATACATATCATGTGCGTACACATATACATCCGTGTGTGTTTCCACAGCTTCTTCGTTACGAAATGTTTTTCTTCGCAACCCTCCGTAGTAGGGTATTATTCATTTAACCCTGTATAGGCTGTTCACGGTAAAGTGCGCACTTCTGACGCCCTAGTTACTTTTTCCTTTCAGCTATTTTCTTTATAAGATAAATATTGCCATGCAAGTAATAAACACAGTTTGTATATTCCACCGCACCCGGAAGTTAATAACTAAGGCCGAAATAAAATATACTTATTGACTATTATTCCAAATGAAAGAGCTTTCGAAAGTTCTCACTTTACTGTGAATAGAGTCTACAAACGAATACTCCATTACTGCACGTCGCAGTCTGTAGTTATTCTACCGCTCCTGTTCCTAAAACTTATTCATGTTGTGGTTTCACTCACAAAATTGGTCAGCCGATCACAAAACTATTCTCTCGCAAAGATTCTAGTACACGCCACGCCGGGTTGCAAGCTTTACAGGCGTAAAGGCACTCAGCTGCATTGCGTGAATTTCCTTACAGTGTGTTTAGAACCCATTTTTTTTTTTACTGGAATCTACTGCACATGTTTGCTATATGTTACAGTGCAAAAATAAATCGCACTTTAGAACAGCCCGGAATACAACCTTCAACAAATTTTGAATGTTGTAAAATAACTTCGAATCTCTCGGAAAATGGCCAAAAACTGAATATTCCAACTGATACATCTTAAAATACTCTAGTTATATACATACACATCTTTATAGCGCTCTGTGCTGAACTTGGCTACAAACTTTCCACCAATAACATTAAATTCTCGTAATATAATGGGCACGACAGAAAAAATGCACGTCATTTCAATGATTTGCATACAGAGGCACTGGGAGACGCGATATGCGTGATATTTTCGACCTTATCGCTCCCTCGTTTAAACAGCTGCAGGCAGGCGGCTGCCATATAGCTATTGACTATCAAGAGTAGAAACCAATTTTATAATTTTTTTTGTTTATTACGTATCCTATCGTTGTGATGTTAATAATAGTCTTGAAAAGGGGCGATGAATGTAGAAAATTACTATTTAGAAACAAATATAAAAAGCACTAGAAATTTTAAATTTATAAATATTTTTTCTCGCACAAACCTAAAAATGTATTAAAATTAATACGTTAGGAAACAGTTCAAAATAATTGTTCATGTCAACAAAACGGCATGAAGAACTTGTTTTTGGAAATTTGTTAGGTGTTTCGCCAGTATTTAAATTTTAACATTTGAGATAAAAACTAAAAGTCATTAAAATAGGTGTGTGAACCAAGTGTAGGAAATCGAAGAAATCGTGTAACTTCAAGAAATACTTAATATGTATTAAACCTTTGTGTGCAAGTATATTTCTGAAATGTTAAAATACGCATGTTTACACTTTTCAAATGACTTGTAATTTTGATGAAGTAGCTATTGATATCGCATCAAGAAACCATGAATACCCTCAATATCTAGGAAAAACTGACTCTTGAAAGAACTTCAAGCGCCCGGCCAGCTCGAGGTAATGCTTTTTGCAGGCAGACAGCCAATGATGCACTAACAGGGACATTGCTACGTGCGTCCAATCCCGTATCGTCTACGTGCGAGGTACTGAACTGGCGTGCAATCTTTCCGCCGTGCAGCGTACGACGTGTAATTTCTAACAAGCATTCATACTGATGAAAAGTGTAATGCGATCTACAGTGTCCGGCAGTTATCTGGGCGCGTCTTGGCGCGTGGTAGCGGGTAAGCGGGGTGGCCGGAGAAAGGGGAAAAACATGGATTGAAAGGGGAAAGAGGACACCCCTGAAGACTAAGGGGCTCACGCGCCCAGACAGATACCTGCCGGCAACAGTACTCACATGGGAAAAGTTAGAATCGCTTATGTTCAGATTTAAAAGTGAACTCTTTGTTTAGCTATGAAGAAGTGTTGCAAATTTATGTTTGCTGTGCACAGCGTGACTTGAAATTAGTATTCCCGTGTCACGTGGCTATAAATTATTTCCATTAGAGTACATATCGCGAATTTAATAAGTACTTAGTTCATTCTCAAGATGTGTATATTTAACATACTATGAAAGTTACCACGCTAATGATGTTAAATCAGTAAACTGTATATTTTTATATCTAACTTAATGGTATCCACTTGTTCGAAAAAGTTATTAAATACACCAAAGAGGAAAATATCCAACAGTTTAGAATATTATCGAATTCAATAGAATGGTCTTAAATGACGAACGATCTGCAGCGGATTTGACCAACATACTATTTTTCGAATTATTTGAGTGTTATGAAATGCACGGAAATATTCCTTGGTGGTGTTTAATGTTATTCATTGGTTTTGACTAAAGCATTGAAAATTCAGTAAGGGAAAAGGAGATCATGAGGTACGTTTCGTCAAAGGATTTGAGTGACATGTAGTATTCTGAGTTTACTAGATTCTCTGGAAAAATGCTGATGATCATGAAAGAAGACAAATTATCTTGCACGCCTTCGAATGATTTTTCGTATGTTTTGAGGTAAGTCTATGCAATATTCGATGGGAAAAAATCCTGTACTTTTAAGTTTGCCTTTAAAAAATGCTAAAATATTTTATGAAAATTAATTAATTGCAAAGGCTGCGATGATGCCATGGTATTATATAGTTATGTATTTTTCTCGTTTGAAATAATATGCCATTTGTATTGTTTATGCCTTTTTAAATTTTAAATTTATATCTATTTACATTCGCACTTAGTTGAACTTTTATATTGTTTGTAATTGGCACATCACTAATGTATAGCAAAAAAGTATTTTTATAATATTTTATTCAATTATGCTTTTAATAAAAAATTCTACTTTTAAATATTCTACTCCGAATCCTAGCATTAGTATTGGATGCTGGTGCGTTACAGAGCTAACAGAGGTCGCGTACAACTTTCCATAAAAATGTAACACATAAAAACTATCTAATCTAACTTTTAAAAAGTTGGTATTAAAACACAGAACACTTAAGTGATTCGATTATTTTAATCAGAAATTAATTGTATATGCAGGTTTGAAACCCACGTTCTGACACGGCATTGAAATCCACCCATTAAAACTCGCTAGTTCTGAGCTGTGGCCATAAAACTCGATGCAGCTATGTCACGACCTATTCGCTGCCGTGTCCCGTTTTCACTTTCTTGATCGGCGAGACCGTAACAGGACATGCTTCCCCCCCACCCCTCCCCTTCACAAACCGACCGACTTTCCGCTGACCCGCTGCGGGTTCTGTTCGTACAAGATCTCGCGCAGGTTGACTAACAGCATTGCGCTCAACCGACGCGATGGGGCGTTGACCCCGCCGCGATCTTAGCGCTGTACTATCGATCAATTCAGTCCAAACCCTCGCACAGCTGATGGTTCACGGTTAATTGAAAACCTCAAGAATCTTCCTGCTGAATAAAATACCTACTCAGAACGGCACGTACTTTAACGTAGCTGTTTATTCAATGTTGAATATTTACCTTTGAAAATCATCCTCTTGAATAAAATACCTATCAAAAACGGCATTAATTATTATGAGTTATTTATATCACTTAACCTTATATATATAATAAATAATATATACCTTAGCAACTGAAACTTTTTTGTGCTCATAAGAATGAAATTGGCTTATTAGCATATTTATGTATAAGAAACCTCAAATTCTCACGGATAAACATCCTAATGACTGGCAAGAGGAACCGACAGTTTTTTTTTTTTAAGCGGTATCCATATAGCTTCCAAAGTAGGGTTAAGTGGGAGTGACATCCAAGTTGTTAGAACGGCCTTCCTAAAGAGCACGTTGTGTTCTGCGTGTATTCGTGAAGTTGTATATATGTACAGGCGAAAACAACAGCGCAAGTTTTCTATTCAATTATCCGACAAAGAATAGACTTCACGTTAGGAAATAGGCAACATCGTAGTCGGAATCGAAATGTTAAACAGGGTTGTCGCGAAAATGCGCTTGTTCCGATACTGTGACATATAAAACGGACTAGTCAGGTTACTTCACTTATTCATTGCTTTTTAATAGCTACCACTTTACTAAAAATGGCAGAAACTTACCAATCGATTAATAATATAATTTCACCCATTAAATTTAATGATGGAGAAGCAGCTATAATGTACTTCATTAACATAAAAAAGTAAAATGTCCCAGTTATAAAACAAATTGGACTTTTAATAATATTATATTACTATAAAACGTTTCATAAACAATATTACCTAAACAAAATAAACCCCAAGAATGTAAATCACGAACAGCTGTCAATATCGAAGGACAAAATAAAATTAATTACTAAAATTCTTGATATTGCATAAACCCAGTCCTTTTATGAATAACTGAGGAATGTGCAATTAATGGTATTAAATATTTGCGATGAAGACAAACGAAAGTAATAAATAAAATTCTTCACAGGCTAAACCTATTCAGATTTGGACTTGTTGATCAATTGTAGAGTGTTCATAAATTATTATGTACAGATGATGTGTAATGCACAATTATGGCTTTTGTTTAACAAATATAGGTTTATGCGTTTTTACTTTACAGTAACATGACCTCAAACTCCATACTTCTGTGGCGATCCTAGCCGCTGATGCAAAAATCACGTATAACAATACAGCCACGAACAAATGACAAACATAAAACACAGACCCTGTGGACAGAAAATTCTTATGACAGTACTAATGAAACACTACGAAGAACTAATCGAGCATGTTTCGTATGTTGTGGCATACCTGACTCGTCGCATTCAGGAGGTTGTTTTCTCGCTCTTAGACCAACTGCACACAGGTGGTTTTGTCAACTGATTTTCCTTCCTCATTCCACACTAATGATGGTGTATTTCTCCTTTCCCATCCCTCCGCCCATTATAGAAATGTTTCGTATGTTGTGGCATACCTGACTCGTCGCATTCAGGAGGTTGTTTTCTCACTCTTAGACCAACTGCACACAGGTGGTTTTGTCAACTGATTTTCCTTCCTCATTCCACACTAATGATGGTGTATTTCTCCTTTCCCATCCCTCCGCCCATTATAGAAATGTTTCGTATGTTGTGGCATACCTGACTCGTCGCATTCAGGAGGTTGTTTTCTCACTCTTAGACCAACTGCACACAGGTGGTTTTGTCAACTGATTTTCCTTCCTCATTCCACACTAATGATGGTGTATTTCTCCTTTCCCATCCCTCCGCCCATTATAGAAATGTTTCGTATGTTGTGGCATACCTGACTCGTCGCATTCAGGAGGTTGTTTTCTCACTCTTAGACCAACTGCACACAGGTGGTTTTGTCAACTGATTTTCCTTCCTCATTCCACACTAATGATGGTGTATTTCTCCTTTCCCATCCCTCCGCCCATTATAGAAATGTTTCGTATGTTGTGGCATACCTGACTCGTCGCATTCAGGAGGTTGTTTTCTCACTCTTAGACCAACTGCACACAGGTGGTTTTGTCAACTGATTTTCCTTCCTCATTCCACACTAATGATGGTGTATTTCTCCTTTCCCATCCCTCCGCCCATTATAGAAATGTTTCGTATGTTGTGGCATACCTGACTCGTCGCATTCAGGAGGTTGTTTTCTCACTCTTAGACCAACTGCACACAGGTGGTTTTGTCAACTGATTTTCCTTCCTCATTCCACACTAATGATGGTGTATTTCTCCTTTCCCATCCCTCCGCCCATTATAGAAATGTTTCGTATGTTGTGGCATACCTGACTCGTCGCATTCAGGAGGTTGTTTTCTCACTCTTAGACCAACTGCACACAGGTGGTTTTGTCAACTGATTTTCCTTCCTCATTCCACACTAATGATGGTGTATTTCTCCTTTCCATCCCTCCGCCCATTATAGAAATGTTTCGTATGTTGTGGCATACCTGACTCGTCGCATTCAGGAGGTTGTTTTCTCACTCTTAGACCAACTGCACACAGGTGATTTTGTCAACTGATTTCCCTTCCTCATTCCACACTAATGATGGTGTATTTCTCCTTTTCCATCCCTCCGCCCATTATAGAAATGTTTCGATTGGACAGAGACCAATAAAAGGATCATTGTGTCTACCTAGGAAATAATAATTAAATCTAAAGAAGTTTAACTCCGGGAAAGTGATTATTTTGAATGAGTAACGAACGGGCTTGCATTGCCATCCAATGCAGCGTCCTGCAGAGAGATTCTCATAACAAAGTAATTCTATATACAGAAGATGCGGCCTCTAGGTAGTGGTGTTATACCTCAGTCGAGTGTTACGATACATCTTGCTTCAGTGTATTGTTGAGAAGCTGCTGGATCAAAAAATGAAGTCATACTTATGGCATTCCATTAGTGGTCTCATATACGGCACTTGCTAATCATGAACTTGTTGTCTCTTCAGTGTTGGTTCAAACGTCTGAGAACGTTTTCCTCATTCTGCGAGAAGAAAATTAATACACAGTGTGAAGACATGTTCGTAATTTCTCATTTCGTTTCTAAAGGTGTTCAGATTTAGATACTAGGAAAGAGAGTAAGACACTGGGGATTGATAAGGCAGGTTATTCCTGAGTACAATATAAAAATTGGTTAAACACATGGTAAATAATAAAGAAAAATGTATGTTTCGGATATAAATGCATGAAAGTGTTGTTTTTAAATTATATTCGTTTATTGATAAGTCAGGAAAAATAACCATAAATAATTCGGTTACAATTGAACGCTTCCTAGTTTACCATGAGCAAAAGCTATAGCACAAAACTCCTTCCCATGGTATACCCTCAGCGATCAACCTTTTTTTTTTCGACAGTCAATAGTGAGGAATCTATTATGTACTCAAGTTTAACCATCGGCACATCTGCAGCCGAAGTAATAGCTAACGGAGATGAAAACTAAGCAGGACACATGGACAGGAAGTAACTTGGTAGGAAACTACAGTTGAACTTAGGCTGCGTCTGAATTCACCACCTTGCGCCCTTGTGCATTTCGCGAGATATAAGCCCTTGTCCCCTTCGAGACGAAGACTGCATCTCTGAACTCGGACACCCTTGTTCGTTTGTATGTCGTTTATTGTCTGATCGATGTGCGAGTTTCTGCTGTTTATACCGGAAGCCAAGACGGGAATTCCCCGTGTTTGTTTACGTTTTCATTTTCAAGGTAATAATTTCACCAGTCGACCTTTCCACAAATAAAAATTTGAGATACAGCTGGTTAGACTGCCAAAAAACATCAAACCATTTATAATATACACATACTTAACTCGTTTTCAGTTTTTTTTTTCGAAGACCGTTCGTCACTCAAAGATAAACAGTGAACAAACAGCAACGAACAGTAGACCATCGGAAAACGATGTATGGCATTAGACAAGTGCCATTGGCTGGAGGGGATGTTCTATTGTGCATTAGTGCCCTAGCCGTGGATTCGGACAGTGACTATTTGACGTCGCGCCCTAGACGCATTTTTGTAGGGCACGAAGCCAGTTAGGAGCCCCTTGGCACGTGAATTCAGTCATGGTCTTAGTCAAGGGAGTCCTCACTCAAGTCGTGAAGATGAGAGACTCGCAAAATTTTGAGTTCACCATTCGGCATCACTCAGTTAATAAAACATCAATTCAATACCCTGTTCGAAACACAGACTAATTATAGATGCTCCATCGTCTTTATTCTTTCTGTGCGATACTCTGTTATCTTGTTAGAGTAATTTCTTTGCTCTCATTAACGACTTATTCAATTTTTTACGGGGAGGCTAATTAAGGTGTGGTATTGCAAAAACTACACACACACACGCATACATAACTACGCTGCCTTAACCAAATCGGTTACATTCATCGCCGACTGTATTTACGTAAATTAAGTTTTTTTTTTTTTTTTTTTAATTTGTTGGAAGAGTTGGTCCAAAGGCTGGGCACTCAGTCTCACCAACCCGTATCTGTCTCCCTTCTGGATAATACGGAGGTATAGGAAGTTCCTTATTTCTTTTTAATTAATCTTATTGACCTGAAAAGTACAGTTTTTCGTAGGAGAAAATACAAAGAGAAACACAATGAGCAGTAAAAACTTGATATTTGACAACATGCCCGCCAGATGCGGTTCTTGTCTTGTGAGTGTAGGTGAGTGAAACAAATCGTAGCGAGAATATGGGGTAGGTCAATCTCACTGTCAGCACAGGACCAAACTACGTGCCCCAAAACTGAACTGCTTTGTTGCCAACACGACTACCATAAACTAAGTGAATTGGATTTTATAGGTTATAGTACTGTTTGCGTAAACAGTGCTTTGAGACGTCTGTATACTTCCTCTGACCAATTTTTGATGGCTGAGATTAAAATCAAATTAGCAAGAGTATTTTATTCACATATAAGTGCTTGTCTTTTGAAGATTGAGAGATGAACAAACACGTGTTGACCATACACTTTTTATAGTTGTGTTGTTTGGGATAGGTCAATGTTGGGTACGCGAGCAGAAGACGAAAAATCAGTCTGCCTCATCTTTTGTCTATGAAACTAATCGGACGGGATAAGCATCTAAAAGGAAAATTTATAAACAATCACAATACGTGCGGGGAATGTAACCAAAACCCCAGGCATACTAAAAAAGATTTTAAAAAAATAACAAAATAAGTATAACAAACTATAAGGTCTTTCACGGTAAAGTGAGCACTTTCGAAAGCCCTCTGACTTAGAATAGTAGTCAATAAATATATTTTATTTTAGCCTTAAACGTTAACTTCGATTGCAGTGGAATATACACACTGTGTTTATTATTTGCATGTAAATATTTATTTTAAAATATTGCTGAAGCGGAAAAAGTGGCTGAAAGGAAAAAGTGACTAGGACCTCGAAAGTGCTCACTTTAGAGTGAACAGCCCATAATCAGGAACACTTGATAAAAACAGTGCATGCCATCTAGAAACAAGCCAGTAAATTCGAGAATGGAAATAAAGTCTGGAAAAATAAAACATTAATCATAAAAAAGCCTCTTATAAATAGGGTATCCACGTCCCAACAGGGCGAGAAATCGCACTACAGTCTATTCGAGGTTTCTTCTCACTTTTTGAATCAAATCTTTGATAAATCACCGCATGGATGACGTGTTAGTTATTTTCGAAATACCCCATGTGTCACAGCTGTTTTATACCTCATTTAACATAAAATTAGCTTATTTTTAGGTAAATCGAAGTTTCACTTTTTTAAAATAAATTTTATTATATAATTAATATTAATTGTGAATAAAAACAGCGAGAAAACACGTGTGTTGGTAGCGTCTAGTAAGAAATAGTTCTCATACAAAAGATTATTACAACTGAGTGCGCACGAATTCGGTGTGTTGTCCTTTGATGTAATTATCCTGACTTAGTTAAGCTTAGTCTGTATGAGGCGGAGGAATATGCTGGAAGTAGAACTTTAACAGGGCTTCAGAAAAGTGTGAAGTGACCGTGAATGGATTATAGAAAGAGCGTTATAGGCTGATCACGATTAATAGAGCATTATTGAAATCAACCTACCTGTGTATATTTTAATGGATACGCTGACCGACATTGGCTCGGTAAAGATTTTAACGACGGAGCTGAAGTAGTCCCACGTCTTAACGTTGAATTGAAAGTGGTAGGTAAACATCTGTACATTCTGAAAATACTTCTTAATGATTTGTGGTATGGATGCATACAAGAACAAGCAAATTTGTAAAATATTTACTTTTCTTATAGTTTAACAGTTTCATGAATAAAATGACTAGGCTCATGACAATGCTAATTTTACACATGACGGGGGAGTAAGCAATGTGCTTAAAGGCTGTTCACGATAAAGTGAGCACTTTCGAACTCAGCCTTAGAAAAATGTTACTGCTGCTGCCTGGCATATATTTGAACGGGCGAACTTACGTGACATGCTCCCAGTAAAGTTGGTAACGACGAATGTAAACTAGTTCCATACCTCAGTGTCGAATAAAAACGGTCAGTACCACCATTTGTGATAACTTAAATTATTTCTTTCGCTTTCTTTTTTTTTATGCCATCGAAGTATAAGAATTAGCAGTTTTAAAACAATTTTCTTTTGTAATAATTTCACAGTTGCGCTTGACCGACGCATGAACAAAGTGGCGAGGCCCATGGCAACGTTAATTTTGCGCAAGGCGGAAGAATATACAATGTGCATAAAAGTAGATCTTAAGAGGGCCGCCTACCTGATGCGACATGACACAGGAGCGAGCGAACGCTAAGGGGCGACCCGACACTGGTACGCGCATCGAGTGCCGCATCGCCACTATGCGCCAAGCACTTAACAAGCGCACAAGCTTTTCGTCGAACTTTTTTCCTTCTACGGGACTTTAAGCGGCGACTATATAATTTTACTGACGGAAAGTCAGATGGACAGTTCGATACAGGATTGTATCTGTGTTTCACGTAGATCCGGTCAGCACATTTTGACATACGGCAGTCTGAAAAGGCGCTGTTTTTAGCTATGTTGGAGGACTTGGAAATAGTGGTTCTAACATACGTAGTGTCATGGAAACGACATACCGCCATCGCCTGAAGTTTGTTTTCTTTTCATAAATTAGCACATTTGGCGCACGTGAAATAGTCTCGTCAAAAAAAACCGGATTTCCCAATAAACTGCAACACATTTCTAGCGCCTAGTAGGCAGCCTTCTTAAGCAGGTCTCTCATAAGCGCTCATTTTACCGTGAACAGCTATAGTCTCGTGACATCCTCTTCCGCACAGAGTTGGAGTGGCGGAAGGCAAGCGACAGTGGAAGGATGTGGCCGTGTTTGCAAGCGTGCCGGCTGCTCGGTAAAAGGAGTGCGGGGGGTGGAGAGCTGAAGGTCAGTGGGCCAGACTCGCGACATCTCCAGGTGAGGTAACCGCAGTTACCTGAACTGCGGGCCCGGGAGTTACGTAAAGCAACGCCGCGCCGTGCTTTCACCTCCTAGGTCGGCCGGGGTCTTCCTGCTTCCCTGCCTGCGTCGGCCGGGCGGACTTACTTCCCACCGCCCCCGGCCACGTCATAAAGTCGACTAGCTTCTTTTCACGTCGCGGGTTACGCAACCAGGGGGTTCCCCTCGTCCAGCCCCACTGCGCCCGGCGATATCGCGGAACTTTTTTTTTTTTTTTTCGCGTGCGACCACGTCTTCTGGTTATAGGTAGAGATAATGGAAAATCGCGAACATTTTTTGAGCCAACATATCTTCTATAACACTTCAACTGGTTTATTCTTTTATGATTGGAGGAACATGGTTTAGACCCAGCTAAGCTGTTTGAAGACCAATCAAGAACGTCCTGCCTTATAGTATCAGAATCCTCATCGGGCTTGTGAAATGGGGTAATATCTTCGTACATGCATGACAGCCAATAAGGAAAGAAAACTGTCGGACATGTGTACAGTATGTTGAATCCTAGTAAACAGGTCCACGATAAACCATTATCTCTAGTTATAGGCTATTCAAGGTAAAGTGTGCACTTTTTAAGGCCCTTCCAAAAAATTTCCGATTAGACAATTTGTTTTACATTTCCGCCACTTTTTAACATCAACATTGCCACGTAACTCATAAACATGGTGTTTACTTTCACCTCTCTCAAAAGTTAATGTCTGAGTCTGCAGTAAAACATGCTTATTAGTCGCTAATGCCTGGTGGGAGGGCCTTAAAAAAGTGACCTTCATCCCACTGCAACTTACTGTACAGCGGCGCAGAATTCATTCGAACGTAGTTCACTCCAACAAAATTGTCAGTAGACTTAGTAACACTGTAAAATGTTTTTATAGAATATATTTTAGCTTAAAAAATAATCTTCTCATAAGAGTCTGGATTTGTTCAAGATTTAAGAATTGCTTAAGAGCGCATTTTGCAATTAAAAAATCAGGAAGAAAGGAAAAAATTTTAACAGGCCTAATTAAAAAAAAAAAAAACGTTGCTACTAATATTATAATTTTTTTTAATGATTGTCTTTATGTAGGTTCACTTCAGTTATAAAAATTATAACTGTCGTGGCATAAAAGATGAGCGTAAGACCAATTATAAAAATATTCTTAAACATTTTAAATTATTTTATATTAGCAAGTCAGAAAAATAATCCATCACATCGTTCAGTGAGAGATGTGAACAGTGCAGAGAAAATTTCCGTGCGTTCGTTGACTCGTCGAATTTGAAACGGTCTCTCTCGTTGGATGTCAGTAATTTTGAGTTTCCCCCCCCCCCCCCCCACTAACATCCATCGTTTGAATCGCCACCGCCAGGAAACAGGTAGCTTTCAGGACAAACAATGTTTCGCGTGTGGAGTTATTGAAGCTGCACGTGGAAGTAAAGTAACGAGTTTAAATTTATCACCGTTTCCCTAAGTTCCCAAGCATTACTTTTAATAGAAACGCTGCAAGTAAGGTTCTATAGAAACGTATTATTTGTAAAGGATAAACATTTCCGTTGCTAAGAGCTATTCAGCACCGATCATAATCCCAAACGTAATTATTAACTCGAGTACTGTTTTGATATGCGCAAGCAACAAATCTAATCCGTATTATACTAACTATAAATGCAAAAAGCATTAATTTTTTTTAATACTTGAATTTTTTTAATTTATGATTAAGTAAATGATTTTTCCATAATTCTGCTGTGACCTTACGAAAATTTGTTGTTTTTAAATCAATGGAAATCTCCTCCATTTTAACATTATTTTGTTCCATAACGTTACACAATTAGTAATCCCAATTAATTATACTAATGGGAGGGGAGGGAGGGATGGAAGTGTTACATACTATACTGCACTAAATTTACGTCTAAAACTAAATCACAATTTCATGGCTTGCCCGGCATCTGAAACCGAGCCCTTGTGAAGGTAGCCTGTTTATTTAAAAACTATTTCTTGGAGAATACGTATGGTATTGATATTAAAGAATGTGTAATCACGCGCGTAGTTTTGTAATGAACACGTGTGGAGGACCTCCGTTAAGGGTCCCACCTGCCTGCATTGTTTCTCTCCTTTTTTTTTTTGTTGGCCGAGAAGCGCTGGAGCTATAAGGGTCACACTGGCACGCGCTACAAGAGCTCCATCGCCGCTACGCGCAGGGCTCTGAGGCGGCGTGCAGCGTTCTCGTACTGCTGTGGTGTACCTACGGGACTTTCAGCGGTGACCCTATCTTTTTAATGATGAAACGCCTGTAGTAAAGTTCAATACTGGCCCCTATTGTAACTTGGCTCGTGTCCGGCTAATGTGTTTTAGGATACAGCAGTCTGAAAAACCTCGCTTTTAACTATATAGGAAGGCTCCAAAATAATATTTACGGCATGCGCGGTAACTTTAAAGTACCACACCATCCTCCTCTGGGGTATGATGTCTTTAGATAAACATACTGGGGACACGTTTAATAGTTTCGTCGATAAGTCCACACTTTTTGAATCAAACATACGACAAATCACCTTATGTACATGTGATGTATTTTGTTGTGTTCTAATAAGAAATGTATCATCAGCGCTTCATACGTCTGTCAACATAAAAGTATCCTTTTTTTTTGTTTATACTTAAATGTTATCTATAAATTATAATATTACATCTATAATTAATATGAATAAAAACAGTGTGAAAATATATGTGTTGGTGTAGGCCGTTCACGGTAAAGTTGAGCACTTTTGAGGCCCTAGTTACTGTTTATTTTCAGCCATTTTTTATTCTTTTACCGCCTTTATAAATAAATATTGCTATGGAAGTAATAAACACAGTGCGTATATTCCACTGCATTCTGACGTTAACATCTAAGGCTAAAATAAAATACATTTATTGACTATTATTTGAAATGAGAGGGTTTGCAAAGGTGCTCACTTTACCGTGAATAGCCTATAATTCCTAGTAAGAAATAATTATCAAGCAAAATGTTGTTAAACTTAGCTCGCACGTATGCAATGCGTCGTCCTTTGGTGTAATTTTCAACATTTAACAAAGCTTTATTTGCAGCACTTGGAGGAATAGCTTGAAAATAGAACTTTATCTTGGCTTCAGAATAGTTGAAAATAAACGTGAGTGGACTGTAGGCCTACTCTACGGTGTTTACCGACAGGAGAAGCTCAGTGGGGGTTGGATTTGGGGGGGGGGGCCGGGTTCTATTCCCAGTCAGGCCGTCCTCATTTCGGATTTCCAATGTTTCCCAAATTCGCTCGAGACGATCTCCAGGATGGTTCCTTACCACAGGACATGGCTGACTCCTTCCAGGTTTTTGCTTTTAAACACTTTGCATTCTCCGTCCCTAAGGGCGGGTTTGCGATTGACTTAACAAAAAAAGTGTGCCGTGTGCGTAACCGTTTCAGACCTACTTTAATAAACGGTTTCAGGTATTGCAAACAAAAAAAACTTTTAAACCGTTCTGTACTTAAGTCGCTACAACACTTGTTTAGTTGTCACGTAGTAGGCTACATATTCGTCCTACAGTTATGTGAACCAATTATGAACTAGACCAGTAAAACGGGTTGCGAATCATTTATCCACAGGTACGATCATTGGTCATTGAGTTTCGCAGTGTGCAGTATAGACCAGAAATTTCCTACACGTCTGTGATGTACATAATTGTGTACACTGGGTCTGAACGTTTTAGGATATGAATCACTGTGTTCAAGGGTATTGGTTTATGACTGTTGTGCGCGGGTTCATTACGGCTCGTGTACGTTCTTGGTTTGACTTAAGCTATCATTATATTTCATACCTTAAGTACAAGTCAAGACGAAGTAGCCAATCAGAGCCCAGCGACATTTGTTGTTGGCGGTAAACTGTATTTACAGCATGGATTTGGGTTTTGTCGTATCGTGAAAACGCATGCAATGAATTATATACCTCTTTATTTAAATAAGCGTTAGAGGTCATGTTTTATTTCTTGGAAGAAGTTATCGAATTCGCTTTATTTAACCTTCTGCGAATTTATTGACGTAAATCCCCAATTGTGACATCGGCATTCCCTTATATAAGATACCGAAAGTTTTTCCAAAGTGACTGCACACGCAGTAACCACAAATAATTAAATATATGTAAATAATCCTCCCTTTTGCCCATTGTTCCGTGTACTTAACGAGTAATAAGTACAATTCTTAATTCTCCAGTAATTAATCGTAAAACCCTCCCTAATGACTGGCTGATGAGAATAAACGCCACTCCACTTGCCAACTCCCTAGCCTTAGAAAATCGCGTAATTGACCTTGGCGCAGTTGGCTAACACGCCAGCCAACAGCGCGACGTATTCTTGGCCCGAGTACCGGGTAATATAGAGCACGGGAGTGAATTTGTTAACATCCGAATGCATGGTAGGTCATTGGCTCGCTCCCCCAGTCTGGACGATTGCCGACTGTCGATTTCTGCCCTACAATCAACCATTAAATTAAAAATAATATTAAAAATGTGTATGCATGCACCAAGACTAAAGTGTCGTACTAACGTGCCGAGAAAGCCGGATCGGTGATAGTATGCGCATATCTCCCATACATTAGCCTACACCATATGAGCACGTACTAACGTGCCGAGAAAGCCGGATCGGTGATAGTATGCGCATATCTCCCATACAATAGCCTACACCATATGAGCACGTACTAACGTGCCGAGAAAGCCGGATCGGTGATAGTATGCGCATATTTCCCATACATTAGCCTACACCATATGAGCACGTACTAACGTGCCGAGAAAGCCGGATCGGTGATAGTATGCGCATATTTCCCATACATTAGCCTACACCATATGAGCACGTACTAACGTGCCGAGAAAGCCGGATCGGTGATAGTATGCGCATATTTCCCATACATTAGCCTACACCATATGAGCACGTACTAACGTGCCGAGAAAGCCGGATCGGTGATAGTATGCGCATATTTCCCATACATTAGCCTACACCATATGAGCACGTACTCGGTAATCGAGTGATTTGGAAATCGTTCTATGTCAAGAAGTCTTGCTATCGTCATTTGCATTCCTCCGCATAATCATGTGACGAAACATTTGTTTCAGGTCCTTTCTTGTCCCTGTAGTTTATGCCTTAGCACGGCCCCCATGCGGGAAGTACATTGGATTTATATTCCGTTATTTTGCTTGAATAAAAGGTGTACGAGTATATGCTGTTAGATTACTAAAATGCAGTTTTTTAAACCATCGTTTTGACGCACGAATTTGCTGAATTGTCATCCACGAAAGGGAACATCCACAGCAGGCGTAATGAACAATGGTTATGGCTCTATTTTCTTTTCAATATTAAGATATGTTTCAACATTTCGTTTACGGTAACTTAATATTATGACTTAAATACTTGTTATTATAAGTTGAAATCTCTTGTTTCATTTGTATACATTCTTGTGTTTTTCTTCTGCAACTTTCTCTAATTTCTTATATTTTATCCTACTTTCTTCCATGCACTTATCAAGAACGTGTAGTCCATTCACTGTTACTTCCGACTTTTCTGAAGCGCTGCTAAAGTTCTGCTTCAAGAATATTCCTCCGCCTCATGCAAACAAAGCTTAAATAAATATAGAAAATTGCACCAAAGGGACAACGCACCGCATTCGTCCACATTCAGATTAATAATATTTTGGTTTAAGATACTGCCTACTGGCTGGCAGCTGCTAAGTTTAAATAGGAAATGCCCACGTTGCGAGAATTCCGCCTCACACCGTTAATTTTAAAGATATGCGTTTCAAACAAAATGTATTATTCGCGAAACTTTTAAGAGAAGATCCCCACGAGCATATATATTCAATATAGATAGGATGTATGTACTTTTTGTAAACCACAAATTTATAAAACTTGTTGGAAACAGGCTATGGACGTTATATAAACATCGCCGCTGTATGGGACCTTCTGCTAAAAACTTATTGAAGAATACATATTGTTTGAAAGACTTATCTTCAAAATGAAGTAACTTAGGCGAAAATTCCTTAACACGGGCTTTCCTATTTCGCTGCTGTCAGCCGTTAGGTAGTTCCCTTAACCATTGTGTATTGCTATTGGCTATTCACGGTAAAGTGAGCGCTTTTGAAAGCCCTTCCATTTGGAATAATAACCATTAAGCATTACTTTATTTTAGCCTTAGACGTTAATCTCCGAGTGCAGTGGAATATATACGCAGTTTGTTACATACATGACAATATTTATTTAAAGAGGGGTTAAAGAACAAAAAAATGGCTGAAAGGAAAAAAAGGAAGTAGTTCCTCAAAAGTGTTTACTTTACCGTGAACAGCCTATAGGTAGTACCAACACACCGGTTTTCTCTTTGTTTTTAATAGCATTAGTTATAAATAAAATTTTATAATCTATAGATAAAATAAAAGAAGAAAGTTCAATTTTAGCAAAAAAAAAAAAAAAAAGGTACTTTTATCTTAAGAGAAGAATAAAATGATTGTGTACATGACATATTTAGGATACAACCAAACACGTCATACATTGGGAGATTTTTCGAAGATTTGATTTAAAAAAATGTATATTTGTATTGAATAGGGCTTATTGACTTCTCCCTCTATAGGCAGAAGGCTTATCAGGAGACGGCTTACAAACTAATGTATGACCTGATTTAAACTAAAACCGACGACTTGCCTGGTATTCGAACACAGAACCTCCCGCTCCCAGACCGGCGGCGCACCAACCGACTGCGCCGCGGGAGGTCGGCTCAAAAAAAAAAAAAGTAAAGAAAACGCGAACATGCTGTACAATAATAACTGGTGTTTATTCATGTTTCCTACATAGATACATAAATATACTGAGGAGGCGGACGACACAAATATTGACATATAGTGAGGTAAGACTCGAAATCACGGGCTGACATTTGATGCGAACTGACGCGACTGCACTGCCTGTATGAAACCTCTGGATTCAAGTCCGCGGTAGGAAAATCAGGGCCACTTTTATGGTAAAGGCTGTTCACGATAAAGTGAGCGCTTTTGAAATCAACCTTAGAAAGAAGTCATTGCCCTTACCTGCATATATTTTAACTGGCGCCTTGAGTGGCATGCGTCCAGTAAAGTTGGTAACGATGGATGAGAAGTAGTTCCGTACCTTAACGTCGAATGAAAAGTGTTCGGAAACCATTTCTGATAATTGGAATTATTTCTTTCGCTTTCTGTTTTTTTTTTTTATGCAGCGAAATGTGAAAATGAGCAGAGTTGTGCCATTTTTACTTTACTAATAATTTCAAAGTTTCACTTGACCGACGCATGATTAAAGTGATGAGGTTCATGACAGTGATAATATTACATAAGGCAGATTACTACACAACGTGCTTACAAGTAGATCTTAAGCAGGGCTTTCAAGAGTGCTTTTTTTTTTTTTTTTACCGCGAATGGCCTTTAGTCCTCCGGACGTGTAAAATGAGTGTCGTTAAGAGGAGGATGTACCGAAACCTTTTCTGTAAAATAGTTGTTTGCGCAAATATGCGTATCTTGGTAAATGAATGTTCTGCAAGTACGACTTTTTGTTAGAAAAGATTAAAAAAAATTATCTATCCCACTATTTTTTTTTTTTTTTTTTTTTTTTTTTTTGCATTTTCCATACTAAATGTATTACTTGGAGAGAAAAAAATCGTGAAAATGTTTAAATATCGCATTTTTAAAGCTTGCCTATGCTGTTCCCTTAAGTGGCAGGAGAAAAGTACAAGCACACGGGCGTAGTTATATCTGTGGGCTTTCATCGCGTACAATAAAGTCCCACTCATCCAGGTTTAATTTACACAGTACAGTGTCACGACGTAAACACATCACGCCTTGCGCGTACGAGCGATGAGGCACTAGGCGTGCGTGTTAGTGTCGCCCGTATTGCTCCCTCGCTTCTTGACCTGGAACGCACAAGTCCATCCCACTCTTAAAGTACAAATCAAGATCTTTATACATAAGTGATCGAACGCATACGATGCCAGTTGGCAAGCGGACACACTGGCTCTTGCATCATCGGCAATCTGCCTTCGGGAAACTAGCTTTCTCCTTTCATACCTCATAGCAGCGAGGATATATTCGTCAACAAGCTGTCTTCTGGCATTCGGGATGTAACAGGCGACATATTCTCCATTTCCTCCATCTTATCTTGAGGCAGTTACAAGGGTCCATCAACAGCCGTCGTCGTACGTTGCTCAAGGATCATTCTGTACGTTCAATTCAGTATCGAGGTCCGGATTTCATGCTTCACGGTTATGAAGAGAAAGGCCACAAGACATACCACCTTCTCAATGCGCTTCTCGTTTATCGACTTCATTCTCATAAATTATCATTTGTGCCAGTGTTTTGCTTGCATCGCCTGTTCAGTTTCCTAACCAAACCAAGCGGACGCGGTAAGCAAGATTTACAATCGGAAAACTAATTGCGAAGTTAAACATTTTCACGTGTACTCACACTGTAAAAAATATTCTGGCAAGCATCATAAACTGCAATGGAAGCTTTTAACCTTGTATGAGAAAATTACCATGCGCCAGGTTGCGAATTTAGGAATGATGATATAGAAAGTTGGGAATTTTCCTTCGCTTTGACTCTTTTTCTCAGCAAATGTAAGAACGCTACCATAAAAGTATGGTAAAAACTTTGCCGTCCACGCTTTCTCACTATTCATATACACTGGTGTCGTAAATTTGCAAATAATTTCTTACAGTGTAGGAAATGAAGGTGGGATTTCGGAACTTACTTATGGTTGAAGAGTAAACGTTAATTTTTATTTGGAATAAAAGTTTGTAAGACTCAGCTATTCAGGGTGAAAAGCTGGTATTTATAGTTACACGAGTAACAAAATACTAAAGAGGGGAATGATTAATCTGTTTTTTTTTTTTTTAATATATATTTCCTCCGGAATATGAAAGTCTTGAAGATAATGTAACGAAATGATAGTCGGGTTAGATGATGTTAGGTGTTAGTTTGTTATGAACAGTATGCCGAGTTTTCGTTGGCTGTAACTGCAAATTATCATCCTGTCTGTGAATTGTATATTCAGAAGACATGGCTCTGTGTGCACAATTGGCAGTTACTTGCTTAAGTTTTGATCCATTGAAAAGGGGTCGTGGTGGTGCCGTGGCTAGGGCGCTCGCCTCCTCCTAGGATACCGGGCTCGATTCTTGGCGGGGTCACTCCCGGATTTTCACACGTGCGAGAATTGGCGGGCGAACAATGCCGCTGGTCGGCAGGTTTTTCTCATGGATGTCTCTTATCCCCCCTTTTTCGTTCCGGCGCTGCTCGATTTACACCTCGTTTCACCCTCATCGGCTCTCAAGACTTGCCATCTTGGTTTTACATATTTCCCTCCATGACTTAATATTCGTTGTCAGTATTTAAAAACCAATCCAGTCAAGGCATAGGGTACATCTAAACAGTTATTTCGAAATACAAATTATTTTTGTTACATGATTTGTTTCACATATGTATCCGTATAGGATGTTCACGTTAAAATGAGCACTTTTGAAAGCCCTGCTTAAGATCTACTTGTAAGCACATTATGTATGCTTCCGCCTTATGTAAAATAATCATTGCAATTGACCTCGGTCAAGTAAAAGCTGTGAAATTATTACAAAAGAAAATATTTTACAAATCTGTCCATTCTAACACTTCGTTGTATTTAAAAAAAAAAAAAACAGAAAGTGAAATAAATAATTTAAGTTACCAAAAATGGTGTCCTGACACTTTTTATTCGACGTTACGATACGGAACTACTTTCCATTCATCGTTACCAACTTTACTCGGCGCATGTCACTCAGTACGCCCGTTAAAATATATGCAGGTGGGAATAGTGACTTTTTTCTAAGGTTGATTTAAAAAATGCTCTCTTTATCGTGAACAGCCTTTAGTAAAATATTATCTAATTATGTAATAGTGTCAAACCCAAATAGTAAAATACAGGTATAATTGATTGAAAACATACAAATTTCAAAAGAGTAGTCGTCCATGTCATGCATAGCTTTGATTTTTTTATGTCTGGTCATAAATTTTCATGACCAAAATTTGTAATTAAAATCCAACATGGAATGGATAGTATCCCCTTAGAGCAAAAAAAAATCTTTCCACCCCACTTAATATATTGATTTTTCAATTGCAAACGCACCCTTGGTATAAGCTGTTCACGGTAAAGTGAGCACTTTTGAAAGCCCTCTCATTTGGAATAAAAATTAATTAATTAATTTTTTTTTAGTCTTAAACGTTAACTTCCGAGTGCGATGGAATATACACACTGTGTTTATTACTGACATGCAATAAGTACTTAAAATGGTGATTTAAGGATAAAAAATGACTGAAATTTAAAAAAAGTAACCAGGGCATCACTTGACCGTGAACAGCCAATAACCGAGAGCCTCCCAGAGCTGAGCGACGCGGTAGTCTTGTCGCCTGGAACACGTGTACCCACACGCACCGCCCAGTTCCCCCGCCGACAGAACGCGTGTTCGTTGCGTTGACAAAGAGTTGCACTCAGTGCCGTCGTGTCCGCGACGACGGACCCGCCGTGGCCTTGATCGCTGAAGCTTGCGCAGGCGCGGTACGGCATTCCCTGAAAGCCTCCGCCAGAACAGCTACAGCTGCCTAAAGACATTTCTTTCGAAACTTGGCCGACTTCCGTGCTTCAGGTTGTTCGCGGTAAACTTAGCACTTTGGAAAGTTCTGCTTGTGTGCACATTCTGTAGTCTCTCACCTTATGTAGCTACGGTCAACACATTCATGGGACCCATCACTTTCTTCATGCGACGGTAAAAATCAAACAATGAAATTACACAAGAGATGCACACATTTTACACATGTTTTCATTATTACACTTAAAAAAAACAGGAAGAAAGAGAAATCATTTCAGTATTCACGGATAATACCTATAGACTATTCACAGTAAAGTGAGCACTTTTTAGGGCCCTCACAACCGGCATTAACCCCAACTAAATGTATCTTATTAAAGCCTAAGGTATTAAGTTTTGAGAGTGGTGAAAAGTATACTCTCTGTTTATTAGTCACATGCCAATGTTCATATTAAAAAGTGCGGTGAGGAGGGGGGGGGGGGATTCAGCAGTGCCTTAAAAAGTGCTCAATTTACCGTGAACAGCCTATAACACTATTTTCCCTTCGTCGTTACGAGCTGCCAGTGTGGTTGTTAAAATATATGCAAGTATCGGCAGTGACATTTTTCAATGGTTGATTTTATGTACTTACTTTATAACCTGAACATGTAAGAGTCCTAGTGAAATTTTCCGAGTAATATTTCATATTTGAGACAACCTTTAAACGTCAAAACTGAGATCTTTACTTGCGTCTGTTAAGCCACCTGAACGGAACATTAAACAACTCATCAATTAAATAAGTAAAATTTATTGCAATAATAGCGATGATATCAATTAAACTTGGCAGAACCGGTAGTACGATTTTGGAAGATGTTTTCAAACTTGCGACTTTACTCATGTGAAAATAGTTATGTTAAAACCGTTACAAAAATTTTTTTATTGATACTTCTAGAATCAGGAACTACATGAATTTTCATGGTAGCTCGTATGTCACAGCTTTTCAAAATGAAGGAACGATTTTGCTGGCGCGAGATTAAATCTTCGCTCGTAATTTTTATATTATGTACTCCATGCTTCGGGTTAGTTAAATTATGCAAAAAGGGCGAACCTTAACATAAATGAATAAGAAATTAACACACATATTAAAAAAAAATCCAATCTTATTTTTACTGGAAATTACTAAAATATAGCGTAGTAGTTTAAAATCAGCAATGTTACTTTTATTTCGACTGTACTGGTATGTGTGTAGTTCGTATAGTCAGTTAATTATTTGTATTATTTATGAAATGAATAAAGCACATGAACCCCAATTAATATTTAAAAAATTCAATGCCAGTTTAAAAGTGTCGGCCAAAATAGCAATTTTTATAAATATTATGATGTTTTCCTCTCAATTTTTAACTCCGACAATAAGCAGTTCTACTTAATCGTTTTTCATTGTTTTACAGTTGACAGGTTTGCTACCAGTACAGTGTAATAATATTCTGTTATTCCAGCTTAAACTCAAGTGATGCAAGGACGTTCGTATCATACCTTGAGTAAGTTTGTGATGGATTTAGGACGATAGTAGGTGCCGTGTGGTATACGCACAGGAAGTTTCGCATATATGTAGAAGACGCTAAACTGACAACATGTTCGAGACCCATTTGCAGCAGATCTTGGAATGTGTGCTCACATTCGATGTTTAGTTGTTTCGGGGCACACGGTCACCAGGAAGTCTCGTTATCTTTCAACCTTCATAGGCGTAATTAGGAGTGCCGATCTTTACCTAATGAATCGATTTGCTGGTTCGCTCTAAATCGTGGCACACAATATCGATGCTCATAAAAATCGGATTGAAAAAATCGATTTTCTGGAAATCGAATTTCGATGTTTCGGGCTGATAGTAAGTACACTCTTCATTTACATGCAGTATTGCCAGATTTCGGGAAATTTCCCGTTAGGAAAATTTTAGTTGGTAGGAAAGCGGGATAAAACTGGGAAAAAAGTAAATTTCAGCCATACTGCATGTTTGTTTAAGTTTTTGTATCGAATTCCATTAGACTACAGGACGAGAAAATGCATTACATTAAGTGACACGCAATCGCTGAATTTAAAACAATTCTTCAAGAAATATATAGATTCCGAAATAAATCAGAGTATTCAATATCGATCTAAAAACGGGTTTTTAAGACCGACTGAATCAATTTTCAAAAAATCGATATTTTATCGGCATCCCTAGGCGTAACTGATGGACATAGAAACCAAGAACAACATAATACTGTCCACGCCGACCACTGCCAACACTTGGAATCGTTAAATAAGTTGACACTACAAGTGAATTTATTCGTTACACGTACTCTAAGTTAACTTAGAATACGATATTAGATCCCTCACCTATCTGTAACTACGTTCCGATTTCCAGGCGCAGAAGCAACGAAGCGATATTGGTGACTGTGGTACGCGCCCCACGTAGGCACAGCTGAAACTATGGAACTTTCAGCCCCCCAGCCCTTGTGCCAAAGTCATCTATCTTATTCTACTCTTTGGTATTTCTTATTCGCACATCACAATAATAATAACACTTTGGTTAATACACGAAATGGCGCGAAAACTAATAGTTCATAAGATGAAGGGAAGTTTAATAACTTACGTGTGCAAATTGCTTAGTTTTAGACAGAAATACAAAGTAGTTAATCTGACATCGAGTTACGTTTTCAATACTATCTACAGGAAATGAGAGAATACAACTGTAAGGCATTAACATATATTATACACACAGGAGCAACACAACGTGTGCACATTTTCAGCCACCTAACAGGTCTTTATTTTCTCTCCATTTTTTGCACTTTAGCACTATTCAATCTGAGTACATCTGCTACATACATTTCTCTAGCAAAATTATTCCAATAAACTGTGTAAGCAAACGGGTATAGGTGGAGACAATAATAAATAAACACTGCACCATCGTTGGTATCTTCGTTTAGATGATATCTTCCGTCGAATCGACAGTAACGTGTCGGATCCAGATGGTGTTGCTTACATAGGCTTATCATTGCCCATTGCCTGAAGAACTCCGAAATGATATCCAACAGTTATTCATATTGCAAATTACCACAATTGCGCCTTTCCTACGCAACAAGTTCTTACCGAGTAATGGTCGCCAATAAGACCCTAATTCGGTTACTCTGGGTTGTTTTTTACTATGCGTATTTTTCACCAAGCGTATTTCAATGGAAATTTGTTTTAATGAAATATGATTTGTACGATTTTCTCCAAATAAATATATCTAAAGAAAAACGTATGAATAATGTCAATCTGAGAAAAATCGTCCAACTGTGAACTTATAGTTTCACTAAATCACCTAAATGATTGTATTTTTAATGTTATTGAGAAACTGGTAAAATTGTAGCAGAGGCAGGTGAGTAGCTGCAAAACGGGATGGGCACTTTTGAACAAAATAATTCAGTTATTTTACTGGAAATCACCACAGCCACGATGGACAAGTCATTATAGGCCTACTTTTAAGGTTAATTAAAAATCACTGAAATCAAACTTTGAATATTTCGTACTCGTAACTGCACATATCTTAACATTAATTCAGATTGGAATGTTAGTTTACAGCCAAAAAATGTTGGTCAATGACCTGAAGTCTTGTAGTAAGCGTGGTATTTAAACAAGTGTCAAAATAATTTGTTTTTCTATTTGACTTATTTGATTTAATTTTCAGAAATAATGGCATGACATAGAAGTGACACAAATTATGTTTCTACAACTCCACAGTATTTTATCGAAGCTTGAATACTAATAATTAGTAAATGCCATTGTTAATTATTACATGTGGCTGTATAACAGGCAATAAACCGAAAAAATAAAACTAGACGGATCTTCCGAATATGTACAATGAACTGTGAAATAGCCATCACACTAATAGTTTCCAAGTAGAGCGGGAAACTGAATATTATATTATGGTAGGTTACAGCTCACGATTTGTGCTCAGAAGCCAGGAGCAAGTCAATGCCATCGCAACTGAATGATATTGATTGTTGACCTTGACCTTAGATGACATAGAACCCCAAAATCTTAAATAAATTCGGCTAAATCATTTTCTATTCATAAATATAAAAAAGTATATATATTATTCTTGCCCCATCATTCCGATCTGACGGTGACAATTTTTTCCAGTTTTTACAAAAAAGTTTTCATAAGAATTCTATTAGTAAACAATTGATAACGTATTCTTTATTAAGAGTTCATTATAAAAACATCCCAAAAAATATGCAAACTGTCACTTAAGTGTAGTCGACAAGGTAATTAATTTAAATAATACTTTGAATTATTACATGTTTATTATTGAAACGATCGTTACGATAACTTGAAAAATAATTTTCAGTCAGTAAACGCTATTAAAACCAGCAGAACACCAATGAAAAAAAGTTTAAATAAATTCCGAGGAATAATTCTCGCTCGCGCATAGTTGAACGGCTAGGCGCTTCTCGTCCTGCAGTTTTCAACTATATTTGTTCAAAAACTTCGTCCATTATATATACCATACTCCTGAAGTACAGCACAGTATCCAGTCATATCTCTGTCTTAAAACTGCCTCAAACAAGAACAAATTGTATCCCACGTTATAAGTAGAATGGGATCGTGTGAGCTATGATTTGATACTTTTATTTAGAGTGCTGAATATACTTAGCTAGTTACGTCTGAAAACATAGTCTGAGAAGAATTTCTAATGATTGTCTGTGTCCTATATAATACTTTATTGAGAATCAAAAATAGTATAAAAATAAAATGACTTAGATTTTATTTTTAAAGTGTTGTTTAAATAAATATTTTGTAGGCATAGTAATTACAAAGCTACCTCTAAACGATTTCTTCTTGCTTTGTGTACAGTTTAACCATTAAATGAATTTCTTTTGAGATTACATAAAATTGCCTAACTTATTACAATATATCAATGTATTAAAATTTTATAGTCAAAGCTAATATTAACATATGTACAGAGCGTTTATCATCCATGAATATGTGCGTATTGTGAATTGGAAAATTTAATTTAAACCACAAAGGTTTAAACGAATTTTAAGACGATGTCCTTCATACCGAAATAATGGGAAAATACGTGGATATAAAATTTCTAAAAACATTTTTTTTCTCGCATTTTTGGTTTGGGATTACACAAGGTTAAGTGGGTATCGCCCTACTTCACTCTCCAATCCCAATGTCAAACTCAAGGTCCCAGGTACGAGATCACTTACCCGTTCTTGGGTTTTTATCCTGAATCCTGTACCCAAACTTGCTAAACGGTCCTACGAACTTGGCTTTACCAATGAAGCCACGAAATCCACAAAACACAGCCTCCGTTGAGCAGTTACGTATTTGCATGCGAAGAAAGGTAACAATCCATATCCATCAGCAGCCATTGGTGAAAATATTCAGAGTGCTGTTGACAAAAACTGTAGTTTCAATATATCTTGAACACTTGAATTATAACATGACGTTTAAATCTGTTCAGAGAGGGCTGATTACCTACATACAGGCCACCATGCACACAAGAAGACGATATGCAAGGAGGGGGGAGGGATGCATTTTAAGGTTGCAGTAACACCCTTCTACTACGTGAAAAGCTTCTGAAGGGAAACCAGTTAGTGATCGGCAATCTCTGGAGAGTGACGCTACGATGAAGTGACTACGGAATAAACCGACGGGGAAAATTGAGACTTCTTCCAGGAAACCAACCATGTTGTTTTTAACATGCGAATATTCCTACTAGAATACTCCGGGAATCGAACTTGGATAGGTGTGGTGGATTACCGTCATGCTCAGAAGGGGATGTATTATCGTGAGCTTTTCGAAGTGAACTGCAATAAACGCTCTTGTTTTTTTTTTTTACCCCTCGTAAAACGTATTAATATGTCGTTAGGTTGTAGCGTTACAAAGCACAGCTTGAGGTGGGTGCTGTGGTTGAACTTTGGACTCGCATTCGGTACGACCTGGGGTTCGAGTCCGAGTCCGGTCATCCTGATTTCGGTTTTCCATTGTTTCCCGAAATAAACTCCAGGCCAATGCTGGGATGGGTCCTTAACGCAGGCCATAGCAGATTCCTTCCCCCGTTCCTGCATGTCTGAGCAACTTGCTCCGTCTCTAATGACCTCGCTGTCGACGAGACGTTAAGCCTTAACTATAGGCTGTTCACGGTAAATTGATCACTTTTGAAAGCCCTGCTTAAGACCTACTAGTATGCACATCGTGTCTTTTCACACCTTGTGTAAAATTAACATTTTCGTGGGCCTCGTCACTTTATTAATACGTCAGTTAGGTAAAATTTTGGAATCATTAGAAAAGTAAATATGTTACAAATCTGGTCATCTTTATACTTCGATGCATTAAAAAAAAAACAGAAAGCGGAAAAAATAATCTAAGACAATAGAAATGGTTACCTAAAACTTTTCATTCGACTTTAAGAGATGGAACTACTTTCCATGCATCATTACCAACTTTACTGGGCGCATGTCATTCAGTGCATCCGTTAAAATATATGCAGGCAGAAGCATTGACTTTTTCCTAAGGTTAATTTCAAAAGTGCTCACTTTATCGTGAACAGCCTTTACCTACTTTCCTGTCGCCTGTGGTGAACGGAGCTAAAGACAGGCTCAAATATCGTGTGTGTTTTTTTTTTATAGCGGAGTACATCTTGCCATGTAAGCGGAGAGATCCCGACATCAGCTCGTGCGTGAAAAGGTCCTTCAACCACCTGAGGCCGTACCTGCAAGCCGGTAAGTCAGTTTCTCCTTATCTCCCTTTCTCTCTCTCTCTCTCTCTCTCTCTCTCTCTCTCTCTCTCACACAACCCCTCGTTAAGCAACGACTCGCGTTGCACAACCTCGCCTCGTATGCCGTCGTAGATCTGAACATACGCAATCACACAAGCACACATTCCTTTCCTGCAATGCGGGTCCCGCGACAAAGCGGGCCTGCTAGTTCCTCAGCTACACTTTAGCTGTGTTTACAATGCAAAACGAATAAACTTTGTGCGTTATGACGTGTACAGAAGGACTGAAAGTATGTTATTTCGTGCGCTGGTTTACATTATAACTTAGCAGGTTGTATTCGGTGCTGTGATTAAGCGTTAAAGGAAATTGTTATATTTTATATCTTTATAAAACTTGTGTGCGGTGGCGACAAATCAGAACAGAGTGGTCGGTGTTGTTTGCATAAAACTGTTATTTACAGTAATATAAACATAAAAAACATTAAAACATGTTTATGATTATATTAGTTAAAAAATAAGGTTCACTGATATAAAATGTCTGCTTTGAAGTATGATCTGCTTAAATATGGCTGTGTTATGCGAGGTTCTGTTTAGGAACAAAAATAAACAGGACCGACTCATCTCAATTTTCCATTGGTTGGACTTAAGAATCATCAGGTGTGTGAATCTTAAATCCAGAATACGTAATTCCGTGTGCGAGAACATCGGTTACTGCGTTATTCGTAACTCATATTTTTTATATTTTCAACTCAGCTTTACACACGCTGCTTGTAGCGTTGATACACGCCTCGAAAAATGTTTTGCACCAACTGTAATTCGGTTACTTTTGAAGGACGTTCGCTGGAATAGTAAGTGGCATCGTAATGATGCGGGAGTCACATAGCCCCGACAGACACAGCACGAAAATACAAAACCCACAACCACGACACAACATTATATTTTCAATGCGACTGCTCGAATTTGCAGCCCGACAGTTTACCGACACGACCCGAGTAAAATTTTTCGGAACCATTTAGAAGGCGCTGATTAACTACGCTAGTTTCAAAGGCGGTGGGCAGACGGGACATTTGGAATACATGGTGGTGACAAAATGTTATCGCTAATGCATACAAAGGAAAATTTATTTATTGTAAGTGTTAAATAGAATCATTTTCAAATTCTTTTTTCTTTTGAGCTTTGTAATGGTCATTGTAGGGAAACTTACCATACAATTTCATTTTGCAAGGTTGCGCACTCTGTTTGTCGTGCCGCACGACACGACGGAAATATAAATAATTTCTAATCCAAAATTGCTGGTAGGAAGACAGAATTTGTCGGGCTTACGTCAGCTATATATTGTATTTCATTGGCTGTTTAGTTTTAAGAGCCGTACTGGGGCTGTCGTGTCGTGCTTGTCGGGGCTATGTGACTCCGGCATGACAGACGTGGTAATCTGTAGAAACACTGCGTATTTCCATCCCATACTTTCTCTTGTGCCGTGAGCAACCTAGTGATGGTGCAAAACTTTTTTTGTGGTGTATACTTAAAGTGTTGCCGACGTAATATTATACATTGGCTGTATTTAATTGAGTGGAATGGAGCTTATCGTTACATTACGTAACATAACGACACTCACATTCTTTGAAGACATGAGCGAAGAAATATTACTTCGCCAGCAGTTTTAACGAGGTTCTCTGTAAATTAATTTCACGCCAGGAACACTTGTAGTATAAGTTACTCAAACGTACTGGATGTATTGTATATTATTCTAGGCAGGAAATAAAGTTTAATTGGGATACTTTTAATTCGGCATTATATGGGCAGAAAGACGGCCATTAATGAAAGTTGTGCAGTATTGTTAGAGACGTGCAAAATTCGTGTGGTATTATTTAAGAACAGAGTGAACTCCAAGTTACTGCGCGTTTGACCAACTTCAGCCATTTGTCGAAGGTATGTTTGTCACGCCTCGGAGAACACTTGAGCCAATAAGTTCAGCGGTGGAGCAACCAATCTCTTTTAAGGAGATCAAGCAGACACAAGACGATGATTACTGCGTAGCGGCCGATGAAACCACGAGCTTTGGTCACTTGTCTATAAGGCAGTGGAGTATATCAAGTCTCCGAAAGATAACGCGAAATTTGCACGTCTCTAAGTATTGTAAGTGGGTGTCCTGTGCTGTGTGAATCAAAAGGACAGTTATTAGGGAATACAGAGACAAACAAAACCAATGGACATACAATCGTGAATATATGCGGTTTACTTCTAGCCTGTCCTAATTTTCATTAAGCCTGGAGCCACACTCAAAGTGTTGAAAATGTATGGGGCGTAAATTAAAGTTCAACGGGAAAAAAGAAGTACTCTGCGCATGTCTCTGAAGACAGAGTGTGGCACCCAAGAAGTGGCAAGGCCCGTTGCACACACTCAGGTTTTCGCCCGTTCGATTTCGGACGGGAAAGAAACCCCAGACGTTGATGCACATTTGCACACCGTCCGGAATTAAAACCTGGCGGTAAATCATCGCTCGGATGCCGGATAGCACCCGGAGGTGATCTCGACTTCTTCCAATCACCGGACGGGAGGTAGTTGGCAGGGGTGGATTGTTAAAAACGGACCTTTACCCCACTGTCCGGTTAAAAGCCGTCCGGTACAGGCGTGTGGATAGTGAACTCATCCACTGAACATACAAATATGCATATCAGTTGGATATTCTCGTCTGGCTGGAATCGGAGTAAAACCGGAGAGCTACAAATGCAAAGTAGCGGGGTTTTGCCAAATTTGTGAGCAAATATTTTTCGGAAGTGAAGGTATTTTCGCGAAGATATTACTTTCTTATTGCAAACATCCTGTGTTTTGTTATGACATAACGTAATTTACTAGAGGATTTTTAAGTGCAAATACATTTTTTGTAAATTTCTTTGGCGCTAACTTTTGCGAAAATATGCTGAAAGATTTTCTGTTGGCGGAAGTTAACGAGAGAGAGCTGGCTGCTATAAAACGTTCCCATGGCCTATCAAATGTGCTGAATAGCGAAAGAGAAAAACAAAATTCCTAACTTGCATATTATTGTTCAAGTCATTGTTCTATGCCATTTTAATCTAAAAAAAATTCATTCTGTTTCTTTGTTTAAGCATAATATCTCATTAAAATAATAATTTTTATTCTTTTTACGATACAAAACTAAAATAAACTAGGAGATATTAAATAATAAAATAAGGAATATTGATATACATGTCTCTTAATTCATTTGAATAAGTCTTCAAAAATCTTTCTACGAAAATTCAAGCACAGTCACAAGTAAAAGATATGCAAATTTTTCCTTACACTCGACGATTTATATATTTTTTTGTACTTTAAGTATTTATGGTGGTTTTCAAATGAAAGATGTATCATTTCTGCATGTGACTTATTGCTCATTATTTGTATGTTTGAATAAAATATGAGTTTTACACATGATTTGCCGAGAACTATGGGTTTTCAAATTTATATTTGCTTGAATTGACATCACATGTATTTTCCGCGAGTTGAAAACGTGATAAGTACAAATACGAAACTTAATGAACTGTTTTACCTCACAACAACCACAGCAACACGATCGACACGATACAACAACCCGACACGATGTCAGGGCACGAAGAATATCAATGTTATATTTTACTCAGTATTCACAATACTTCGTCAATATCCGACCGATAAGTGTTGTAATTTACTTTTACCAAAACTTTCAAATAAATAAAAATATTGTGACAAATGCGTGGGAGTGAAATTTTCAAACGTGTGACTTGAGTTTATACAAAAGAAAATATAATTTGAGTCCGGTAAATTTCTTATCCTTTTCTGTCACAGTGTCCGAAACAGAAAACGCTGTCCCTCGTAAGTGGGAGACGTAATTCGTTGTTGAGACCATGTTCCGTGGTTTCATAAACATCTACTGTCTACATCAATAGCAAAAACATTTTTGTTGGTCTATAATAATAACAGGGCGTTAAAGTGACACTCTGTAGTACGATTTCAAAGAAAATTTTGTACGTTACAAATCCTAAAATTATACATTTGTCTCTGAGTGGAAGGATCAACGTATTGAACCCATAGACTAAAGATTAGATAATCCGCTTATTCGTCTTCTGCGCATGTATCCAACATTGACCTACCCCAAGCCTACACAACTGTCAAAGTCATATAGACAACATTGATGGACGTGTTTGATATATCTTAATTTTAAAATGGCAAGCACTATTATATTAATAAAATACTTTTACCAATTTTAATATAATCAAACTGCATTACAAATTGGTTTGATGAAATATACATTCATATCAAAGTATTTGTTTACAAATCAGTTTTCTAACCTCAAATCCAAACCACGCTATTTTTGCTAGACGTGTTGGCAGAAGTGCAATTCAATGTTGGGACCCGGAGATTGGTTGTACGCAGCCAGCAAAATAGGTGAACCTCATCTTTAGTCTATGATTGAACCTCTTGGCTATACGCTCGCGGCGGTGGTTGTGTGTTGGCAGGTATAAAGGAGATCGAGCTGCCGTCCATCGACCCCTTGGTGATGCCCAGGTTGTCGATGGAGAACGGCAACGGCGCCGTCAGAGTGCGAGCCGTCTTTAGCAACATGACCACCAGGGGAGGCGGCAACTACACCATCACCAATGTCAAGTGGGTAGCCTACCCCGCAGGCGTTAAGACCATGGAGGTATTAGGTTATGGAGTGGAAGCCGAGGCACGAAAGTGAAGCCGACAGTGAAAGACAAGGACAGGGCTAGTGGTGGCAAAAGGGTGAATGTTTTACATTGCTTACTATGTAACTTTTGCCACTCATAATATGGCGGCTGACGTAAACAATCGGTCTGTGCATGCGCAGTTGAAAGAAGTCAGACAAGGCATCGGCTTCACTTGATAAACTCCATCATCTATTACCTCCATGATTACGACCCGCCTAGTTGCCTAAGCTGCGTTGTTGCGTTAGCTGTGCATTTATGAAAGCCCTGTTTGAGATTTATTTTTCTCTTTATTTTGTATCCTCGCGACATAAGTAAATTTAGAATTACCACAGGCGTGATGACTATGTTACTGCCTCAGTAAAGTGAAAAAGAGTATAGGCTATTCACGGTAAAGTGAGCACTTATGAACTTACCTTAGGCCGGGAACACACGGAAAATTCCCGTCCAATCTTGATGATATATGGAGAGGCATAGGGCAGCACACACAGGCACGGGCCGGACCCGGTAATGGTCCCGGCCGGGCGACAGCCGTTTTCCGGTGCCGTGTGTTTCCGGTCTTAGGAAAAAAAAACCCTTTCCCTGCCAGCATATATTGTAACGGGCGCACTGAGTGACATACGCCCAGTGAAGATGGTAACGATGGAGGGAAAATAGTTCCATATCTTAAAGTCGAATAAAAAGAGTTAGGTCACCGTTTGTGATAACTTAAATGTAAATTCTTTCACGTTCTGTTTTTTTAATTTATCGAAGTGTGAAGACGAGCATATTTGTATAGTATTTACTTTTTTTAATAATTTAATAGTTTCATTTTACCGACGCATAAATAAAGTGATGGGGCCCATGGCAATGTTAATTCTACATAAGGCGGAGGAATACGCAACGTGTTTGTATACAAGTAGATATTCAGCAGGGCTTTCAAATGTGTTCAGTCTACCGTGGACAGCCTAAATGTTGTACCGATGACAATTAGTTCTCTAATGTGTGTAAAGCATTACATACGCAATACAACGTCAAAACTTGGATCTAATTATCTTAATTAGCTGCCAATTTAACTAAGAACTTGCATGCTAGTGTGTAAGGTAGCTTACATGAAGTTAACGGGCAGTGGTCATTTTCTAAAGTTGATTTCAAATGTTCTTACATTATCGTGAACAGGCTGTATCTCTTTTGTATCTTCCTCGTCGCGTGCCGTATCGTATTTAAAGTTTCGTGGTTATGCAAGGATGTACTAAAGACGAACTGGCCTCATACTGACGGTATAGTCAAGTGGACAGAAATAAAACTGCCATGTGAATACCAGACATCAAAGCTTCGTTCTACTGTCGGTGCGTAGAACTTTCCTGGAGCTGCTCATTGTGTTTGAGGTGATAAGAGCGGCACTAACACGCGCACTTAGTGTGTCCGTCGCTCTTACGCTCAAGGCGCCGAACTTGCGTTCAGTGTTTCCGTCGTCCTGTTGTAACTATAGGACTCTAAGAGTACGTAGACCGGAGAGGTTTTATCGCGTTCATTGCACGCATCGATACGGGCGACAATGACACGTGCGCCCAGTGCCTCGTCGCTCTTATACGAAAGGCGCTGAACAGGCGTGCAGTGCTTCCGTCGTCACACTTTCCTGTGCTAATTAAATCTATAACAGAAGGACTTTGATAAACGCGATGGCAGCCCACAGGTGTAATTACGGCTGCACCGTTTTATTTACCTCCTGCCTCTTAAGGAAACTACGCAGGCTAACTCTAAAAATGCGATTTTTTACGATTTTCACATTTTTCTTAATACGTTTCCGGTTTCTTAACGATTTTTGAATAAAACCTTTGAAAAATCACCCCATGTATGACGTGTTTAGTTAGGCCCTATTACCTAGATACGCCATGGATCACAACAGTTTTGGTGCATCTGTTAACATAAAAGTATTTTATTTTTCATTAAATTGAAGTTTTACCTATATTTTATTTATAAATTATAATATTTAACTTATAATAAATATGAATAGTAAACAGTGAGAAAACATGTGGGTTGGTAGCGCCTAGTAATAAATAGTTCTCATGCAAAATATCTAAGTGCGCACGAATTTGGTTCGATGTCGTTTGGTGTAATTTTCTAGATTTAACTAATCTCTGTTTGCACGAGGCGGACGAATATCCTGGAAGTAGAACTTAATCAGGGTTTCAGAAAAGTGCGAAGTAACCGTGGATGTATTGCATGATAAAAACAAGATCCTACGGGCTTAGATAATTGGTTTTTATCTTTTCTGGCAAAAATTAATTTTTCCGCGCAGACAACGAATGTACAGAAAAAATGCCTGGACTAATTACTCTCAAGCGATGGCAATATAAAATTTTATTACTGAAAAGTTTGAACCAAAGTTCAGTGTAGAGTCCTACAATCGTTTTGCATGTTTCCGACTAGTATATTACGAGATATATGCTATTCACAGTAAAGCGAGCACTTTAGAAAGCCTTCTCATTTGGAATAATAAACAATAAATATATTTTATTTCAGCCTTAGGCGTTAACTTTTGTGTGTGGGGGAATATACACACTTAGTTTATTACTCGCATGACAATATTTATTTTAAAAAAATGGCCGTTAAAGGAAAAAATGATGGCTGAAAGGAAAAAGTATCTAGGGCCTCAAAAGTGCTCACTTTACCGTGCACAGCCTATACATTAAAAAAAAAATTGCTCAGTTGGAGGGATATGTGTAACTCTCATTCGTTGTTGAGATTACGCTGTCCTCTTGTCAGGTTGTGAAATGTTAGTGCAAGAGAGGTATAACTCTCATTCGTTGTTGAGATTACGCTCAGAACAGAGGTAAGTATAGAGATCCCGTTCATTCACTTTGCACCAAACCTTAGGTTTGGTGTAGCGACAGTGAGGGAGCTATAGGGTTAAACGTCCAACATACCACTTAGACAATGTCGCACCAGAAGTTATTAATATCAACGTAAAGTGAAACCGTAATATCCTAAGTGTGAATTTCAAAAATTTGGAATATATATGTAACAGTTACATAATTTGTTTTGTTATGAACTGAAATAAATGCGGTATTTACTTCTAAAGTCAATATCTGTAATGTATTATATATTTACCTATATGTATTAGTACACTGGACCAGCGTGCAACATCATATAAGATGCACTGGAACCATTGTTTACTCTTGACTATTTTTGTCAAGCTAAACGTATGATATTTTTTACTTTTATGCCCCGCATACCTTTCGCTTGGATTGCGTTGCAGTGTGTTTGAAATCTGCGTTGCTATTTTAATGAAACCAATAAACGTGTTTCCATTAAACCGATACTCGAAAAGAAAACATACTTCATACGCGGGACGAATAATGCTCTGAAGACATTAAGCACATTATAAATACTATTCCCTTAGCCATGCAACACAGCTAACACCGGCTTTCTCACACAGTTGTACTTCAAAACATAATGGTAGGAAACATGCAAAGCTCTTATAAGGTCCTGCACTCTAAATCTGAATCAGTGAGAGCTTCACAGTTTCAATTAGCCAAGGGTGCCTCCTGACTGATTCAACAGTCGCTCCAGTGAGTTTAAATGATGAGTCAATGAAAAAACGGTAGATTTTTTTCACTTATTGAATCAGTGACATTTTTCGCTGATTCGCCAGTCATTTGTTTCACTTATTTTCAGTGGTTTGTTTTTACTGATGGACTCTGTTACACAGCGTGTAAAAATGGCCTTTAAACAATGTTAAAAATGGCCGGTAAACAACACGTACCAAGTGAAATAACGATAAATAAGCTAATAAAACCATTACAATGCACTTTCTTAAATGTGTTTCTTCTTTCTAAACACAACTTTCGAGATAATATGAACATTCAGCCTTTCATTCCGTTTTTACGTTATTCATTTCGTTTTCATGTAATTATCACAGGGCTCTGTTTGAAGATTTAAACTGCATACAATGTGGCGAGGAGAGTGCACTCATATATAATATTCGTTTTAACAATCTTAGAGTACCCATTAAACTAAAAATTAGAAGTATGGGCATACAATTTAAATTCTCACGATTTTGTTAATAACTATAATACATATATTTATCAATTTTTTTCCAACTTGACTTAGTAGCGCAGATGGTAAGGGGTGTGTGAATTCGAACCTGGCCACCTCCAGGAGTTTTTTTATAATTTTTTTAAATTTCGGTTAGTTGCGTAATATAAACAGTAAACTATCACATAATTATTTGGTTAGATTTAACAAAAACACTATTTAATTCGCCACTACAGTCTGCCGTCACTTATTCAATAGGTGAAATTGTTTCACGTAATTAATTCAATCACTGAAATTTTTTCACTGAAACAATCTGTGGTTTCCCACTAATTAGAATTTAGAGCGTGCAAATTAATTTTTTTTTTTTGCAGAATTTCAACCAAATAAAGTTATAGGGTTTCCGCTTAGGTACACGCAGCACGATGAGAACACTGCACGCCAGTTCAGGACCGTGAGGTTAGGGGCGATGGGGCACTACGCGAGCGTATCAGTGTCGTCCTTATCGCTACCATACTTCTGGGCCTTAAACATGCAAGCAGCTCCAGGTGGGCGGCAGCCTTATAGTATATTAGCAGTTTCTTCACCCTTTTTGAATCATTTGGAAAATCTCCCCATATACGACGTGTTTAGTTATTTCCAACATATGTCATGTATCACAAGCGTTTTATACATGTGTTTATAAAAGTTACTTTTTTCTGTTAAATTGTAATGTTATTCATATTTTATATATAAATTATAATGCTTCATTAATTTGAATAAATATCAGTGAGAAAACACGTGTGTTGGTAGGAGCGCCTGGTGAGAAATAGTTCTTATACAAAATACTGTTACACTGAGTGCGCACGAATTCGGTGCGTTGTCCCTCTGGTGTCATTTTCCAGACTTAGTTAAGCTTAGTTTGCATATGAGGCGGAGGAATATACTTGAAGTAGAACTTTAATAGGGCTTCAGAAAAGTGTGAAGTAACCGTGGAAGGATTATAACAACGAGATTTTGAGCATACACTAAACATGGGGTAGACCGATTATTCGTCTTTCTCCGCATGTACCCAACATTTACATACCCCAAAGGAACACAACTGCCAAAGTCACAGGATCAACAGTGATAAACGAGTTTGTTTATATTTCAATTTTCAAAAGACAAGCACTTTTATACGAATAGAATACTTTCATCAATTCGAATTTAATCAAACTGTATTTCAAATAGGTTAGAGAAATTATACATACATTTCAAAGCACTTGTTTACAAATGAGAGTCCTAACCTAAAACCCAAACCATGCCGGTTTTTTGCTAGATAAGTTGGCAGAAAAGCAGTCCACTGTTGGGACACGGAGATTCGGTTGTGCGCAGCCAGCGAGATCGGTCTACCTCATCTTTAGTCTATGCTTTTGGGAATGTCAACGAGTACAAGGCGGTGTTGTCGCAGGGCGGACGTGCAGAACTACAGGATAGACCTGGGGCTGCAGATCCGGCGGATAGAGTCCACAGGCAACTACGAGGTCACCGGCAACGTGCTGCTCTTCCCCGTCAGGAGCAAGGGAGACTTCTGGGCCGTCTTCCGTGAGTAACGTTCTCCACCCTGCCAGAGGCTGTCGCTCGACGATAACAACTTCTGCACCTCGCCTTCATAAACATATTTTTTTGTGACCGACACCAAATTATTTTGTAATTGCTGCAAGACCATGCGTCAGTGTAGCGGAGGGGCAGGATGGTCAGGGCGCTCGCCTCCCACCACGGCGATCCGGGTTCGATCCCCGGCGGGTTAACTCCCGGATTTCAGCATGAGGTAATCATGCTAGACGATGCCGCTAGCCGACGGATTTTCTCTCTCGGAGTGCTCCCGTTTCCCCAACCCCTTGCATTCCAGCGCCGCTCCATCCTAGGGTCTCATTTATTGTCATGTCCGGGGATGAGGGTCACCTACGGGTCCTAGCTTGAAAGCCCGTCATTAGGAGGTTGTCGCCTCACCTTGGATGCACTCCCCATATGAGATTTAAATTTATTTAGTTGTGTGGAGGGGTGGGGGCGGTTGTTATCATTGGGGTATTGAGAGCTGACGAGGGTGAAGCGATGTATGGAGCAGCGCTGGAATGAAATGGTGGATGAAATGGGATATCCCTGAGAAAATCCGCCCGCCAGAGGCATCATCCGGCACGATTCTCACGAGCTAAATCCCAGGAGCAAACCTTGCAGGGTACGCACCCGGTTTGCCTTGGTATGAGAGTGCTCTAGCCTTTGCTTCACCCTGCCCCCTCACAGTGTTTTAATGAGTTCAAAACAAGCACTTCTCGTAACAACTAAAATAACAGTTCACTTAACACTACAAAAGAAACGCTATGTTCATCACAAAAATTGGGCAGGAGAAATTTGTACGAAATATTTTGTAGTTACGGTAAATTTTTTTTTTTCGGTGTGTGTATACTGCCATCTCCAAGAAATTGAAAATTTTTAGTAGAAAATTTGTGTCATTAACCCTAAAAAAATTATAAATCAATTGACCTAATTTATTTCTAAACGTGATTAAACATGTTTCAAGTTATCAATCTACATATCAATCATATTCACAAAATATGAACATTTCTCTGTTATACAATTTTTTATGTATTGGTTACAAATGATTTACGATGCGTGGTTCTTGTATAGTGTAAATTATTTAATTTTTTTTCGTATTCGTCATTGTGTCGATTAAATTGTTTCGTATTAGCATTTGTGGAGCATTTACCCGACTGAAAATGTTTGCTGGTGATTGTGTTATTTAACTGCGTCTTTACATTTGAAAACAAATGAAAGAAATGGCCCTTACAGCTGCCAATAAACTTTTATATACGCCAGAAGAATACAAATTATGCAACTGTCAAAAGGATGCTCAGATTTAATTCCTGAGATCCTGTACACGGGAGCTAGGAAATGCAAGTAAACTATTTGCTGCAGCAATCGCCAATCTCCGAGATGTAGTTGGCTAGAACAACAGCCTGCGATGCCCGATTTTCATCTCAAATGAGGAATTTATTTGTGTGTCGTTTCTAAGAGTTTATTTTGCACACCTGAATGAACTCGGAATCTACGTGTATAGAGACTGTTACCATGCTGGCTGGAGGCAGCTGTAATCAAGGGATCTATTTGTGGACAGTACAGCGTAAAATTCAAACTACAACTCAATTTTTACTCTTAGACTTTCTAGACTGGTCTAAATACTTTCTGTCAGTGCCGCTACTGTTTGAATGGAATAACATTCAATTATATCGCAACTTCTTAATAGCGACTTGGTTGCATGAGTGTTCAGTCATACTGTAAGTTAAATTTTCTTTACCTCCGTTAGTATTAATGAAATCACTTATACTTATTTCATATGGTTTAAAGTATACATTTTATACAGGTGAAATTCGTCTTATTCGCGTATACTTGGCATTGGATTATATTGTTCGTTTCTGCGATCTCCTTTAGCTCTTGTTTTTATTCAGTTCCCTTGACTTATTAGTTTTTGAATCTAATTTAATTTTTCCGAAGTTCGACTTTTTATATTTTCCTGTAGGAAAATCTTGGAAATCCTATCACTTTGCACCTTTTGTTTCATCGCTGCAGTTAACTGTTGTAAGTGAGAGCTCTGAAGTGTCAGCCAGCGTTGCGTCATCGTAATGACGGGATATATAGGTTATGAAACCAAGGTGTCACAGTAATTTTAGGGGACGTGAAGCGATGACAAAAGACCGCAAAAACGCTTGCAATTTTAGTTTTTTTGACTGTTGCAATTTCTCAAGTCGTCCATAGCAGTCAGTCTTGTCGGCGTCTGAAAGACATCCATCGTATAACTAAGTGATATTGTGAGACTTTAATTGCGTGACGAAAGAAATCCTCATAGTTTTGAAACAACCAGCAAATTGAACTCAAACTTGTTCTTTACGCGTTAATACCGCGAGAAATTCCCTCCTTTGAATTATTATGAGTCTACTGTGTTCAACATTCAACTAAGTTTTATTTCTCTCGCCTTACAAGAAACCAACTGAATAATATTTATTCATCCACTAGATTTTCTTATTACATTAACTATGCTTTGCGTGCGAATTTTTAAGTGTTGTTAATATCCTGATATATTTCATGATTAGATGTTTATTGCTGCTGAAGGTATTAGCCCTTGTATTTCTAAACGTTTTGCCTCACGTTGAGTATTACATAAGTTGTGTGCTCGGAAAACTACTATATAATCTGTCATTTAATTAGTGGAGGAGAACAAAGTCGCTATTGAAAATATACCGAATGAACGACAGAATTTTGTAGCACGCAGTATCAAAATCTTACTCATTGAAACGTATATGCAAAACGCAAGTCATTTAAGGCCCATTGGAAATGCGCTGGTGTAACAAGATTTTGGGCAGAAATAAGCGTGTCCGGGCGAACGCGCGTCCTCGATATAGCAACAGCGAACGGATGAACTGTTTACCCACCAGTAGAACGTCAAACATACCCAGGATAAGAGTCAGCCACGCTGACTCACGGCGTTTTGTAATACAGAAAATAGGAGCAGGAGAAAATGAGATCCCAAAGCATTCGGTCGATGTTTGAAGACAGACATTCGCGTAGCGATAGTGGAATTACATTCCGCATCGAGAACAGAAGTCTGGCTTACACTAATAGGGCTCTTGTCTAGGAAAATATTTTAGCGGTTAAAGTTGTATTTCCTTTAAAATAGTGCGGATTTTCTCCTAGAGCCTTTTGTTCACAATCGTAAGGCCTGTAAAACTTATATTTGGCTATTATAGAATATTTCTTCAAATTCGCCAGATTAAGCAAAACTTCTGTCTGTATTAAAGAGATAGTATACAGACATACACGTTTTATACGCAGTAAGCTGTATTTCTGTTACATCGCATTCAGCATATGTTTTTCCAATACGTTCTATGCGACCCGCCAGTTCTAAATCTGATATTTCTGACTGTTATAGATAGGTAGATATTTTGCCTGCTTCAGTATTTCAAAGAGGATGTTACTCTGCCGAATTATTTATAAGAGTTGTTTCAATAACCACACAATTAACACTTTGGTGATTGCCCGTTAATTATAACTGTTCCCTTTTATGTGTATTTGCCTATTCAGAAAAAAATAGGGTGACACGGTTTATATTTCTCCGTCTGAAGAGAACTACCCCTACATTCCACTTTTTCATGACTCCTTCAGTGCGTACAGTAATGACATAAATAAGGGAGTACATTTAGTGTAACATACCTATTCTACCATCTTCGTATAATTTATTTGTATATAAGAGGGTTATTTGTTTAAAACACAGGACAAATCCTGCAAGACGCATGAGCTAAGTGGACAGAAAGTTCTAATTATACATAAACATTTTTCGTTTATTGAGTGTGTAAATGTTTATTTATAATCTGTAATGGGGGAAATATCAAACAAACTGATAAAGACAAAACAAATCAATTTAATGTTGTTTAGAATCTAAGGGATACGTAGTAAACACATTCAACGCAGACTCGCGTCTCTTAACATTGGTTACAATCGGGTGTTTTTTCCTTTCGTGCCTATCTTGCCGTCTCGTTTACAGTAGGTTCTTTAGGAACTGAATCCGCTGGCCAGGAGTGGGGGGGGGGGGGAAGGAAGCAGCCATGCTCTTGATCGAGGAAACCTTCTGGCGTTCGTCTGGAGTGATTTATGAAAACTACGGAAAACAGAAAACAAGGTGGCCGGGCCGGGAATTGCACCCGGCCCTTCCTGAATGCCGCTTCTGTAAGACAACGTTACGTCTCCTCTCGTTCTATTACTTACAGAAGTGAAGAGAACAACTGATCCACACACTGAGAGAAAATCTAACAAAATATTTGTTTGTATTGGGCCAAATATATATTTGATATTTGGTTGCCCTAACAAAATATATTGGCGAGCAAACAAAATTTGAAAAGCAACAAAATTACTTTAGTTCGTCTAACCTAATACATGTTTGAATAAACAAAATCTCTGTGTTGGACAAACAAAATTAGAATGTTAAAAAAATATTTTGTCGAATCAACTGTATATATTTGTATGGCCTCTCATTTAACTGCCTTCGTTTGAAAATACAGCTCGAGAGTTTGTTTATATTTTTGTGGCAATTAGGATAGTAACCATGTTTGTTAGTGCATATATTGATGCGTAACAATAGTATAAACACAATAAAACAATGCAACAAGAAACTGACAAGTAAAACTATAATTCTAGAAATATATGTTTGCACACGTTGCCCAATATTTGTAGTATATCTTTATAAAAACATTCAAACTTTGTCAGTTGTCACATTAGCTGAGATTACTAAATCGTAACGTTCGTATGTAGGTGATCTGCGTTCGAAACTCGGTCGAACTACCAGTTTTTTTAAATATCGTTCCAAACTGTTTAATGTACGTGGAGCCAAAAAAAATCTTTAGTTGCACCAACCAAATCTTACAGTTTGGGGAAACCAAATGAGAACAACAAAATTATTTGGTTTCAGCAACTAAATATTTCATTTCTCCTATACAAACAGATAATTTGGTTGTACCAAACAAATATTGTTTGATTTAACAAAACCTTTGTCTCAGTGTACCGAAGCAGTTACTATAAAACTTATTTACAATAATTTTCAAAGCTAATACGGGTTTATGCAAAAAAAAAAAAAAAGTAGCTCATGTTCGTTTTATATTCCTCGTTGTGTCATATTTTTACAACACTGTGTAAAACCATATAGAAAGGCCAGATTTGTTAACTACTAAGAACAGCCATAAAATAGTGAGTATAATTGTTTATTTTTACATAATATGGATTTAGGACATACGAACCCCTCTTCGTAAAACGGCAATGCCAAAACTTCATATTTCCTACAGCTGCATGTAAGACAAATGTAACCACTTCATACGGCAGTTGCGACATTTATGCTTTGAGCATCGAAATATTTAACATTAGTGAAAATAAATTATCATTAACAGGCTGCTCCAACTATCAAATATCTCAATTGTGTAGTAACATTTAGTGAAACAAAATTACTTTGAGTGTTACAGTGTCCATATAGAAATTATTTTACTAAGCTTTCAGATTACGTTTGGAAATAAACAACTTTTTAGAATTAACTATTTAATCATCGTGAAACAACTGTATGAATAAAAATAACTTTCTCTTAGTATAGATACTAAAAAAATAAATATTACTAAATTGTTTCGTGGTTTATATGGAAATTCCTGTAAAGAATTGCAGAAAGTTTTGACAAATAATGCAGCTCCTTAAATTTACGCATGTTACCGATTATTTTAGCAGCATTCTCCCAAAAAAAAAGGTAAAAGTTTTTTTTAGATAGATTTTGGAGGCGAAGGCAGATCCCAAAAATTGATCCATATGTATGAATTTACTTTCTTTCCCGCGTCAACATTATACATTTACTGAATAAAATTGTCATTGGACTATACTTTCTTAAAAATACTGACGTTCCGATGTTTTAAAATTCAGTGAATGAAAATTGCTTTGTTCTACGTAATGCTGGTTTCTCTGTCATATCTCCCTATGTTTACTTGGGAAACTTTCTCGTTCAGCCCACTCATGACGTCATTCAGTCGACGTTTGTTCTTTTAGTATACTACTTGGTACGTCAACGCGGCAACGGGTACGCACGTGCTGTATAGGCTATTCACGGTAAAGTGAGCACTTTTGAAAGGCCTCTCATTGGGAATAACAGTCAATAAATATGTTTTATTTTAGCCTTATACGTTAACTCCAGAGTGCGGTGGAATATACACACTGTATTTGTTTCTTACATTGCAACATTTATTTAAAAAAAAAAAAAAAAGCGGTTAGAGGATAAACAATGGCAGCGTAGTAAAAGTAACTAGGGCCTCAAAAGTGCTCACTTTACCTTGAACAGTCTATATGGTTGTGTACGCAACAACCTTGCGATCGCAAAGCGTGCCCGCAGTGAACAAAATTAAGCGTTAACGACGCTCGACCGTCACTCTTAAGGGCTTTAAAGTTAAGAAAAATTGGCATTATATGTGGTATTACATCAAATAGTAGTCTGATAACAGTATAAACAACAACATTAAAAAAATTGGTTATAGAAGTTACAGGAATTTATAATTTTATATTATGCCATGCTACTTTTAAAATTTTACATGGTTAATCCGTTTAGCTACACTTTTAATTAATTGTTGATACAATAAAATTGATTCCATGTAAATTCTTTAAGTGGGTAGTCCATATTTTTAGTTTGAGTTTTGCAATAAAATTTAAGTTCAAAATAGTTAAGAGTTAAACCTCAATCGCAGGCTAACAAATCACCAGACTTCGGGATTATTCTTCACGGCATTCCTAAGACATCGAGAAATAACTTAATTTCAAAACAAACATTGTGCTCGTAATACATTTAGAAAATCGTTTGTCACAAAATGTAAGGTTAAAAAACTTGCAATTCAATTTAACAACTATTTTGGAAGCTATTTGTAACTGATGTCATTTTTTTTTATCAGATTAATATTTCTATCATATTCCTGGACCCTGAAATATGTTATTAGAAACATTAAAAAAAAGCATTCGGACGACCTTAAGAGCGCCGTCTGCTCAGTAACTCAAACAGAGCGCAGACCTTCAGTTGAATAGTTGTCATTTAAAATCTGTTCAATACTATTGAGTGGTGTCTGCTTAAGAGTGGTGTTATGGTATGATTTATGGTCCATGATCATACCTTAACGGGGCTATAGGGGCAATCCAAGTTATTGGTAAGAGTTATGTAGTGAACACTATATAAAAGAGGTTTATTTAACATTAAGTTTGTACAATATTATTTCAATATAAACATTATGAAGTATGCGGGGGGGGGGGGGTGTTAGCTGTACGAATATACTGAAGTATTAATTTATATTAAATTTGAAATATTTAACCAGTTACATTGTGAGTAAAGTCTAATTGGAGAGTCCCCATCTTGCTCCTGATTCCGGAGGCTGATTCATATGGTGGAAGTCTATGCCCGGACAAACCCTTCTACACTGGTCTTCTCGTTCCAATGGCCCGGCGACAAAAGACACCGCCCACGGGCTACACTGCCCTATATCGGCTGTTGTTGTCCCCGTTTACTGCCTGGTGGAGGAGGTTTCTGTGGTTTGCGATTTCATAGCTAATTTCGGCAAATCACGGCCCGTGTACTGGATAAATATGTGGAGGTGTGATTAGCCAGGCCGCTCAGCTAAGGCCTATTCACAACTCGTAACCGTAGCATTTAAGAAATTTTCTGCGTCCGAATGGTGTTTTCCATGTTACTTTTTCCATCTCCAATGTGTATTTTTAAGGTGGAAAATAAGTAATTCCAGTGTTTCCCGATAATATCCGGTACACGCCATTTAAACGTACCGCATGGATATGAAGCATGTTGCCTTTATTGTTACATGACAATATATGAGTCACCACTGAATGAAGGTCGTATAAAGGCTAGTCGACGAAAGAAGGACTGCAAGCCAGTTCAGTGCCCCCGTGCGTAAAGGTGACCAGACATTGGTTTCGCGTGCCTAGGTCGCCCTTAGCGCACCCAGGCTTCTGGCCTCGGACACGTATAATACCACAAGCCAGACAGCACCGTTAAGGCTCGGCTTTGTCTCTTTGTAAGAAATTCTTGGCTTTCGCGTCATAATTTCGGATTCATCGTAATTACTGGCAGTGTACTATTACAGAACATTTACATTTTACGAGTTGTTAAATATTTTTTAGCTTAATTTTAACTGTGTGTTACCTGCAAAATGTGGAATGTCGATAACATTTTCGTATTTTATGGTTACGTTCTCGAATTTTTACAACTAGCCGATATTACACAATTAAAATTCCGCTCAGAAATATTAAACAACTAGTAAAAAGAAAATTTTCTATAATCGTACATTGTGAGTAATTACAATTATCTCGAAATTATGACGCGAAAAAAACATAAAAATTACTTCAAAACAGGTGAAGGCGAGACTAAAGCAACCCTCATAATGGACTGTGAGTACCGAGTCAATGCTGGGTTAATGTAGGGTAGCGCTATAGAGGAAGCTGGGGCTCGACAAAACAAAGAAGCTGAGCTTTACTTCTGACGTAGGATAGCGACGACAGCAACCTCCTAATAACAGTGGGCTCCGAACTACTAGATAAGTTGCGAACCTGAGATGCGAAACTCTGCCACGCTGGGGATGTTCGCAGAGAATCTCCAATCCAGCCTCCTCACTATAGGCTGTTCACGATAAAGTGAGCACTTCTGAGGAACTAGTTACTTTTTTTTTCCTTTCAGCCGTTTTTCATCCTTCGACTACCTTTATAAATAAATATTGCCATGTAAGTAATAAACGCAGTGTGTATATTCCACCGCACTCGGGAGTTAACGTCTAAGGCTAAAAAAAATATATATATTAATTGACTATTATTTCAAATTAGAGGGCTTTCGATAGTGCTCACTTTACTTTGAATAGCCAATACATAAGCACGACGCCCCAGTAAGTACGGCCACTGCGGACCCAGTACGGGTTACTGAAGCGGTGTGTTCCTATTCGTTTTGAGATTTTATTTATTTATTTATTTATTTTTATATTTTTTTTGAAAGGCGTAAGTCAGTACACCACCATTATATTAAATTGTCTAACATGCTATTCGACTATTATATTAATGTATCATGATTTAAAAATTAAAACTTCCAGAATTTTTCAATGATTAGTAATAATTCCTGGAAGTTGTTAGAAAAACAATTATTATAGGCTATTCACGGTAAAATGAGCACTTTTCAAAGCCCCGCTTAGTATCTGCTTGCATGCACGTTGTATATTCTTCCACCATATGTAAGATTGATATTGTCATGGGCTTCGTTACTTTATCCATGCGTCAGTCAAGTGAAACTGTGAAATAGGTAGAAAAATTAGTTTTAACCAAACTGCTAATTTCTACCCTTCGGTGGGTAAAAATAAATAAATAAATAATTTAAGTTATCAGACTTTTTATTCCACGTTAAGATATGGAACAACTTTCCATCCATCGTTACCAACTTAACTGGGCTCATGTCACTCACTGCTCCTACCTGCATATTATGAGGAGCAGTGACTTTTTTCTAAGGTAGATTTCAAAAGTGCTCACTTTATCGTGAACAGCCTTTAGTCCCATGGATACGTCACAGTTATAATAATGTGAGTTTGACAGGTTGCAGTTAGTGAGCCAATGTCTGGGCCATGTACAGAAGGCGAAAACTAGCCTGTCTCATCTTTAAGTGCAGATGTATGTGGAAACTGGAAGTTATGTCAGAGAGGATTCAAGTGCTGGGAGTGTGTGGTCCCATGTTCAGTAGGCTAAGGCAACAGAACATTTTTTTTTTATTCTGTACTAGGAGAGTAATTTCCACATACAACCCCAAAAGCGGCCTCGCTGGTGAAGTGGTCAGACTATTTTCCTCCCACCAAGGCGAACCGGGATTGATTCTCGGCGGGGTCTCATCCGGATTTCCGCTCGTGGGAAACGTTGCGGACATTGCCGCTAGCCGGCGGGTTTTCATGGGCCACTGCCGTTTCACACGCCCTTGCTTTCCGCCGTTGCTCCACCTGCACTTCAGTTCACCCTCTCCCCTCATCACTACTCGACCTCGCTGTTAATAGCCTATCAAAATCTTTCAACTCAACTCATACAATCCCACCTTTATAATATTGATGGGCTGAAGTTGGCTCAGTAACACGTGACTTGCTTTCAACCTGTGCGGTTTCATGTTCGAGTTTGAGCCCCAATTTGGGGGGGGGGGGGGGGATTTTTCAGACAGGATTAACCTTACGTATTTGCACTGTGTAAAAATAGCGAAAATGGGAAGGAAGGCCTTACGGTAGTCTCACTTCGATCGCCACATTCCGTCGCATTTTCATCAGCCAGTTCACTTCACCTCATCCATTCTCCAAGATTGTTGTCAAGAAAATGACTGATAGGTCAGCAGCTTTGCAATGGAGTCCAATTGCACAGTTATCTCTATTTAACATCTAGAGGCTGTGGCTATTACAAGTATTAAAAGAAAAATTGTGTGTGGCGCCGGTCGGCAAACCGGGATTTGAACCCAGGTCCTCCCCAAATGAGAGCCCAAAGGTTTGACACCCCGTTCGGTTTGTGATACTAAATGTGTAGATAGCTGAGCAAAGAGCTAAATAAATGCTGCATGATGTAAATTTCCAGTATTATTCAGAGATGTGATACTTTGCGCCGTGACGTCTTGTGACGTGGCTGACGTTGCGTGCTTGCAGACGACATATCAGCCGTGGTGAAGCTGCGCGGTAAAGAGGTGGAGCTGGAAGGCAAGAAGTACATGAAGGTGGAGAAGCTGCTGACTGACTTCACAGTGGGCAGGTCCCGCTTCAAGGTCCGCGACCTTCTCAACAACAACAACGTGCTGGGTAAGTTGAGAGGCGCTCACATTTCCTCATACTTCTATCATTTACCTCCCAATTCAAATACTGGTAGGGATAAGAAAATTTCGCGAATTCATTTTGGGACAAGATAGACGTCAAACACATGTACAGAGTAGTCACATTTGCAGTTGGAGCACAGTTAATCAGACACGCCCTGGTCGCCTCTGAGCCAATAGCGGACTTGCCAGGAAACAAGTAGCAACTCCCATACTGCCAGGTGTGGGGTAACACTGGCTACTCTCTGAGGCAGTAGCCAGTGAACAGATACCTAAGGCCCCAATAGACACAGGACTGTAGAGTCTAGCCTACAGGTTATTGAACTCGCGAAATTTTCCTATCCCTACTTATTGGCAGAGACCTGCAGAATTCGTGTTATTATTTGGCATCAGGCTAAACCTTACAGTGCTGTATATGCTCGAGCTGGCGTCATTTCTCAATTTGTTGTTGCATGGATGTACTGTCACTCCCTTTCTGACTGGACTGCACGTGATTTGAAAAACAAATGTGAAATGTTTATTTATTGGCGCAGAGCTACCCAGGGCGTGTCAAATAAAGTATGACCCAATGACAAACTTATTGCAAAGGGATATGGGTTTGACTTTTAACGTGTCCCCGAATAATAATGCGAATCCTGCTTGTCTCTACTTATTGATACTGTAGTACTGATCAAATTTGGTGCTGCTAGATATAATTAAATGAATCAGTCTAAATTGATAACAGAAAAAGCGCGATGTTAGACTTTGCTATAATATTATATTCTACATTTTCGGTTTACACATTTTTTTTGTTGCCATATTTGTGTTAACGTTTTTGATGCTTCTGTAGAGAACAGTAGCGACTAACATATATAATGTTCGCTACTGAGCTCACAACAGTCGCAAGTACTGGCCCAACTGCCTCCGTTGTTTGTCGATAGAAGCGTCCGTGGTGCCGTCAAGGCTAAGCGTGTGTGTGTGTGTTTGCCCTCGCAGGCCAGGCGATGAACCACTTCCTGAACCAGAACGCGGACGTGATCATCGAGGAGATGAAACCGGCGGCGTCGCAGAGCATCAGCAACCACTTCAGGGACTTCATGAACACGGCGTTCCTCAAGGTGCCCGTCGACGTCTGGCTGCAGGACGCGTGACGACCTCGACTGCGCGCCGGTCTACGCCGGTCCACACCCCTACTCCGTCTCTAGAGGCGACAAGCCGGCCCGTTGTGAACCCCGCTTACATCCACCTTTCTTCTTATGATTAAGGCGTAGAACTAAGGGGGACGATAAGGGCGAAGTGCCCCCACTAGCCGCACAGACAATCTTACTGCTGCGTGTATTTGTAAATACGGAACTTTAAGTTTGGCCGTAGAAACTCGGCAGCCTTCAGTGCAGGGCTGTGTACAAGTTTTTGCAGAGTGCCGGGCAAATTATTCAAAGATACAACTAGGGACCTGAAAAATTCGCGAGTCAAACTATCCCCAGGTTAGACTCTACGGTCTTATATGCAATCGTTCAGATATCAGTTGCCCATGGTCTGCATGCCGCCACAGTGGAGGACGATGATTTGGCGATCATTTTGTTATATGCTTCTCATTGGCCAAGCGTACTCCAGGAGGTGTCAAACAACGCGTGAACCAATGGCAAAGGTGACACTGACGTAACAGTTTTCCAATTCTAGCATGTCCCAAAGTTAATGCGCGAATTATTCTGGTCTCTAGATACAACCCATCATTCCGAAAATGCCGGTTTTGTCTCCGTTGAAACTTGTGTGTTCCACCTGATGTGAAGGGTAATTTCTTTCCGTAGGAAAACAGACTGACGACTAACTGAAGTAGTTTATTTTTGAAACGTGTATTTTAAAGAGACTGAGACGTAGTCCGGGCACCGGGTAGGCGAGCATTGTAACACCGGCTCAGCAGCGACCAGTCTGAACCGCCCATCACTTCGATCAGCGTAGAGGACACTGGAGGTGCTGCAGGAAACATACCGCGGATAACAGAGCATTTTTTAATCCAAGCTTCAAAAAAAATATTTCTGTTTGGATCTGCACATATTATAACGTAAACACATGTTGATATGTCCTCAGCAATTTTGGCGCCGACTTAGTAACAGTTGGTTGTTCGATGTATTAAATCCCGATTGTTTACAGTGGGCCCTGAAATTATTTCATTAAATTTTGTGTATTTTATCCACAAAAGTGTAATATCTGAGATGTACGTTTCAAAATTTTCACAGTTTCAGGCGATTAAAGCATTAGTTAAGTGACAAGGCTACAAAACGGTCGGTGAAGTACAGCCTGGGCATGGCTTTCATCAAAAGTCAACAGTGAAGACACGTAGAGCTATGTAGAGAAAAGGGGAAAAAAAGGGGGGGAGCCATACCGGTTCACGTTATAATTCAATGCCAAGATAGATGAAAAACCAGTGCATGCTAGGTTCACGTATGTCATCGTACCTCCACTCAAGAAACATGGCACGCAGGGCTCAGAACCAATAGTAAACACTTAGCACTTTTATATAGGCTGTTCACTGTAAACTGAGCACTTTTGGAAGCCCCGCTTAAGATCTACTTGTATGCACTTAGTGTATTCTTCCGCCTTATGTAAAATAAACACTTCCATGGGCCTCATCACTTTATGTATGCGTCGGATGAGTAAATCTATGATATTATTATAAAAGCGGGGTAAATATTTTTCAAATATGCTTATTGTAACACTTAAGATGCATTACAAACGAGAAAGCAAAGTAAATAATTTAACTTATTACAAATGTTTAACTAGCACTTTGAATTCGAAGCTATGCCATGGAACCACTTGTTACCAACTTTACAGGGCGCATACCACTCAGTGCGCCCGTTAAAGTATGTGCAGGTAGGAGCAGTGACTTTTTTGTAAGGTTGATTTCAAAAGTGTTCGCTTTATTGTGAACGGCCTTTGGCTTCATTCCGTGCAATGGGCGAACCAGGAGAATGGGTTCTGTTTATGGCGGTGATCAATCAACAAGTGGTTTCTGCTCGAGTATGTAGAAGACTGTGGAGTCTGGTGCCGTGATTGCGGTATGAGAAGGCGTTTTAGCCGACCACTGTGCAACACGGGCGACGACGTCACTGCTAAACGTTCACTGCCTCACAATCGTAAAGTGCCTTACAATAAACCTCTGGGAAATTGCAGAATTTCATTCATGGCCGAACATATACATATGTAAACGAAAAATTCCTTGTTTCACAGGTTTTTATTTTGTTGGTAATTTGCACAAGTCACGCAACAAAGTTATAATGTCACGCATAAATATAGTAACAAAATGACAACGCCCTAGTTACCCTGTAACATGTGAATATCATTAGTTGACAGTTCAAAGGCAGGTTCTGGTAGATTTCGTTGCACTTAATCTAATTATATATTTTATTTTTAGTAATAAACGATAGACTGTAAAAAAACAAACAACCTAAGACTTTGTCAAATGAAGATTCCACGAAGACAAAGAACTACTATTTACTTATCCTCGGTAGAGAATAGACCAATCAAAATTTGCTCAGAGTACAGTCTGGATATCTCAATGTTGTATTAGCAGTTTATGCTAATACATATTTAAATATTCTGCACTTTGTTAATTAAAATTATTATTATTTTCCAGTACATAAGGCTTTCATATGCGAAGGGTATTTTTTTTAACCTACTTCCGAATTTACACTACACTGAAACATAGTTAAGACAATCATTTTTTACTGCTGCTTTTAAATGATGCTTTCTTATTGTAACAGTTTAGTACAATTGAGTATACTTTTCCGCCAGTACCTACATCCCGACCAAAAACTTGGTAAAATAATAAATCTTAATGTAAGAGTTTGAATGTTTCGAATATTTCTACACTGGAGAGGAATCAAATCTACATCTACAATTCTAGTCTTATAGGAAACTCCATGCATAGCGACCATTTTTCGCTCCCAGTTACGTTTTAGATAGAGCAACATAATTTTCTGGTACGCCATAACTCATCCAGTAAAAACGATGTCCATAAAAATAATCACACAAAATTAGTTTTCCTATAAGAATAGTGAATTTTTGTAGTTAGGCTACAACAAAAGCAGGCAAAGTTCAGTTCATTATCTATAAATTAACTAAAGTAGCCATATTAATCAAATAGGAATGAAAAATCACATAAAAAAAATTACACAAACAGCCTACGATATTTCTTCAGTGAGTTCTGCTGGTTTTCTTAATTTCCACCGAAACAAAAAACTCTACAAATGCCGCAGTTAACAAAATGTCTCCATCCGTATTTGGACACACATGTTAGATGAGACGAAAATATTTCAAACATCACTTCAAATTTTAAGTCGTTGTCTTAGTGATAAGTGTATATTTTGTAATACAAACAGTTTTTAATAAAAGTGAAGTATTCTGCAGTTTCTTTCTTGTTTAATTCATCCTGATCACGTCATTAAAACAAATGCAAATATTCTCTCGTTTGTCGAGCATATCCAGAATGAATCGCATTTTACTAAATATATCTCCCGTCGATACTTTTGTGTAACTGCAAAACTACGAGGGCTTATTCCAAACTTCTCTCATCGCCGCGCATTGAAACACGAAAAGACTTTCTGGTGTTAGCCAACTAAAATTCTGTAACGATACTCATTCAAAAGAGACATATTTGCCGACTTTTAAATGTAATTTAATTATTTTCGTTTAGTTTGTTCATAGAACTTATACTGTACTTGCGTTTAATTTGAGGACTCGTGATGCAGAAAGGGGAAAGAGGTCATCTCGTCGGATTAATTATAAATATATTTTTTGAATTATTGTTTTAGACGAAAATTATGAACATTTTAACATAAAAATCACCCTATTTTAAAAAATTAACACAGATATCAATTTTTTTAAATTTTGATACGGCGAAAATAAATTTTTAGTAAAATGCATTTAAAGTTTCTCAATGTAGCTTGTCGGGATTGTTTTTATAGGCTGTTCGAGGTTAATAAAGTATTTTTGCATACACTGCATAACATCTAATTTTCTCACCAACTGAAAATCGATCGTTTCGACCTGACTTTGAATTTTAGGTCTCCTGTGAAATTTACTTGTCTGAAAATACGTCCTGTTTCGCCTTTTCGCGTCACTTATAAATCTAATTAATTGCACATATACGTTATAAGATATGTGTTGTTTTTAGATTTATTTTTTTCTTACGTAATGATGCCACGCAATAACATCGTGGTCTGATACATATGTATTAAATATTAAACCTTGCACTTAAATGCGAATCAGTGATTTCAATCAGTAGAAATATTTTACTGATTGTTCAGTTTTATATCTTTACTATACTAGCGAATCAGTGAAAAGCGCTGAGGTTTTACTGCTAGGCCAGTGCTATTAATTAGGAATCAGTATAAATCACAGTTTAATCAGTGATCATAACAACTAAGTGGATCAGTAGATATTTTCTGATTCAAGTGGAACCGTTTCAGCAGATCTGCAGTCACATTTGCTGATTCGGGACAGTTTTAACTGGAGTGTGGAGTTTAAACACTTTAAGTGCTACGAAATTTACATTTTATTCGTTATAAAGACTAATGTGCTTTACTGGTTTCTATAGTTTGAAGTTGCCTTCAACAACGAAGTGCGAGTTTGTGGTATTAAGGGAATCTTGTAAAGCATAGAGTGAATGTGGGATGAAGTGCGTTCTCAATCTCAGCAGTAACAAATGCCCATGTCGCAACAGTGAACTGCTTTTGAAACAATAAAGATGACATAACTTACTATATTTTCATAAGTTACGAAATAATTTTCATATTACAGAAATTTATTGGAAAGTACTACTGTTATAAAAACCGGGAATATTTTTAGACTCTGTAATTTTAGTATTTTACACGCAAGATACGATATCGGTCAATACAATTAGGATTTCATACATTTTCACTCTTGAGGACTTTGAAGGCTCTCCAAGCTATTTTCACTTCCCAGCCATACCAACAGTTTAAAAGTTGACTGATTTGGTTTATATTTATAAAAAAAAAAAAAACACCACCGTTCGAGGTTATTCAGCAAGGCCACTGTCACAAAGCTGTGTCACTAAATACGAACGCAGCTAAACTGATGTGCTAATAGCATCTTCAGGTCTCATAATTAAATTTCTCGTAAACTTTAGTAGTAATCCATCTAGGCCTGCACTTAATTTCCAATTATTATTATGTACAATTTCATTTTTAGATTGCTGTACTTCGATGTTTTTTTTTAAGTCCTTGGTCCAAAACACCATTACGAAATGTGCTCTATTTTTTTAATGAATGTATCTGGTCCCAGAAATCTGCAAGTAGTTTACACTTCCTCAAAGATAAGACGACCATGAGCTTTCAATCACGACGTTACTGAAGCGTTAATCAGTACAATCAACGCTCCATTTCGCTCGTGTTTGAAATGTTGTTGTAGCACTTACGCATGTTTAGAATGGCTTATTAGAACAAGTTTTAGATTAAAACTTACCCTATTAATTTTTGTATCTTAAACGTACAACATTTAAGGAAAACTTAATTTTTTGTAGGAAATACAGGAACGTGAAAAGTGAAGGTAGTGAATATAAGGATTAAAAAGAAAGTTGACTGAAGATCACTTATTTTGTGAATGGAATCATTTACCCTCATGGCAAATAAAGTATATTACAATGAAACTCGTTAAATATGCTCATTATGATCATTATATAAGAACCAGCATGTCGCTTCATCCTTATTTTGTGTTTCACAAGTGCGAAAGATGACTTTGTGCTATCGTGATATGCAGTAATTTAAAGTTGTGTATGACGGGAGTTAGCTAAGGTTTTAACACATAATATATCACTGCTTGTAACCTAAATAAGCTACAATTAAAGGTAAAATAGCAGGAAATCACAAACGCTTAAAATGGACTCTTGCTTGAACTGAAACTTAAAAGACTTTGAATGTGATGACTGTAATAATATTTAGATCATAGCTATTGTCAATTTCATATAAGTGGGGTAAAATCTGACAGACAATGTGAACAACCTACACTCTATGTAAACAGTAAATGCTCTCGAACGTACAGAGTATTGTATCAGCTGATGAACTGCTGCGGGATCCGTGTTGTTAAGTTGGCTATTTTTATGATGGCTTTGGAGGAAAATAGCACTCAGAACTAAAAGTTGTAATTTAAAATTTTAATTATACTGTTACAATTTCTCATTCTAGAAATTAAGTGGGCTATACCAAGTTCGTTAAGGGATGGAGGTCTTAATCAAATAAAAGAATTAATTATAATTTCCTTATTTTATTTACAATAACAACAGCGAAATTCTCTGAACTCAAAATCTCATAATAAATTTATATCACTTACTGATCATAAATAATTACTCCAATTTAATACAATTTATAATTACCACAAAGAAATCAATTATATAAAATAATTAAATATCAGTCCCAATAGACAGTGTATTAACCTATTCAGATATTCTGTAAAATATGTGCCCAAATTTATAGTTCGAATATTTACAATAAAATCCGTATTACACTTCCATTCATTCCCACCTCAGTTCGGTCCATGTCCCGCCAGTCGCAATGTTCTAGAGTCCTCCAAGTGCCCTTACGCACAGTAGGCTTCACTCGTCGGTTTCATACCCTCTCGTCCATTCATGCCACGAACACCTCGTCCGCCATCGTCCCGCAATCTCCAGTTGTCGTCCACACTTATATTCGCTCTCGCACATTTGGCTAGGTGGTCTCTGTCAAAGACTGCCGGCCGCTGGATTGCGGCAGTATATATAGTGTCTTAGGCCGTCATCTAGAATCTTCCCCAAGTTGCGTGATGCGTCGCGGAGGGCTGAGGTGCCAGTCAGTCTCACTAGTACATTCTTATGTCGTCGACAAACCCATCGAAACCTCCAGCATGGGAGAGGGGCCGTGACTCAAGCAAGGCGCCGAGTAGCACGACAGCCCGACGGCCGCTGCCCATTATTCACGGGTTTCCCAGAAAAGGGGGTCAGGATGTGACAAGCGCATCGTTACAGGTAGAGAGGAGGGTGAGGTGGGTCTCCTACCACGGCGCGGGGCAGCTCAGTCGGCGCCAGCTCAGCACGTAACAATACTTACAACATTTATGATTTAAATTATTATTTTTAAACAATATTACATTTCTATGGCTATTAGATGACCTGACATTAAAAACATGTTTGGCATTTATGACAGCGTATGTCGACACGTACGAACAGTAAACATTTCCAGCCAATGGCTAGCCATGTTTTTGTTTCCAGTTTCCAGACCGAAGAACGGCCGTTGTGCGTGTGCTTTTTTCTCATCGTATTTATTATACGAATACGTATCTTGTTGGTGTTTTTGGAATATTTAATCGGTAGCTGATTATTTATTAAGTTGCTATTTTCAAACATAGTTGGCTGTAGGTACCGTTGTGTATTTTCTTGAGTTAAATGTAATATTAATCGTCCCGTGTTTACCGCGTCCCTTCCGCCATTTTCCTTGCCGCCTTCCACAATGAAGTGACATGAATATAATTTATATATATATAAGTTTAAGTTTGTTTGAATCATGAAAAGTGCGCAGTCTTGATTTTTCTGAATGATTCTGCAAATAAATTTTTTAATGCTAGTGACGAACAAACGTGATTTTAGTGAAGTAAACATGGCAAGTATTGCCATAAAAAACACGTGTTCAAGAGGCTACAAATTTTACAAACAGGAAGTTTTGCGTGTTTTAAAAATGTAATAGTAAAATGTTAACACAATTATTTAAATGTACATGGCCTGAAAAAGCCGTACTTTCCACACTTTTGTAGTGAGTGAATAATATTTGTTTATTTGTCTATATCGTAAATTCAATGTGTGTAAGGTTAACTTCGGCCAAAGTGTGTGTGTGTGTGTGTGTGTGTATGTATATATATATATATATATATATTGCTGCATCTGCACGAAAACGAACAGCGACGTATGTATCGCGTTTTGATTTTTCATTAAAGTTAAAATTTTCTAAGTTAAATAATTTAAATGATATTTCCATACGAGCAAAATTTTCCATTACTCCATCAAAACAGTATGCAACTCAAAATGCTACATACGCGTAAGAAATCAAAACAATGTCGTCTCACGATAAGACGTTAAACTTAAGCGCCCAGCCCCCTTCCTTTCTCCCGAACACACACAACTACACACACACTTCCCGAGCTAAACACTGCTTCCTTTTTCCCTCGAAATAAATAAACAGAACCCCAAAAAATTTAACACGGTAATTACAAAAATAAAACTAGTTGAAATGCCAACCTAGCTATAATATCCTACATTAATTACTGGTCGGAAGTTAGCTACCGTCGGATTTTCAGTGCCTGCTATGACATGGAACACTAGGAAGGAAGAAAATGCAAATGTGCATTGTACTCAAAATATTTGTTTACGAACGTCTTTTCCTTCAGTGACAAAACAACTGCGGTGGAAGGATACATTGTGACCGGTGCTACTTTTCCAGAACTGTCAGAATTTCCCCATTTATATGAAATGGACAATATCAAGTAAGCAGTATTGTTTGGGCAGTTATGTTGTTACACTATGTTAAGATAAAAAAAATTTTTGTAGGTATAACTGATTATCGGCATTACTTGCATGCCTTACGAAACACGTTTAATTATTATACATATTCCTACAAATAGTGGGGGCATCTTTGTTCTGGCATGCTAGGGAGTCATTAGCGGCATAAGGATATTTGTTTAACCTGTATAAGGGTGTCGGGGGGATGGGCCCTAATTGGAGGTATCCTTTAACATGGGAAACTGATCATAACCCCATCTTCCCATCCTTTGAGAGGTGTGATGTGGTTGGCTGACGGATTCTCCCATCCCTTATGAGGTGTGCTGTGATTGGCCTTTTTCTTGTAGGGGTGCCCGTTCGGTGGACGAAGTGTCCAAGCAATATTTATTTTCCGAGGAAATCTGAAAGGCGAGAGGCTAGTGGTTGTGTAATGGTGGGGGGGTTAGGGTTGGACCAGGAGAGTCGAGGATGGTGGTCAATCCTTGGTTCGGAACCCATAGAGGGGAATTAGGCATAATTAAATGTAATTGCATAATGAGTAATCTCACAATGAGTAATTACATAAGGAACAATTACGAGTGCCGAGACTTATGAGAGGCATAATTACATTTATAATGGTCAACTACTCGATCCCCATCAAGGATAAATAAACCATAAATACATTTGTATTGAACAAGTCCTCGGTTCGAACCCTGTCGAGGGTAAGAAAAACACAAATATATTTTTACTGACCAAAACCTTAGTCCCATCGAGAGTAATTAATGCATAATTACATTTGTATTGGGTTAGTCCTTGGTTCGAATCCCATTAAGGTTAAAGCATAATTACATTTATACTAAGATAGTCATTAGTTCGATCCCATCGGAGGTAATTCAAACATAAATACATTTATACTGAGATAGTCCTTGGTTCAAATCCTGTCTAGAGTAAGTAAATCGTAATAAATTAATACACACGCTTCTAACTATTATTAAGAATACGGTGATGCCTATACACTGGCTTACAACAAAGTTGCATATATTAAAATGCATATACATAGTGTTCCATGACTCAACCGACATACTGTCGCAGATTGACTGGACACAGAACCAAAAGGTTATGTTTATTATATGCATTTGAGCTACACATATATTTTGGAGACTAATATTTCATTGATTTCACTTATTATTTGGATGTTAATATATTTTTTTCACATGTTTATTTTATATTAATTCTTTCATTTCTCCAATTTTTTGATGTATGTGAACCACCAGTCCAGTACTCTATGGTAATTTTCACACGCTGTTTTGAGGTCTACACATGGTTATGTTACTATTTTTAATATTGTGTTAATATGTTTGATTTTATTTTCAGTAATTGCTTCATAATTTTTAAACCTGAATTATTTATTTGTTTTGTGATTTAAATACGTAATATTTGATTTCTTAATTTCATTTTGTGAAGGCAAAGCCGGAAGCGAGCCATGATTGGCTGTTGGTTGGTGCGGAAGCCGTAAAAGGAGGCGTCTGGGAAAGACAGGAAATATGAAAGGTGTCCAATTTTCCGCTGGAATTTAACTTATTTAAAATTCTAACACAATTGTAAATTTAGTTGAGAAATTATGCTCTCAGAGGTGAAGTTTTAGGTCGTCGCCGCAGATTTGATCAAATAGAGGCTGTAGGCTGAGTCGTAGTTATTATTTTTTAGTGTTAAATGGACGAGGCGAAAAGAACGCCGAGACTACGATGGAGGCGCCACGCAAGGAGATAGCGCCAAAAGGACCCCAGGTGACGCCAAGGCAAATTAATGTATGAACACCTAATTGAATGAACTGTTTTGCATTTATTAAATTTTAAGGGACCTGAACTTATTTTATGAGAGTTAATATTTTTATTTTTCAACGACTTGACTGTGAGTTCCATACATATGATAAACCAGTGGTCCCACTCTATCGCATATGAGTTAGCATAGCCGGAGCAATGTGTAATGAGGCACTAAAGATTTGTATTGAACTTCCAGTATAAAAATAGAGTAACTTTATTTGGTGAAGGAGATAAGAAGAATAATTGGGATAATTAAGTGATGAACTGACTTTTTATTACCTAACGAATGATTACTGGATGTGATCTAGGAAGCAAAATAAATTAAATAAGAGCTTACAAAAACCTTCTGGAAAGTTACATACAGGGGAGGCTACTTCCGGTGGAACCTAATTAGTATTTTTAAACTGAAATTTCAAGTCAAAGATTTATTTTTTTTAATAACAGCTCTAAAGTTTTACACCATTTTTTCAGTCTTTTATTTTATTTTATTTCTTCATTCTGATTTATCCCTATTCTTACTTAGACGGTGGTTTGAGATTTATGTTAATCACCATAAAGTATAATTTAATATTGAGTAAAGAGATTTCTGTCGCATACACAGATTTTTTGCGCCATATTGAAATCCTAACATATTTGATACTGAGTTTATTTATTTCCCCTTTCATTAATAAATTAGCTATCGAGGTTACACATGTTTTATTCAAATGAAGTACTGCGAATGTTAGAATGTGTTTTCTATTGCACGAAACTTACAGCATCGCCGGAGAGCTTCTGGTTCCAGTATTGTAAGACCAATGTTACACTACGAATAATAAGGCGCCCAAAAATCAATCATACAACCTTATCATTATAATTATTATTTCTCCCAACTCACACCAAATAGTTTTAAACCTACACAATTACACATCACAAAACCAATCTATTGAACTATAATTTCAGAATTTATTTCGGAGTGACAACGCAACATAAGTTGCACTATTACAGAGAGTTTTAAAGAAAGTGGCGTCTAAGTTTTGGCTATTACAGAAAGTGACGTCTAAGTTTTGGCTATTACAGAAAGTGGCGTCTAAGTTTTGGCTATTACAGAAAGTGACGTCTAAGTTTTGGCTATTACAGAAAGTGACCCACAATACTTCGGCAGCATGTTGTACAGATCAATGGCAACAAAAAAGTGATATATACACAAGTTGGCTATGCAGCCGCATTTCAGAGTAACAGGCATTTAAATACAACAAAAACTAAAATTGAAATTACTGAATATCTTTAGTACAATTGACTACATTCATGTTGTAAGTCCCACACAAGCTGTTCAAAATGTGCCCAATATGGCCATAAGCAGACGCTGCTAGTGTGGCTGGCATGGCCATTCTTTGTTAGTTTGTCGAGGCGAGTGGTTGTGCAACAATGCCAGGAATATTTACATGTGCAGAGCACACAGACGTGGTGTGTGTTTCTGGTTACTGTCACGGAAATGGGAGTGGTGCAACAGCTGAGTATCCGCGCTGATGGATTGGGAGAGGTGGGACAGTCCCATTGCCGACGTGCTCTCCAGACCTCTACCTGTTGGACTTTTTACTCTGGGGCTGCCTGAATAGTAGGGTTTACAGCGGACAGCGTTCAAACACACGAGGTCAGTTGCTAAAGGTGATAACTGACGCCACTAATCAACTCAGAAAAGAACTTGCAGGCATGCAGTGGCGACACACAATGGTAGGCTACAACGTATCATAGTCTGTTTGCTGTCAGGTGGTGCACATTTCGAACAGTTTGTGTGAGACATTAAACAGAAGTGTAGTCAGTTACATTAAAGATATTCAGTAATTCCAATTTGTGTTTTTGTTGCATTTACATCCTCCCTGTAACTCTGAAATAGGCCTGCATTGCCTACTTGGTACATGACATTTTTGTTGCCAATGATCTGCATAACACGCCGAAGTATTTCGGTTGAGTCTTAGAACATCCTGTATATTGAAGAATATTGTAAATTTTCTTAGGGCATTAGCATCTGTAATAAATTAAATGAATAAAAAGATTCCTGTGAATAAAATTGTGTTTTGTTTAATTTTATCCTAATTCCAATATATATTGTTTTCGTTTTCTGTGGATCTATTATCTCTTTTATAATACCCGATCTGTTTTCAAATGCAATTTTTAAATTTACTGTCTGTGTAGTAAAAGTGTCATTCACGTAACTATAGGGTGTACTAATGATGTCAGAAATTTTCCATTGCATTTTAATATTTTAATATTAGCATTTGGGAAAACATGCATTGTGTTATAGTTTTAGAATAGTAATGCATGATATCAGTATGGGGAATATTGAAAATTAGTTGAAAGTGTTTATTTTATTTTCGAGGTTGGTATGATCTGTTGATAATTGGTGTTGAGTCAACATTTTGAGTGGTAAATGATTTGCTTGACAGTGAGCCATGTACATTAGAATATCTTGTTCCATAATTACTTTATTGATAATATGCAAAATAATGGTCATGGCAAGCTGCTGTAATACAATTGCTGGTTCCACATTATTTATTGAAGGATATTTGGTGACTTCGTGTTTTTGTAATAGAATTTATTACTTGTGCTAGTTCATTAATTCTGATTTCAGTATGTGATTTTGTACTTATTATAGACACAATCGGGATATTAATAGTCTTATTTGATGTGTTAACCATGTTTTGCAATGCATTAAATTGTGATGCCAAATATCTGTCATTAGAGATGAGCATATCAAAGAGTTTTTCTGTGAGAATATAACAGCACCACGTTGTCATTTCTCCTAAAATTTGAATGCCTTTTTTTTTCTAAAGGGAACTGTTATCTCATTTGATAATTGTGCCAACAAATTAACATGCGCTGCCTCAATATAATTCTCTATTGCCTTGCTATTATCGCATACTGAAGTTTTGTTTTGTGAGAAAGCTTTAGGCAACCAAACAACAATTGCTTGTGGTAGGCTAGTTTTTTGCAAAGGTATAGTATATGTGAGAGAAATTGTTTCCTTGTAATAAAAATCTGTCCCTGCATCTCTCCAATATGGGCTCGCATGTGTGTGAATTGATGATTGCACTGTTGAACCTAGGAGAAACAAGAAGAAAAACCTAGGAGACATTTTCTTCTATAGTCTTTGGCCATGGCTGTCATACTGGTTACTCAATTAACCTGAAATAAAACAAAGTTGTGTTATTTGACATGTGCGATTTTTATATTATGAGTAGGGACCTGTTTTTTCGCGAAAAGATTTCAGGACAAGTTGTGTTCCAAAGCACTTTGGTTCAGAGCCACTTTCGTGATTGGATCGTTTGAATTGTTATGCATCTTCTCTGTTTTCCCCGCGAATCACGGGCGATCAGTGTCGGAGAAACTTTATTTTGATTGTCTCACTCATCTGAAAGACTGTCTTCACACAAATACAAGCAGCCAATTGTCAAATGAAGACCACAAGGGTACATACAGGATGTTAAAGTCTAGACTCCGCGTAAATCTTTTCGCGAAAAACAGGTGGCCCTAATTATGAGTATTTATTGTGTCAGTTTTAGAATTGTCTACTCTTCCAATTTTAACTTGAATAGTTGAAGGTCCCATCACTTTTGTGACTTAATAGGGCCCTTTAAATTTAAATGATAATGCCTTATGGCGTGATCTGTTATGTACCCAAACCCAATCACCTTCTTTAATTGTAATGGGCTGATGAGCTTTATCAAATTGACATTTTTGATTTTGTTGGAATTGTAATAAATTTATATTAGCTTGTTCCCTATTTTTCAACAGTGTATCACACCAATCCTGACCTTTTTGAGAATATTTGTCTACCAATACATGCAATGTTTGCATTATCTCAACATCATGCATTAAATTAAATAGTGTGAATATTGTGCTTGCATTTGTACAGCTGTATTGAAATTTAAAAAAATAACTATAAATACTTGTCCTGTGCAGTGGGTCCTCATTCACACATGCTGTGAGCTGGTGTCCTAATACTTTGTTTATGGACTCGATCAATCCATTGCAAGAAAGGTTATAACTAGTAGTTTTGAGGCTCTTATTCTGTTATTTATTTAACAATGCTGCTATTAATTCATTATTAAAAGATGCGCCTCTATCAGTTAAGATTTGTTGAGGGCATCCGTACCTTAAAAAAAAAACTTCTTTGATACAATTTGCACAGATCTGTGAGTATATTGCTTTAACAGCTTTCGCTACAAAAAAATCGACTGAAAAATTCTGTCATTACCAAAATATAGTGATTTCTTTTGCGGGATTTTTGTAATGGCCCTTTTGCGTCTAGCACCCACAATTTTAGTTATGGTGGTGGCTCGATTGGCTCGAGCTGCCCCGTAGGTTTTTATTGGTAGACTTTATTTTTGACATGTGGGACAGTGTTTTATATAATCCTTTACATCTTTATTCATAGAGTCCCAGTGATAAGCTTGTTTGATTTTTTTTAATGTCTCAAAAACACCAAAATGACTGCCTCCTAGCATTGTGTTACTAGTATTAAATTGTACTTTCTCCTACTGTGGTATGAATTTTTAGATAAATTTCGCAATTTGCTGCTATTCCGTAGCATCTAGCTAATATGGCATATGTAGTGCCTGCTGTGTCTAGTGGCGTTAGCGCAATTTTTAATTTTTGTTTGTGTGAATCGCATTCATATTAGCCTGAAAAAGGTGATTGATTTGTGTGTTGAATCGGACGCATTAATAATAGTTCCTGATCATGTTCAGTTTTAATGTACTCCTGTTCATTATTATATAATGGAAGTAATATGTTGTACCGTTTTCTTCAATTATTAATATTTGTGTCTTTGTGACAGGTTCCGAAATGGAATATTTAATTTTGAGAGTATTTCCTTCCTGAATTATTTCTACAGCTATCTGAAATAATTCTGAGCTTGCTTCGGCAAGTGAATTCAATGGAATGATTTCTAATTCTACAATGGCTTTAAATATTTTTGATTTATCACTGGTGTTTAATTTATTTTCCACAAAATTTGTTTTAAATTCTTGCCAATTCTTATTTATGTATTTTGCAAATATGTTGAGCAATTCAAGATGTTTTTATGACTTCTGATATATAACTTCCCTAATACTTGGAATTTTATCTGTATTTTTTAATTTATTTTTTAATTTTAAAAATGTATAATTTACTTTATATATTGTAATTGAGCTAATCCTTCTGTTGGTATTCTGCTAAACACTTCTAGTAAGGTATTTAGATTACTTTTGACAATCCGTAGTTGGAAATCATAATCTACTAATGATATTGACAATTTTTGTATTCGAATATTGTGCTCGGCCATAATTTTTAAGTACCTAAGATTGGCATGGTCCGTTTTAATTATAAATTTTCTAGAGTATAAGTACAGTCTGAGATAAATGCAAAAATATTTAATTGTCCCTAACTCTCTCTCTCTCTCTCCCTCTCTCTCTCTCTCTCTCTCTCTCTCTCTCTCTCTCTCTTTGTTTTTGACCATTTGGTTTCAATAAGAGATACATTTTTGGAGGTGAAGGTGGTTATGTTTCTATGCTTACTATGATTATCTTACTTGGGATGTTATGCCATAAGCCAATTGATTACGAAAATTGCACTGATACAATATTTTTTCCCCCCAAAGAGAGGCGGTTTAAATTTCTGATGTATAAAATGGGCAAGCTGGGGAATTCTAGAGGTATTCGGCTCCCGTCTGTGGCATCATGCATTTAAGATAAGTATGGTATTAAAGGATCCTTCTGGTCAAAGCTAATATGGGCATTTTGCACTCCATATTTTATGTTAGGATTTCATTATGAAAATAATTTATAGGCATGATTTCCTGCTTTATTGCATTTTCTAGTAACGTATGATGTATTTAATGTGCCATATATATATACTTCGGTGAAGCCATGTGGTTTGCATATTATGTAATAGCCATAAGGTTTGTTTATGCTCGTGCGAGCAACTTTCTATCTCGTTGGGGCACAATTATTATGTAACTATTTATACCGCTATTTTTGGTATAATTTTAGGCCAAAATAGTATTAAAAAACGGGTTTTAAAAATGAAATTGTACCTGCAATATATCAGAAAGTTGTATATCAGGAATTTTCTACTATATGAAATGAAATTCATAAAGTTGTTTTCACTGGGTGTGTGTAAAAGGATTCCTGGGGCAAAGTATCCCTGATCTTCCCCTATGCCTTTATCTTATTCTGGTTTTATATGGATGCGGAGTTTTGAGCTGTTTAAAAGAAAAAAAACTTGAATCAATATATTTCTTATTAGTTTGCTGAATAAAAATGAAGAAGCAGACTTATTTTCAGTACCAGATGAGTATCTCTATTTGCAAAATTTTATAGAAACTTTATAACCTACCATGAATATTTCAATATTTAGAATCCTGCAAAACTCTATGCATTTAGTGCATTATGAGTAACTAATTAAAAACATTTAAAAGCAGAAGTGGTATGAAGGTTACAATTATTCGATATTAACAAATTTTGTCTAAAATATAAAAATGTGGTTGGTTTCTAAGGGTAAACTAATGTTACTCTCCATGTTCAGGCAGCAAAGTGATATATCTCATAAATATTACACGACTGAATAAAAGTTATAGGCTGTTCGTGTTTAATTAAGCTCTTGAAAAATATCACTTTCCTACTTTCATGTATTTTAACTGGTACTCTTACTGGCAACCACTTGCCTGTACTCTTACTGGCAACCACTTGCCTGTACTCTTACTGGCAACCACTTGCGTGTACTCTTACTGGCAACCACTTGCGTGTACTCTTACTGGCAACCACTTGCGTGTACTCTTACTGGCAACCACTTGCGTGTACTCTTACTGGCAACCATTTGCGTGTACTCTTACTGGCAACCACTTGCATGTACTCTTACTGGCAACCACTTGCATGTACTCTTACTGGCAACAACTTGTTGGTACTCTTACTGGCAACCACTTGCATGTACTCTTACTGGCAACCACTTGCGTGTACTCTTACTGGCAAGCTAACAGTAAAGTTGCTAACGACTGAGGAGAACTTGTTCCTTGTCTCAACATCGAATGAAGGTGTAAGGTAAACATTTGTAAATACTGAGATTACTGATATTGCTTTCTGGTCTTTTAATGTTATCAATGAGAGAATTTATAAAATTATTTACTTTTCTAATAATTTCACAGTTTCACTTTACTGGTGCATGAATAAAGTGATCAGGCACACACATATAACAAATTTTCTTCAGACTACACACATACAACAACCATTCTGTAGAACTAACATACACATTGCAATTTATGAAGAACTAAATAAAATAAATAATTGGGTACAGTAATCTAGAACAATAAAAAAAATTATTGCACATATTTAGTGTTGGAAGGTATTCACTGCCATCATAATAACACTGATCAAGTACAAACCAAACAATGCATGTCAGAAGATTTCGTAGTTATTGATTCTCTTGCGAGTGTGGTTAGCGATTATAATATTTCAAGTTATAATTTTGTATTAATTATATTGTATGGCTCTTAGTCACCTTATTCACATCAGTAATTTAAATGTGTTAGGAGTTGGTTTATTTTCATTGTTAGTGTGTTATTATCCTCACTGCTTATTACAATTTGTGTTTGACCTGCATATGATATTACCACATGTTACGCATTTGCCAAAATCACTGATGTAGATCAGGAACATAATAATTTGTCCTAATAAACTTTCTGGAGGCACGACAATATTTATGCACTTTTAGGGGATGAAAAATAACTTCCTGAATACTGGTTATGATTATTTTCAGCCATAATCTCAACTATTTGTGTTCTATTACAGAGAAAAATTCGCACCATTTTTTAACAACCGTCTCGATACCAAGATTTTCTGGTTTATGTAGCAGTACTGTATCATGGCTTATCAAATCAACTTTAACAATTTATTGACATTAGGTTTTGCTGAAAAAAAAAACATGATTAGTGAATATGCATTACACGTAACACAGTTTCTGACTATGCCTGACATTTAATCTGTTTTCACTTTCATTATTTGCTTTATCCAATCTAATTAATCTTCTTTTACATGTACTTCGGTCACTAATCTTCTGTAAAAGTCTTTTGGATGGTAATGGCAATAGCACAATAATCTGTAGGTTGTTGTACTATTTAATTATACTGAAATAGTCAAACTTTTTGATTGCCTGGAATACTTTCACATTTCAGGTTTTTGTAAGAAAGAAATTAAATTATTCAGCTCAGGTGTAAAATTATTTTAACATTTTCAAACTGGCCCTCGGTTCACAAAAACTTACTGGTGCAATTTCCTTTTTTAACGAGCTGAGTGAAATTTTCATTTGCTTGGCAGTTGTCGCAACTACACCGGCCTTGAAGGTAGATGTTTCACTGCCGGCAGACTGACTGACTCAGGATTGCTTGGAGCTTCTCTGTAATCAGCCCCCCCCCCCCTCCTTCCTGGAGAAAATAGTTGTGCAGTGTTACAAAAATGTAGTTAATATGGCGATCACAATTCTGGGACACTTTCAAGTTGTCTACAAATACTTTACGTATTTTTTTGTTAGTACATCTGCGTTGTAAGCAATACCTAATATATGCCCATGTAATTCGCTCTTAAGAGACTGTATCGCTTCTTACACAGAAATTGTTCATTTTAGTGTCATAACAGATACTTCAGGGTCATTACTGAAAATATTTAATTTAAGAAGCATTACATTTCATGGTTATGTGCAAATATTTATACCTGATTATTAGTAGATGTCCCCTGGTTGTGGTTGAAAGACGATAGTGAATTAATTTATCAAATTTTGTATTAAGTTAAGTGATGGATAAATATGCATTAACAGTTAATATATTATGTCCAAAATGATGGGTAACGTAATTACCTAAGCTTCTACTGTCCCATTTTTGAATCAATCCTCCTTAAGTTAAATCGGGAAGAAATTAAACAAAAACTTCAACATTTTGGGTGATGCGGGCTCCTGACAAATCAATAAAGCTGGGCTCACAACCATCCGTTGCAACCGTCAATCAGCCGTCCGTCAGTCAGCCGTCCGTCAGTCAGCCGTCCGTCAGTCAGTCATCCGTCCGTTTTTTCATCCGTCAATTGAAAACGATTCACAATAACCCGTCGTCCTTCAGTCCTTCTGTACAGCAAAATTCCAGCGTGGCAACTTAACACAGTGATCTTTCTTTCGTTGGAGGTATATTTTGGTTGAAAATATATTTTCAAGAGGGAAACATCTTGTGGAAATAATTTTTTTGCGTGATAAAAAATTACACTGAATTATTGTTTACATTTTAAATTCCTGAATTTACCCCCAAAGATAATATATACATATCCAACGCCTAACATTTTATTTCAAAGTGTGTATACGCATCTTTGGAAAGTCTTTTGAATGCGGTGGCCCATCCGTTGGTCCATCGAAAGTTAAAGTTTCAGATATATTTGATGAATTGACGGATAGAAAAAAGTTTCCCTGCGATCGGTCAGAGATCACGTGACCGCCTGACGGACGGGCGACTGACGGATAAAACGGATGGTTGTGAGTCCGCTGTGAGTGGGGTCGCCAGGCATGACTACAAAGGTTTTAGCGACTTTTTCCACTGAATCATGACCCCAACTCTCTTAACTTCCAATGAACAAAAAGACAATCAGGTCTCAACAAACCAATATTGTTATCCTCTTAACACGTATACATGTGAACAAACCGACACTTTACCCTCGTAACAACTATATATGTGGTGTATATTTTGCTTATCCCAACTCAAATTACAACTAAACCATTAACGTGATATAGGGCCACATAAAAAATACTGCTTTTTCTAAAACTAATTTATTTGCTAACATTGTAACCAATGTAGATAACTTTTACATTAAATACCTTAATTGAACTTGTCCACCACATTCATCATTACAAAATTAGCAAAATGTCTATTTAGCAAACTATTAGCAAACTATTTAGCTCCTGCAAAGGTTGTTTGTGAATAAAACTATTTAGCTCCTGCAAAGGTTGTTTGTGAATAGAACTATTTAGCTCCTGCAAATAAATTTATTTTGCAAATTTAAATTGCAAATTGTCATGCCTCGTACAGTAAAATATTTGAAAATAAATCATTTCACTTTAACCAGAAATAAGTTACCTGCGATCACGTCATTCGTCAGCACCATCAATCGTCTTACTGCCCTATCAAACTGGTGTATAAGATGGCCGAGGCCTGAAGACTAAATGTTTCATGCGATGGCAATAGGTCTACAGAAAAAAACAATAGCCGTGTTTTAGAACTAAAGTGTAATAATCATGGGGATATTGACTAACTAGTATTAATTTTCACATTAATTTAAGATGTGAAGAAATATTTATTAAGTGAAACACGAGTAGAAAACATGTATTAAGAAAAATTCAAGACAAAGGTAAATGTGCGAGCGCATTGCGAACCAAATTCTTGAACCAAGATTACGAATTATTATTTTGTTAACTGAAAAGTACTGTATGATTATGGAAAAATTTTGCAAGATATAATTTAGTCATTTTTGTTACTTATAAGCCTGTAAGGCCACGAATATATTTTTGGCCTCTCTTTTTCACTTCTAACCCAAAGGACATCTATTAATGAATCATTTGGACCTACCTTGCGCAGTATGTAATGAGATAACCTATATTAACCGAGATATGGAATGTTGTGATTTAAAAAAATTGCCTGTATGCGACAACGTGAAAAGAACACATACCATGAAATTATTTTCTTTTTTACCATCAGCATCGATGTTTCACACAAATAACAGGGAAATCACTACTGGTTCGTGTGAATACTTGATGCGCAGTTAAGACTACGCTCATGTTGAAAGACGAAGTGAACAAGTGAAGGGCGCATCGAGCACGTGCGAACATGAGCGGATGAAAGCAAAATATTCGCATTTTGGCAGTCCGACGAAGCTGGACCATGAGTTTATTTACCCTTGATCGCTGAGCTATTTCCCTCCTCCTTGTTTCTTCTCTGTGATCGCAAACCTAGGTCACAGCGACGCTTGATCCTTGCGGATGTCTCCACGCGTGAACTCTTCTGGCGTCGGTCAGTCGTCTGGTCCAGCTCTTATCTCAACAGCTGTTGGCTCTCGCAGATTTGTGTCGCCTTCTAGTTACGTTCATCCTGCACCGACAACATGTTTGGCTAGAGCGCCGGCTCCATAGTCCGGGCCTCCTTTCACTCATTACATGTTCACTCTAAATACGAAACAGGTATTTCAATCAGTAGATTCTACAGTACTTGGATCTTCAGTTAACCCATTCAGACCATAGACTAAAGATGAGGTAGACCGCTTATTCGTCTTCTGCGCATGTACCCAACATTGACCTGCCTCAGAGGAACACAACTGACAAAGTCACATGGTCAACAGTGAATAACATGTTAATCTTTAAATGTCCAGCAGATTTATATGAATAAAATACTTTCACCGATTTAAATTTAACCAAACTGCATTACAAACTGGCTAGAGGAAGCATACAAATACCTCAAAGCACTTGTTTACTAAACAGAATTACAACCTCAAATCCGATCCAATCTGTTTTTGCTAGCTGTATACGCAGAAAAGCAGTTCAATGTTGGGACACGGATGTTGGTTGTGCGCAGTCAGCGAGGTCGGTCTACCTCACCTTTAGTCTACGATTCAGACCCAATGTGTCATCCATTCACGATTACTTCCCACTTTTCTGAAGTCCTGCTAAAGTTACACTTCCAGGATATCCCTCCGCCTCATGAAAATTAAGCTTAACTAAGTCTGAAAAATTACACCAGACAACGCGCCTCATTCCTGCACACTCAGTTGTAATTATGTTTTGCATAAGAACTATTTCTTACTATGCGTTACCAATACACATGTTTTCTCACTGTTTTAAATTCATATGAATTATAAATGAAATATTATCATTTATAGAGAGAATATAAATAACATTTCAGTTTAACCAAAAAAATAATGTTACTGCTATGAACATAAGTACAAAACTATTGTGATACATGGTATATTGAGGAAATAACTAAAAATGTCATACATGGGTTGATTTCACAAAGATTTGATTCAAAAAGTGCGAAGAAATCGCGAATAGACACAATATCACGCACGAGCGAGTAAATGCTATTCACAGTAAAGTGAGCACTTTTGAAAGCCCTCTCATTTGGAATAACAGTCAATATATATATATATATATATTCACTTTAGACGTTGACTTCCGGTTTGCGGTGGAATATACACACTGTGTTTGTTACATGAATGGCAATATTTATTTTAAAAGGTGGTTAGAGGATAAAAAATGGCTGAAAGGAAAAGGTAACTAAGGTGTAGAACGTGTTCACTTTAGCGTGAACAGCCTGTAGGTAATTTTTGGTCGGTGCTGCACACAGCGAAGCTAACTCTCCAACTATCTTACCTGTGGGTTAATAATTCGCCTAGATCATGATTGGTTCTAATAAATGTAACCAAACACGTAGCCTACATCCTATTGGCTGTGACAAAGAAACAAGTGTTGTGTCGACTTAAGTACAACAACAACAATGAAATTAAAAATTTGATAAGTGCTTGGCCATTTACCATAATTGAACTCTACTGTATTTTAATTAAAGTTAGTTAATGTACTTCGTATATAACGTTATTCATTTATCTTATCTGGTAGTAGCCGAGAAGGGGAACATTTGGCATTTTTTTAATCCCCCACCCCCTCTCCCACATAGATCCCAATTAAAAGTCGTGAACTCTGTTACATAATCAGTTAAATTAAATTAAATTAGAATTTTGTTATATTTGGGGGGGAGGGGGTTTAATTTTGAAGGAAGTAGTTCAATTATTTATTATTTATTTAAACCTATCTACCATATGGAAATAATTTTTCAAGAGATATGAAAGAAAATAATTTTTTAATATAATTAAAATTATTGAGAAACCACTGTCAAGAGAACATTACTACAGAGGGTATTGGGATGATGATTGATGGGTTAACATATAAATGGGCGTGGGCTTGGACCGATTTAAGTACAGCATGCATTATAAATTCTTTGGTTTGCAATACCAGAAAGCGTAATTTAAAGAGGATGTGAAAGGGTCAATGACCTATTTTCTACCGCCGAAGTAGCGGAGCGAACTGAGTTTTTACTGCCAAGGGCCTGTTTCACAAAACTACAAGTTTACACGTTATTAGTTACAAGTAGAGCCACGAGTATTTCGCGAATTCATTCGGAGGCGAGATAGGCTCCAAACACTTGTTCTTTTCTCCTACTGCTGTGATTGGACGACAGTAATTTAGACACGCCCCGTTTAACTGTGAGCCAGTAATAAGCACGAAGCAGTAGTGTGCGTGCGTATTCAACAGTCCTGTACAGATGTCTCACTCGATTACAGCAACCAATAAGCAAACGATATTGTCTCGAGTGTATAGAGGACTGTCTGGCCTAGTTTGCTGCTTACTCAATCCGCGAAATAATCGGGGCTCTAGTTACAAGTTACAAGTGATGCTATCTACAAGTGATGCTATCTACAAGTGATGCTATCTACAAGTGATGCTATATACAAGTGATGCTATCTATAAGTGATGCTATCTACAAGTGATGCTATCTACAAGTGATGCTATCTACAAGTACTTGTAAATACCGTTTTACTAACAGTACTAGTATTCATAAGGACTTGTAATTTCTGTTTCCTGAAAAGTTTTCGTACACTAGTAATTAATAGTTATTTCCTACAAGTGTGCTTGTTTATTTTACAAGTAAACAAAGTGCCGAAATCAGATGCAAATAAAGTGACTGCATTAAACAAGGTCAGAGAAGTTAAATATAGCTTGTTTGGTACTTTTTCAGAAAAGTTAATGACGCCCGATAAATTATATAAATGGGAGAATATTCCATACTATGCGATGACTTTTGGCCTAATATTTTGGGAAAGAAATGTAACATACATAAGGGATGCAATTTCGTAGAATTTAAAAAAATAGTTAATTTTGGTGATAATTGAAAAAATTCCTTTCTGCAATCTGCAACAACGTTAGGGTTTTTTTTTTTAATGTTATGTGCACCCAAGAATAAAATAACTACAATCGTTTTAGCTGATATGAGTGACACTCACATTTAAGTAAAGGTTTTTATTTTGCTCTTACATCATACTTTCGTCAGTCGTCAGTGAACTGGATTTGCCATTTACATAATCTGCATATATATAAAAAAAATCGTATCTAGAGTTTATAAGCTGTTAGCGAAGCCATTATACTATACACACAAAAAAACAAAACTACATATCCACTCTTAACCTAAATGTTCTTCGACGTCTCTGATACCTAAGTTCATTATGCTTGTTTAATCTTCTCCTGAATTGTTAATAAACATTTGTGTTTATGATTCTCAAAAATAAAGTATTATAAATTCGATTCATTTCGAATTAGACGCCAAACAAGCCATCATTAATAAACTGTAGAAATTTCTACCCAACTGTCCATTCTTCTAAGAAAATTGTATTATTTACCAGTGTTTAAGGCAGGCCTGTAGATTCATGAAATCGAAATACTTGTAACCAATCAAAAACTCACTTGTAACTTGTAAAATTTTACTTGTAGGTACTAGTAAACGCTTGTAGGTTTGTGAAACACACATTTTTTTTGAAACTCGCGAGTCACAAATCTTTTCACTTGTGGCTAGTAGACTCGTGGTTTTGTGAAACGGGCCAGCGCAGCTCGCTAGGAAAGCTGCAGAAACCATTGTTTAGTAAGCAAACACTAGTAACTAAAATTATCAGTAGAATTTTACTGATTAAAGTGGAGCAGTTTCAAGATATCTGCAGTCAAATTCGCTGATACGGAGCAGTTTTAGCTTTTTCGAATTTGGACTTTTGAAACGCCGTCTTACCACATTACCTACTGAAGACGTATATTATTATGTATTCGTTTACCACACCTACAGCGGTAAGAGAAATTTGCTCCTAGTGACATGAATGTCCCATCTCCTAACCACCATAAATAAAACTGTGTATCAAAATCGCACAGAAAAGTGGTTTCTAAACATGTGGTAGGTTACAAAAATCTCATCCTACTAAACATTTAAAAATGACAGCGGCGAGACTTTTGATATATTTCGAAAAGGAGTCGTTTAGAAAAAAAAAGCTATATATATATATATATATATATATAATATATATATATATATATAATATATATATATATATATATATATCAGGCCAAAAGTATTATTTAGGAAAAACAATTTTTTCCCTTAACAGTTTCTAAGTGGTTAAATAATATTCTGAGGAACAGCAATTGTAGGAGAATAAAGAAAGCCATTGTGATGAACCGTACATTCGTAGTCAGCAATGCGAAATCTAAAGGTTAATTTATAGGGAGTTGTTCGCCCGGATTATTACAGAAGACATTGTGCTAGCGTGATTTATAAGAGAAACCTCATGTTTTCGCCAGTAGTTAGCACGCAAGCCTTGCATTTATAGGCTCCGCGGTTCGTTTCCCAGCTCAGGCACGACTGGATGGTTTGAGAAAAGAGAAACAGACCAACGCAGGAGAACTCTCCTGTCTTGTCGGGGTGGAGGGGGGGTGGTTATGGGTGCTCCGTTTCCCACTCGACTGCGTTCCTCCGCTTTCAGAGGGGGACGGACCCCCGTGGGAACCCCCGCGTCCAAGGTCAGGAAGCGAGGGTGCGATACGGGCGACACTAGCACTCACGCCTAGCGCCTCATCGCTATTAAGCTGCGAGTGGAGAGGAGAGATTTGAACGGCCCTTAACATCGGGGTTTTGAGAGCTAATGCAAGTGAAGCGAGGGTAAAGGAAGCCGGAGATCCCCGAGAAAAAAACTGCCGACCAGCTGTATCATCCGGCGCGATTTCCGCATGCGAGAAACCGGAAGCGAACCCAGTTCGCCTTAGTGGGGTGCCTTGCAATGTCATTATGATATTATTACATGTTGAGTAAATATACCTACTTATGAAAAATGACCCTACACGTATATACCTTCAAATGAATTTTCGAGTACATAAAGATTCCTTTTTACTCTGACTCAACCTAATATATAACATATTGATTTAAAAAATGCTCGTTGACCAAAAATAAAAAATGTGAGGCATTTCCTTTGAACTATTACAGTCATCTATTCTTCAACATATAAAATGGTAAAAATCTAATTTTAAAATCCCAAGTATTGGTGAGTCAGAACTTTTCAATATAATTAAAAGATTTAAAAAATTCTTGTATATTTTTATTGGGGATGGAAAAGAGGGGAGGGAACAAAATTACGCTGACATGGATGATATGGGGGTTTGGCGAGAGTTTCTAGGGCAGGCTATTACAAAATCATTTTTAATTACAAAATGATTGCCATTATTCAATTAGCCACTTGCAACTCTCAGCCCGCTCTTAATTCTGCGTCATAGGGCGCTGAACCTGTCTATTCAACGCTATACTATCCAAAGACTGCACGCCAATTTATTAGCATGAGCGGAGGATCGGTACCGCATTCCATGAGCCCTAAAATTCATATTGATTCTATGGCTTATTCACGCAGTCACGCAGGCGAGGACCTTAACAAGACAGAATTAAGGCTAAATGTTTTTTTTTGTCGTACTGTATAAAAGAAGCATAACCAATATTAACTATGGCAGCTTACAGGATACTCAAGTTCCGACTCCCACGTCCCTTTCCGTGAAGATCCGTTAACTAGGGACGTATCTGAAGTGACGATATCCATTTTATTTGTACATTTTTGTAGGTAGTATAAGTAAATTAATACGAAACTGTGCTTCCAGAGTATTGTAGCACAGTTATTTCTTAGCCTTCCAGGTATAAATACATTAAATTATATTCAAAATATGTCACCAAGTGCCATAGGATACTTGCCTTGGGCTTAGTATCTGAGTAAGAAATGGTAAGTAATAATAATTTATTTTTAATGTCTTCATTTCACACTTTATGTGACATTTAACTGTTGAAATAGAAAATATCACGGATGGTGTGTTATTATTCCTCACCTTTAACTAATATCCACTAACGTTTTCACAATTTATGTTTTGATTTAACGACAAAATTCTTTTTAATAAATGTTTTTATTTTTATCTACAATCATATCAGTCTGCAAATATCATGGCATTAATCAATCACAACTAAAGTCTTTTTTTCTTCTCAGTACAACAGCAAACATGCTAATTACGCAATGAGGAAATGTATTTGAACGAATATAATTTATTTGTATAGCCGGAAATATAAAAAAATGAACAAGAAAAGTGAAATTCAGAAGAAAAAAAATTGCGAAATTAAATTGTTACAGCCTAATATTTCTGAACCTGTGAAGACAGTTGAACTTTATAAGAATGGTCAGAATTGGAGCCGTCAACTATGGCTACGGCGATTGTGTCTGCCGGCTTTGCTTATCCCGTGGAGGTCCCGTGTCCCATTCTACATGATGTGCCCTGTGTCAACACAAGAAGAAAGCGACCGCCGCATCAAACATTAAGGTCACCCTGATAGCGTACTTATCAGTGACCTCCTTTATCGGACACAAGTTAAGAATGTTTACACCTGTGGGAGTAGGGATCGGGCAGGAGTAGCTCTCCAACGTCGAGACACCTAAAATCCGGTGACAAGACAAAATATAGGCTAAGCAAGCGCCAATTTTTTTTTTTATTTTATTTTTTTTTATTTTTACATTTTTGGAATATTTAATGGTATTATGACTTGATATCGATGATAATTTGATTTAAAAAAAAACCTTATTATTATACATAACATTCATAATTTTTAGGTTATAGTGAAATCCAAATTAAAAAAATAATTCGCAGAAGTCGAAAACGCGTCTGGCGAGTCGGGCGAGGCCATTTCCACTGCATGAAGGGGTGGGGTTGTTCAGTTCAGTAGTGGTAGCGGCCGAGAGAGTTTGGACGAGGACTGCACCGCCTGTGCGTATTACCTGTCGAAAAAACGTTAGCCGCGCGGCGCGGTATTTAAGAGCGTAGTAGTAGGGAGCGACGTTAAAGGCTGTTCACGGTAAAATGAGCACTTTTCAAAGCTCTACTTAAGATCTACTTGTATGCACGTTGTGTATTCCCCCGCGTTATGTAAAATTAACATTGCCATGGACCTCATCACTTTATTTATGCGCCGGTCAAGTGAAACTGTGAAATTATTACAAAAGTAAACATTTTATAAATCTGATAATTTTTACACACTGGGGCGTTAAAAAAAAACAGAAAGCGTAAGAAATAATTTTAACTATCACAAATTGTTACCTAACACTTTTTATTCGACGTTAAGATATGGAACTACTTTACATCCATTGTTACCAACTTTACTGGGCACATGTCTCTCAGTGTACCCGTTGAAATATATGCAGGCAGGGGCAGTGACATTTTTCTAAGGTTGACTTCAGAAGTGCTCACTTTATTGTGAACAGCCTTTATCAGTTTAACTATATATCATCTGCAATGCCACGTAACTTCCCTCCAAAGAGCAGCGAACGTTCGGGAGACCAAACACCTCCCCTACGCTCCCTCCCACAAAGCTGCGCGAAGATCATTTTCTTATTTGAACCTCACTTTAAATATGAGACGTTCAATCTTGATTCGTACAAATTACAAAAAAAAAAGTCATTTTTGATACAAAATTTGCTTTCAACTAAAATGTTTACTGAGGTCACAGGAGTGTGTCATGCTGCACTTTCTTTTAAATTCGACTCTTGGTTTACCTGTTGTAAAATTCTAACGTCTAGCAATTTTGACTTTGAATTGTATTTCGAAATTTAAAATTTAAATATGGGCGAATCATATAACGAATTTCCAAGAAATATTGTTCATGATATTATTCGAATAACATTTTTACCGTTTTGAGCTTTGCATGAAGAAATATAGATTCCTATATTTTGTTTTACTATTTAAGACTATTATTAGTATCACAACGAAAAAGAATGAATTTTATTTTTAAAAAAAGTAGCAAATAATTTGAAAGCCCTTATGAGTTAAGTTCTTCAGAATTCACAGTCAAAACTAGAAGTTCATTAGTCTACAATATAAAAAGTCAACATTTAGTTTATGCAAGCGTAATTAAAGACAGAATAACACGGAACCTTCTCATTAGAATGACTTATGTTATTCTCGACCACTCATTGGTCGTAAACAGAGTTATGCCATGGAACTTGCCCGCAAACATCCGCCATGTTGGCCTCTTCGCCACCACCGAACGTTCTAGTTAACAACTGCTTCTGCTTTGTTGTATCTTACCGTATTGAGAGACTTAAAAAAAAAAAATGATGTCCGTAGGTTTACGACAGTGAACTTCTTTTCCGTTGTCTGAAAAGCATAAAAGGAAGAGATATTTTGCAAGTTTTATCAGAAACATCTGACTGTAACAGAAAATTAAACTTAAATAATATTTCCACCTAGTTAACAAACCATGACTTACTAATGGACATCTACGATATGAATTTTCACAAGAAATTTATGACCTATAGTTTTCGCCAAAGATTGAGAACGACTGAAATTAAATCTGCAACACTCTGCTGTGGTCGCTTTCCTAGCTTACGGTTGGTATTGAGGCGTTTTCCTATAGTTTATTCACATCAAAGTGAGCACTTTTGAAATCCCTCGCATTTGGAATGGCAGGTAATAAATATATTTTATTTTAGCCAGACATTAGCTTCCGAGTGCGGTGGAATCTACACACTGTGAATATTACTTACATGTCAACATTTATTTAAAAAGATGATTAAAGGATAAAAATGGCTGAATTAAAAAGTAACTAGGGCTTGAAAAGTGCTCATTTTAGCGTGAATATCCTATACATAGTATGTCTTAGTAATGGGTACTTGGTTTTGGGCGCCTCCCACCAAGGCGAACCAGATTCGATTCCCAGCGAGGCGATTCCAGATTTTCGCATGTGGGAATCGTGCCGGACGATGCCGCTGGTCTGAAGGTTTTCTCGGGGATCTCCCATCTCCACTGCCCTTTCATTCCGGCGTTGCTCCATACTCACCCCGCTTCAGCCTCATCGCTCGCTGTAGGGAGCCATCCAAACCACTCCACTCTAGGGACCGCGATGGCTGAGCGGTTAGACTGCTCGCCTCATACCAAGGCGAACAGGGTCCAACCCCCTACCGGGTCACCCCGGATTTTCGTGATTGGGAATCGATCCAGACGATGCCGCTGGCCGGCGGGGTTTCTCTGATATATTCCATTTTCTCCACCCTTGCATTCCGGCGCTTATTCATTCTCACCTCATTTCATCCTCACCGGCTCTCAGTACCTCGTTTGTTAAGAGACCCCCCTCCCCCCATCATCAACACTCCACACTGAGAAAAAGGTTTTGTTGAATCAAACAAGTTTGTTAGGTACAGCCAGATTATTTGTTTGTATAGGGTCAACGAAATATTTTGTTGCTGAAACCAAATTATTTTGTTGCTCTCATTTGGTTGCCCCAAACTGAGAGATTTGGTTGGTGCAACTAAATATTTGTTTGGCTACACGTGCATCAAACAGTTTGGGCCGATATAAAAAAAACTTACAAGGTCGACAGTGTTTCGATCCTAGATCACATGTGTCCGAGCGCTACGCCTTAGTAATCTCAGCTAATGTGAAAACTGATGGCAACGGAAAGCGTTTAAATGGATTTACTGTTAATATTGGGCAACGTGTACAAACAAATATTTCAAGTTTTACAGCTTTACTTGTCATTTTCTTGTTGCATTGTTTTATTAATGTGTTTGTACGCTTGTTAGGCATGATGCACTAACAAACACGGTTACTATCCTAATTGTCACAAAAAATACAAACCAACTCTCGAGCTGTATTTTCGAACGAAGGCAGTAAAATGTGTGGCCAAACGAATATATACAGTTGATTCGACAAAATATGTATTTGACTGTCTAATTTTGCTTGCCCAACACAGTTATTTTGTTTATTCAAACATATATTTTGTCAGGCGAACAAAAGTAATTTTGACGTTTTTCAAATTTTGTTTGCGCAACAATATATTTTGTTAGGGCAACTAACTATATATCTGGCGCTATACAAACAAATATTTTGTTTGATTTTCTCTCAGTGTACTCCGCTTGGTTTTTGGGGGACTTATTAATTGAAGCGGTAAGGTTAACTCAGATCAGGGTTGTGTAACCAAGCCGGAAACTAGCGTCTGACTTTGAAGAGTGCGTAAATAGTATGTTGTCCTCGGCTGGAGATGTATGACAAGTGATTGTTGTGAACCGAGGAGGACGCCCTTCCTCGCCGGGACAGTGGCCTTGGGACGCGCCAGAGACGTCCCCTCCAAGGTCGACTGACGTCGGGCCAGCCTCTAGGGAAGGCTTCCCCTGGGTGTCCCGCCCGGCGTCTGGAGTCGGCCCGGCGAGGTCCGCGTCGCTGACCTGTGATGTACGAGCCGCGAAGCCTCAGCTGTGCGGCGCCGACAGACCGATAACGACCAAACTCCAGCACTCTTCTCTTAACTTCCAGAATTACTTCATTGGGCCTAAATATAGTCCGTTCGTACTTATTTACAACTTTTCTGCAGTCTTGATAAAGTTATACTTCTAGGATATTCCTCCGCCTCATTTAAGCGTTTCAGACCTGCTTTAGTTAAATGTTTCAGGTGTTGTAACAAAAAAAAATTGGAAGCGTGCTGTATTTAAGTCGACACAACACTTGTTTAGTTGTCACAGTCCTGCAGGCTACATATTGGCCCTGCAGTTATATGAACCAATTATGACCTAGACCAGTAAAACGGGTGGCGAATAATATCCACTCCATTGATCATTGAGCTTCGCAGTGTGCAGTATAGAACTAAAATTTCCTACACGTGCGTAATGTACACAATTGTGTACACTGGGTCTGAATGGGTTAAACAAAGCTTCGACGAATCTAGAAAATTACACCAAACGGACAACGCACCCCACTCGTGTGCCCTCAGTGTAATCATATTTTACATAAGAACTGTTTCTTACTAGGCAATACCAACACACTTGTTTCCTCACCGCGTTTATTCCTATCACTTATAAACAGGAAAATTGTAATTTATATATAAATTATAAGTAAAAGTTCAATTTAAAAAAAAAATGTTTTTACGCTAACGGAAGTACGGGATATGGCAAAACGCCATCTCTAATTTGAAGGTCTTATTAAAATAAAATGTTACAAACGAAAGAAAATTTATTCTGGCCATGCAAAACTACACACTTGGAAGTATTTTGTAAAATAAATCTGTAGAGCGGTGTCCCTCGTCAGTGCACTGCTGAAGGCGTGTTCAGAAGGACGCCATCACGCTTGCCAACATTTCTGGAGGAATACGTGCGGTTAAATTGGACAGCGAACATCCGCCGGTGGCATCTTCCGGATTGAATAACAGAAGCAAACCAAACGTGCCCTACTCAGCGTCCATTCAATGCAGTTCCCCCTGCCTCAGCCAGCCATGCGCAATGCAAACAGACGGTGGAGTCCGAGGTGTATGGTCAGCTGGCTGCTGTTTAGCCCGTAAGATGCCGTGGACAGGTAAACAACGGATGTTCGCTGTCGAAACGTTCCTCCTAAACGATAACTTCGTCGCGTCGCTACTCAACAAGCATTTCACACACTGTTATGATATCAGATTGAATAAGAACTTAATATTAATTACCAGTACAAATAACTGATATTACAAAGAAGCTGACCAACTGGAGAGAAGGGATAAAGGTGATTCGGAGATAGATAGGCTGAAGTAAGTTACACGGGACTCGCCAGATCTCGCGCCTGCACAAGCTGCTGCCGCCTTCGCCTAGACTTGTGACCGCGCCGCCGGCCTTCAAGTCGCCGACTGGGTCTTCCCTGGTCCTCGCGGGTCTGTCCACACTTCTCACCCCACCGCGTGTGTTTGTTGCCGTGATTAGATACCCTGTGGGCGGAGTCTTGTCGAGGGGATGTTATGCTTACCGGTGAAATCACTGAGTTAGCTGGACCCACGTATTCTGTTATCTTCAGTGCATTTTCTCCGACTGTTTACAGGTTGCACTTTTGGCTCTATGTTTGGGTTTCATGTTTTGTAAACTCTCTGTGGCCTCGATACTGCCGCTTCGCTTAGGCGAAACCTTGCGTAACAGGTGCACGACGGGGCTTTCATTACAATACGCTTCCAACTTGCCCCTCGCGCTTCGGTTCCGGATCGAAAAAGCATTAAGCTGTAGACATAGAATTTCAGGGCAATTGGTTCTGTGTTGAATAGGGGTCGAGGTATGCCACGCAGTGTTCTAACTCCACTGAAGCAGTCGGATATCCGTTTTTTGCTGTCTCCAAAGCGATCAGTTCGCAAACATGTAGCAGCGCTTCAGTCGTCTGATCAAATTGTGCTGCATATTTTGCACGAAGACTTCCGATTTCATCCACACTAGATGGTTGTCGTCCAATACTTGTTCGAACGCGATTGGCAAAATCGTATGGAGATCTATATATAAAAAAAAAAAAAAAAAAATCCTTCAAAATGTTCCACGTGATGGTGTTGTTTCATCCAGTGACGACGCGCATTTTAACTTTACCGGTTGTGTGAATAAACAAAACTTTCGTTACTGGAGTGAGCATAACCCTCGGGAACTCCTGAAACACCTGTACACTGTGATCGTGTTGTTGTTCGGTGCGCGGTATGGGAAGCGCTGGGATCATTAGCCCCAATTTGTTTGTGAAGACTGTGTCTGTTACCGTCACCTCGGACCGATAAATTGCAATCATTCAAAATTTCATAGAACCAAGACTCAATGAGTTGCAAATTCAAGAAAGTTTAGTATAGTCTGTTCACGGTAAAGCGAGCACTTTTTAAGGCCCTGCTAAAATTTTCCTTTCAACCAATTTCTAACTTTCCGCCACTCTTTAACATCAGCATTGCAATAGGACTATTAAACGTAGAGTATATATTTCATCACTCTCAAAGGTTAACGTCTGAGGCTGCAATAAAATGTATTTATTAGGGGTTAATGCATTTTGAAAGGGCCTTAAAAAGTGCTCACTTTACCGTGAACGGCCTGTATCAACAAGACGGGCCACAGCTCATACGGCAAGACGATCGCTCGGAGTGCTTGGCAGCTGTTCCAAGGTCGCTTGATTTCTTTACGTGGCGACGTAGCCTGGCTAGCGAAATCGCCAGATCTCACCCCCTGCGAATTCATTTTCTCAGGGTATATCTCAAGGAAGAGGTTTACAATCATCGACCAAGCACGCTGGCAAACCCTTCGGAATGAAATACGTGAAGAACGCGCCCATATTCCATCCAAAAAAAATGTTGGCAAGAGTGAAGTCATCCTCCCGAACTCGCCTTCAGCAGTGCATTGACAGCGAGGGACACCTCTTGACAGATTTACTTTTCCAAAACCGTTTAAACTCTAACTTCCCCGTGGGTATTTTTGTATGGCCATAATAAATATTCTTTACTATTGTACAAATTCGTTTTAGTCAGACCTTCAAATTAGGGAGGGCATTTTGCAGCATTCTGTATGAAACGCTGTTTATATCTTTACATGTATAAAACAAAGTCGCCCGGCGGCGTGTGTCTGTGTATTCGGCTAAGGCTTTTAAACTACTTTATGGATTTTGATTCGGTTGTTACCATCATTTAGATAATTTCTTGAGGAAGGTTAAGGTGTTTGATAGATTAATATTTAATGTAAGAATAGTAGAGAAATGTCGAATCATCTAATTAATTCGGAAAAAAACCCGCTTTTCGGACGCTTACATGGCTTTCGCTGACTAAACCATAAGAGATACGCCAAAATTAACGTACTGCATAATCGTGCTGTAAACCTAAAGAACGTCATATTTGTAAACCGTACCAGAACGGGTCGCTAGTATTTCATAGGAAACAACCAGAGATGTCACATATGGGGATATTTGTCAAATGTTCGATTCAAAAAGTGTGCAAAAACCGCGAATATACTACAGTAAAAAAATGTTAACGCCCCGAGGTCACGCCCGGACATAAGTCAGCACAGCGACGACGATCGACAGCTTAAACAAGCTTCGCGTGTGTTACGTTTCTTCAGAACTTAAGCGACGACTGTAGGGTTTTAATACATCAATCTGTTCGGAAAAGATACAGCATTGTCGCTATAGTTTAAAGCACGGTTTTACAAAAGAAAAATTATCGTAAACAGAAGGCTATTCGACAGTGATTTCCGCTCACTGTAACACTTTTCAACTACCATTTTTTATGTTTCAATAACCAAATGTATAAATTGGCAACAAAATATCGATTTTTTTCATCTCTGCCCTAAAAAAAGAAAGATTTATTTCGAAATATTTTATAGTTTATTTTTAAATTAAAATATCAATAACTGCTTGTAATGAGACCCATGTGAAAACTAGGTTTGACCCGCGTCCGAATTCGTTATTTGGTAATTTAGTGCACTGGGAATATAGGATGTTGGAAATAGAACGACGGCGATCAGCGCGCTTAGTGTTTAGTTTAGGAACTTCATTGTGGAAGCCGAGTAATCTAAAAGCTACATCACTGTGGCTTCGGAAGCCATTAGAGTTCTGAGAGCATCTGAGGTGATTGTGTTACAAGTTATTTGTTTTATTAAATTTTTTTGTAGTTTTGTTCTAACCTGAAGTAAGGTAAGTGGTGAATACAGTTAATTTATATATATATATATATATATATATATATATATAGTAGATTTATAATTATTCACTATAACCTACAAAAATATTATGTATTAGGATTTAAAATCACGTGTCATAAAATGTATTAGATTAATTAGTTCTTGCTCTAGACAAGCTTTTGTGTAGTGGCGTTAAAGCGGGCAAAGTGACCAGCCACCTAATTTGGACTAACGGGTCGAGACATTCGCCACCAAACGCTCGGCAATAGCCGACGCGTGTTTGTATTGATTTCTGTGTCTTACTAGTATTTAACCTGGTCGCCAGCTGATGGCTGAAGAATATACAGGCTGTTCGAAAAGTCACCCTAAATATTGTGGGTGGTGATTCCTTATGCAACATGAGGTAGACGTATGCAGCATAACCTATAGCATAGCTCATTTCCTACGGGATATTTACGCCCTCAAAAATCGAGTGTATAAAATGAATTTAGTTTGAAAAATATCATAAATGGCGTGGAATTAAACCACTGTTGTCTGCTTAATGTTACGTGTTGCTGACATATTTGACCTTCATGAAAATAATGTAGGTGGCCACTCTCTTTTTGGATACAATTTTTTACCATAAAGTTTTATGGAATTTTGATGCGTTTTATTGAGCAGTACGTCTTAATTCACAAAAACGACCTTCTTGTTGCATGCGCCTAGGGCCTGCCGTTTACTGTTGAAACGCAGACGAAGTATTCAGCGGCGACGATACATTGCAGAGCATGTAGGCAATACTTCGCACATGCTGAGGACAAACGACTTTCTTGTTGCATGCGCCTAGGGCCTGCCGTTTACTGTTGAAACGGAGACGAAGTATTCAGCGGCGACGATACATTGCAGAGCATGTAGGCAATACTTCGCACATGCTGAGGACAAACGACTTTCTTGTTGCATGCGCCTAGGGCCTGCCGTTTACTGTTGAAACGGAGACGAAGTATTCAGCGGCGACGATACATTGCAGAGCATGTAGGCAATACTTCGCACATGCTGAGGACAAACGACTTTCTTGTTGCATGCGCCTAGGGCCTGCCGTTTACTGTTGAAACGCAGACGAAGTATTCAGCGGCGACGATACATTGCAGAGCATGTAGGCAATACTTCGCACATGCTGAGGACAAACGCATCGTAAGCAGCCGAGGTTGGGAGAACTAATCTTAAATGGGACTAACGTGGGAAATGTACTTAAGTAACACAATCGTGTATTGGGCATATGAACCAACGCGCATTCAAGCTGTGATCTCTCTTAAACATGCGCCGATGCTATGATCTCTCTTAAACACGCATAAAGATGAAAAAGAGCCAGAAAGTTCCAAACAACTGCACGTGCAATAATTATTATGGTGGTGAGTGTAACTGTATTTTTGCTGGTACAAAATTACGTGCTCTCAGACCACTGCATACTGTTGCACCGTACATCAAATGCGTGTTGGCCAATCCCTTCCACGGAAAACTCGACATGCTGTCTACGCTACTTTCCTACGAACGTTTACGTCAAGCACACACAGTCTGTCTCGTTTCACTTATGTTTTTTTTTTTTTTTCCGGAATATTCTGCCCAATACCGGTTACTTACGATGTGTTTACCGCCGAGTGTAGAAGTATTGCTTTCCGTGCCAGACATTATAACGTTGCCGCTGAGAACATAGTGTTCGTTTTATTAGGAAACGGTGGGTCCTAGGAACATGCAACAAGAGGACGTCTTTTGTTAAATAGGACACGCTGCTCGATCAGATTGTATCAAAATTTCATAAAACTCGATGGTAAAACAATTGTGCACAATTAGAATTTGACCTTCTCTATTATTTGTATGAAGGTGGAACGTCTTAACACAGGTTTCTTCGTAGGTTGAAGATCTCGATGATACTTACCTAAACATTATCCAGAAAATCGTAGTTTAATTTCACGCCATGTCTGATATTTTCCAACAATTACATTTGTAAACCCGATTTTCAAAGGCATATATCTTCCTTAGGAATTGAGCTAGGCTATAAGATGTATTGCATAGGCTTATGTATACGTTATTTTTCAAAAGGAATTGCCTCCCTAAATATTTCGGGTGAGTTTCCGAACATTCTGTATATCAAAAGGTAAAAACTGTTAAATGCGAAGAACTTAAGTGGCCAGTCAAGGGCCACTTTCCTCGACATAACAGGGCAAAGTGGAAATTTAGTAACGTAATTTATATAATTCCATTAAAAAATAATTTGCATTAAAATAAAATAACATATTTAAGCATTTGTACAATGACTATATTGTAAGGAGGGTGATTTTTCAATATTTTTTTACATACAGTACACTCTAAATCTGAATTAGTGGCAATTTTGCTGTTTTAATAAGTCAACGGTACCTGACTGATTCAACAGTCACTTCAGTGAATTTAATTGACGAATCGGTGAAAAAAGGCAAGATTTCCTTCACTTATTGAGTCAGTGAAATTGTCCACTGATTTACGTAACTTTTTTCACTGGTTTTCAGTGATTTGTTCTTTGACTTCTAGGTCAGTTAAACAACGTGTAAAAATGGCCGTGCAACAGTGTTCTAAAATGGCCGCTAAACAACGTGTATCAAATGAAATAACAATGAATCAACTAACAAAGCCAATACAAGATACATTCTAAAGTATGTTTCGTCTCATAAAATACCGTTTTACGAGGTAATAAGAACATTCAGCCTTTTATTCCGCTTTTACGTCTTTCATTTCGATTTCATGTAATAATCACAGCGCTCTGTTCGAAGGTTTAAACTGCATATAATGTGGTGAAGAGAGTGCACCCATATATACTATTCGTTTTAACAATCCTAACGGTACCAATTAAACAAAATCGAAAGGAAGGGCTTACAATTTAAACCTTCACGATTTCGATTATAGCATGAGACAAATATTTCCCCCTCCTTCGTAGAGCAGATTGTAAGGTAACTAACTGCCTGAAAGCGAAGTGAAAAGGGTGTGGGAATCAATTTCCCGGACACCTCCGGAGGATTTTTTTTACCTTTTTTAAGATACGGTAAATTGCTAAATATAACTAACAAGCTATCGTAAACAAGTTATTTTCACGTAATTATTAGGCTAAATTCAATAAAAGCAATATTTAATTCGCCACTGCAGTCGGCCGTCACTTATTCAAGCACTGAAATTGTTTCACGTCACGAATTCATTCAGTGAAAATTTTTTTTACTGAAACAATCAGTGATTTTCCACTAAGTGGAGCCATTTTCACTTATTTGAGTAGTTGAATTTCACAGTGAATCAGTGGTTTTCCACTGTTTCGAATTTAGAGTGTAAACGATTTAAATGTAATTTTCCCTTGGAATAGCCAGTGCTCTCCTCTATTTTCCCTCGGAAGATGATAACTTATTTTAGTTACTTGCTCCCTTAAGGAAAACCTTCTTTTAAAAAATAATTTTACGAAAATACGATTTTAGTTACAAAAACAACTGTTTCGAATATAAGTTCCATCAGTACAAAGAAAATTACTATAGGCCGTTCACGTTAAAGTGAGCACTTTTGAAGCCCTAGTTACTTTTTTCTTTCAACCTATTTATATACTTCCACTACTTGTTAATGTAAACCCTGCCATGTGAGTAATAAACACCATACCCAAAATCAAAAGTCCGAGGCCACAATATAATGTATTTATTGGTTATTATGTATAATGCAACAGCTTCAAAAAGTGCTCACTTTACCGTGAACAGCCTATAACGAACTATATTACGGTCTTGTAATTCACCGTTTTTTTTTCTTTGTTATCGGTTTGAATTCGCGTAGTTCTCATGAATAAAACGTGAAAAAACGTAAATAATAGCAGACGCTTTGAGAAGGTTGAGTTGTGTTGAGAGATTTGGGTGGATTTTTAACAACGAGGTCTTGAGAGCCGATGTGGGTGAAGTGGGGGTGAGAGTGGAGCAGCGCCGGAACGCCAGGACAAGGGAAGCGGCAAACAAATCCCCGAGAAAACTTGCCAACCAGTGGCATCGTCCGGCAAGATTCTCACTTGTGAAAATGTAGGAGTGACCCGGCCGGGGATTGGACCCGGTTCGCCTTGGTGGGAGGCGAGCAGTCTAACCGCTATGACACTGCGGCCTCTTTTGCTGAGGTATTTGTACCCAAGCATTTATAGCTTAAACTTGATCACATGTTCGATTTGGTTACCAAAATAGTGTACTAGTAACAGTTTCTGACGCGGCTAGTGTACACGATTTTATACATAGTGCACACAAAGGTTTATATTTGACTCGTACTGTACATTGTGAGGTTCAATGGACAATGATCTTCCCACTGCGGAATTTTCTCGTAAACAATATTGCTGGTCTAAATTATATAGTTCATATTATTACAGCCAAAATCAAAGCCTACAGCTCACCGGTTGTGACAAGGAAGAGATGTTGTGTTGTCTTATGTACAGCACGCATCACAAAATGTCTTGTTTGCAACACCTGAAACCGTAAGTTAATGCGAGTCTGGTATCCCTTTCTCTCTATTCCCTCTTTCTCTCTCTCTCTCTCTTATCTCTATTTCTCTATATTTCTCTAAAGGAGCCACGGTGATGTAGTGGTTAGACTACTTGCCTCCCACCAAGGCGAACCAGGTTCGATTCCCGGAGTGGTCGCTCCCAAATTTTATATGCGGAAATCATGCTGGACGATACCTCTGGTCGGCGGGTTTTCTCGGGGATCTCCAGTTTTCCCCGCCCTTTCGTTCCGGCGATGCTCCATACTAACCTCGTTTAACCCTCATCGGCTCTCAAGACCTCAATCTCCTCATACTCTTTCTCTCCCTTTATCTTTCTATCTCTCTCTTTCGCTCCTTTTATCCCTCTCTTTCGCTCTCTATTTATCTCTCTCTTTCTTTGTGTTTCTCTATCTTTGTCTTCCTTTCTCTCTCTTTTTCTCTCTTTTTGGCAAAACCAGCTTCATCACAAACGGGGGCATCAAATCACAGAAAACTTCAGTGTTCTCTATAAATATTTCTGAAATTCGTAACCTGGAGAAACTACATTTGCGAACAGTATATTGAAGAGATTCTTTGGTAGTCTAGCCCGGCTGCACATATCATTACACTGTGCTGAAAAGGGTAATACTTTCCATTGTTTCCAACCAAGAAGAGTGAGGCATTGTAATGTGTCTTTCTTTCGCTAAGCCTTGTCTACAGTTCTGCGAAACCCTTTACGTATAAAATACGGATTTCTGTACGCCCGCTCATCAATATAGTTCCACTGACAGGAGGGACCCGGTAACTACACGAATACTGCTCGAATACGATTTTAATTTAATCGGTGCTTTTTGACTCATTCAGTCTAACGCCTTTCGGATAGTCATACTGTAAGGTAGCTTACATGCTAAACACAGCCCAGCCTAATCCTTAAAAAGAGAACCCCGTCCCCCTCCCATAACACACCCTGCATTCGAAACTAAGACTTTTTCGCTTAGTAATCTAGTATGAAGCAATTTAAAACACGGATATTGCATGGCTTTAGTAATGTAGAGTAGATTATATGGATGTATAAGCTCAAAGGTGCACATACGAAATTTGTGGATAGTTAGCCACTCACACTTGAAGTCGCCTTTATATTTAAAAAAAAATTGTTTTCGCTTCTGCTTTAGGGAAATTCTCAACAGTTATTCTTCTAATGAAGGCAGTAAGGTAGTGGTCACTGGAGAGCGTCCCATTTCCGGAAATAGTGCATTGTAAAAACTACTAAGTTCACCAGCATTTTTCTAGAAGTCATCGGTCACAACAGTGCTACGTATCTTCCGTTTCTCTGGGCGTGAAATCAGGCTACATCCGGTACTGACGGAGTTTTTTTGAGACAGTTTTACTAGAACCGTGAGTGAAGACTGTTGTCACACCTGATGTTCCTCAACTGTGAAGAAGAGAAGATATCCGAATTACATCCGTGTACGAGTGTTTAAGGCTTTAGTTTCTCTGGGCGTGAAATCAGGCTACATCCGCTACTGACGGAGTTTTTTTGAGACAGTTTTACTAGAACCGTGAGTGAAGACTGTTGTCACACCTGATGTTCCTCAACTGTGAAGAAGAGAAGATATCCGAATTACATCCGTGTACGAGTGTTTAAGGCTTTAGTTTCTCTGGGCGTGAAATCAGGCTACATCCGCTACTGACGAAGTTTTTTTGAGACAGTTTTACTAGAACCGTGAGTGAAGACTGTTGTCACACCTGATGTTCCTCAACTGTGAAGAAGAGAAGATATCCGAATTATATGCGTGTACGAGTGTTTAAGGCTTTAGTTTCTCCTTCCTTTATATTCTTGGCCAGCCTAGTTAATTAATATTTTGCCCCTTGCACACCAATTTTTCTTTTCCCAATTAAATATAGTTTGGGGGGTAAGTATTTTAAAATATCTGTTCCCTCCTCCCTACTTCTTTCAAGCATGAAGACTCAAAAGTATGCATTAACTTTCTACACGAGTCATCTTCTTTTCCGTAAAATATCTCGGAATTATAGCTACTATGTCTAGTTTGGTTCACAGATTGATTGTTCGGCGTACTAATTCTTTCGGTGTCACAATCAGGCGTAATTTAATTTAATCATATTTGTTGTCTGGAGTAGCAAGCATGGAATAGAACCTAACATATCCACATTCAAGTATAATCCATTCACGGTTACTTCACACTTTTCTGAAGCCCTGCTGAGGTTCTACTTTAAGGATATTCCTCCGCCTCACGTAACCGAAGTTTAACTGAGTCTAAAAAAATTACACCAAAAGATAAGATTTTGCATGATAACAATTTCTTACTAGGCATTACCAACACACTTGTTTTCTCACTGGTTTATTCATATCTATTATAAATTAAATATTATAATCTATAAATAAAATTGATGGTAAAACTTCAATTTAATGAAAATAATAAACCTTTCCGTTAACAGAGGTATAAAACGCTTGTGATATATGGCATATTAAGGATATTACTATACACGTGATACGAGGGGTGATTTTTCAAAGGTTCTATCAAAAAAATGCGAAGAAACTGCGAACAGAGCATTTAAAAATTCTTTTATAGTTAACATTAAAACAAAATTCTTACCTGCTCTTATTTTTGTGCTACAGAATGCGTATATGCGTGTTACGAAAAAACCCCAATAAAATAATTAATTTTAAAACACCGCGAGTGAACTAAAATATATTCACAGCCTCCCTTTCCAGCCATAATAATACTCTTATTTTAGTATAGAAATTAGGTAAATCGCTATATTTTTTGCCCACAAAAACTGGGTAACCTTTAAGATATGTACAGATTACATCAAATAATTAAGCATTCATAAAAGTGGGTGAAATGCTAGACATCACTTGAGTCACAAAAGATCAAATATTGTCACTATGATGAATCGCATAACCCATGAAAAATGATTTGAGGTCCATAACGAAAAATATTAAAAAATACTTCGTATATTATATTTTTGTAATGTTTTAAGTATTTCTCGGGCTATTTAGTGTGAGATGCAAACCTTAAATCACGCCATTAAACGCAAGTGAAAATTGAAAGGATGGCCTTTTGTGTTTAGGGGTAATCGGTATCAAAACGGTATTATTACAAATATACAGGATAGAGCCGACAAACAACAAACTTCTGCAGGCGATTCATCATTAAAATAGTTGGAAAATATACATACGACCAATATCCTCCGTTTATTTCGGAAAGGTGTTCCTACCCTAGAATTTGTAAGTGAAGCAGACGGTTATTGTTAAAGAATGAAAGATAAATCTCTGGGGTATTGGAGGGCGCTGACTCGCCCATCGCACATGATGCAGCCACCCCAGAATCCGAAAGCCTGCTTGCGCCGACTGAGGTCGACGGGGGATCAGCCCCCCTGGGGTAGAATCGTGATTTTCATTGTGCTCCATGGTTACTTCACTGGGATCAGATGCCTTTCGTGGCAAAATACAGAACAACAATAGTACAATAGATAGGGCACACTACTCCGGAGACTAAGATATGCGGCTGAGACAACCTATGGGAAGAACTTACCGAGGAACGCCAAACTGCGACAGTATACGTCGACCATCAGGAATGCCGCACTGTATGCAACAGAGACGCTGACATTAGGCAAGAGAGCTTGTATACGTTTGGGGAGAGAGAGGAAAGAAATATCTTGAGAACTATACGGGGCACCAAAAAGCAAGGCGAATTTTGAATCCATCGATCAAGTCAGGAACTGTACGAGACCGTAGAACCAATTTCGAGTGTGATCCGGAAGAGGAGGTTGAGATTCGGGGGGCACCTGATGAGGATGAACGACAGCAGGTTAACCAAGAAGATGTGGAATGCGACATGCTTTACGGAAGACAGCTGGATGAAGGAAGTTAGGGAGGACTGGAAGGCAATTGGCATTATGGATAAAAATCCCCAGAGGATGGAAGGTCACAAATGGACTGACACCAGGATCATGATACAACTCACATAAGCAGAGAGAAACAGGATGAGTGAAAGAATGAAGAGGTTTTGGGAAGAGTGAAGGCGCGCTGAACAAGTAACTCGTGATCCTGATGGGTCATAACGAACTAGAAGAAAAAATCTCTGATGTTCCGGATAATGCATTATTGAACGATGAAGTGCACACGATAAAATAATGGGTTCCAAAAATCAAGCTCCTTCCATAAATGAGCTGTTGGAACCCCATTTAACCGTTGCATAAAATAGTTCTTCGGCATTTTTTGGGTTGTTCCCAGCGAATTAGTAATTAACCGAACATGGTAAACAAAAATATCTACTTGTGTTTTTACCTTACACACCACCGTTTTCGAGAAATTATTGCGTAATGTTCAAACAACAAACGCTGCAATTCAGAGTTAGATTATTACCCATTGGTTTCTCGAAAAAGGTGGCGTGTAGGGTAAAAACACAAGGGTGACGTTTTTGTTTACCGCATGCGGTAGATTACTTATCCGCAGGGGCAAACCCAAAATTGTCGGAGAGTTACATTTTTCAATCACTTATGGGGTTCCAACATCTCCTTTATGGAATGAGGTTGGTATCGGTCCCCAGATCTTTACGATTTACATTCTGGAATATTCTTAGGCTACAGGTGATGTGTGTGTATGTGTATATTTATACATCTTTAAAATTCAGGATAAAGACAATGGCCCAGTATAGTACATATTGTTACATGGACGTCTGAGAGGCGTGTCTGAGTTCGTGTAAGTGATAGACATCGTAGTAGAAATAAAATAAATAAATCTCATTTCTGATTTATTCACACAACAATGATTTACAGCATTAAGTTATTTGACTCCACTATTATTCTTTTTATTTTACAGTGAACACAATGTCTAATGCCTACTTCAACTCTAATTAACATCCTTCTCTGGTTATGGTCAATTTCTTCATTCACATCATTATTAGACGTTCCGTTGCCATAATTTGTAATGTCGTTCATATATATATATGTGTGTGTGTGTGTGTATGTGTGTGTGTTTGTAAGTAATCACCTGCTGAAGTTTGTTGTCTCAGTATATTTCAGTTCCACCACTCTTTGTACATTATATCATTTTTAGTATTGGAGGGACGCATTAACACACACGAAGCTACGTAAATTACAAATGGCTTTATATATAGAACCATTTTTAAATCGAACGTAGCTTGTTATTTCGTAAACAGGGGGAAGTTGCGACAAGCCAGTCTACTGGGCTGTGGAAGGACGCGACGCGCGCAGCGACAAAGAGGCCGCAACCACGGTAACACGTCGCACGCGATCCGTTTGCCAAGGCTCGTGAAGGGGAGGGGGGGGGATCGTGGTTTGTGTGTGGGGGTCATCTGGACGACCCCTCGCACCACGCCGTCAACGCGTGCGGCTCGGCGAGGGTCAGTGAGCTCTCCCAGGCCCCGTCGACGAGTCGAAGTGGTTCGCCCGCCGCCCGGAGACTTGAGGCCCCGTCCACAATCGACACAACGCGACGCACGAAACATGCATAGCGCAAGGAAGTAGAAAACATGTATAGGCTGTGCACAGTAAAGTGAGCACTTTTGAGGGTCCAATTACTTTCTCTTTTCAGCCAGATTTAATATTTTAACCACCTTTCAAAATATAATTTTCTATGTAAGTAATAAACAATGTGTGTATTTCCCACAGCACCCCTGAGTTAACGTCTAAAGCCAAAATAAACTATAATTATTTACTATTATACCGAATGTGAGGGCTTTCAAAAGTGTAACTTTACCGAGAACAGCCAATACGATCCATTCACGGTTACTTCCAACTTTTATGAAGCCCTGCTAGAGTTCTACTTCCAGCATATTCCTCCGCATCGTGTAAACAAAGCCTGACCGAATCTAAAAAAAAATAACATAAAAGGGACAGAGCTCCGCATTCGTGCGCACTCAGTGTAATCATATCTGCGTAAGAACGATTTCTCACTAGGCATTACCAACACACCTGTTTCATTTCTCTTTTATCCATATTAATTATAAATGAATTAACATGATTTTCGTATAACATATAAGCAAAAGTTCAATTTAATCAAACATAAGGTACGTTTATGGTAACTGATCGCTTGTGATGCATGTCAAATTTAGGAAATAACTAAACAGATCGTATGTGGGATGATTTTTCAAAGGTTGGATTCAAAAAGAGTGAATAAACTGCGAAGAGACTATATTTGAGATCGCCACTTCTACAACTAGTATTTAGCATGACTTACTTGGCGTTATTTGCTTGGCTTCGCTTTAAGATGTTTTTCTCTGAGTATCTTACGCCAGATTTTTAACGCTGGCCAGTGAGAATGTTAAGCGTCATACAATCTGCTGTAATCAAGATAGTATCAATAGCGATTAACTCACCGGTTTCTTACAATGGCGGCCTGTTTCATACTTAACGATAATGTTCTAGGAAACACTACAGGGGTAGGCGTCTCTAATAACAGGAAGATTCTAGTTCTTCTAAAACTACATCAGTTTTTCTTGTGTTGCCAACTTCGGAGAAATCAACATTACTTATACACACGTGCAGCTTCTACAAATGTGTTGCCAACCATAAATCCATCCATCTGCATTTATTCTAAAATCACATCTACAGCTAACAACAGTCATATGTTCTATAGATTTCAGTAGTAATTATTTTATGATAGGCGTAATTTTATTAAGAACATCAAATTCTATTCAATCTAACAGGTCTTCGGTTGCGACCATTTATTGTATATATTCTGTTCGTCGAGGCATATTTTTTTTGTACAATAGGATCTTTACACCTAGAAAAACATTCAATATGGTTTAGGTAAGGTTAGGATTGGTTAGGTTACGATAGGTTTGTTTAGTAAAAACAGGCAATCTGATAAAGTAAGAACTTACTTACAATTATAGATGAACAGTTCGCGGTTAACCGAGCACATTCGCAAGCTCTGTACTTCTCTGCACATTGTGTATCACTCAGCATAACGTCTCATTGAACCTCTCACTTTATTCATGCACCAATCTAACACAATCGTGTAATTGTTAGAAACGTATGCATGTTACCAATATGCTGATTATTTTATTTTATTTAGATGTAACAGATAAAGTTTATTAAGTAAATTCAGTTGTTTAAAATTTAAACTTAAAATTTTAAATATGACGTCAAACTACGGAACCAGTTCTGCTGTTTTTTTCTGCCAACTTTATTGAAAGCATGCCATTCAGTGGTGACGTTAAAATATATGCAGCTACGGGCTGCAATTTATTTTTCATAGGTTGATTTCAAACGTGATTATAGTTAACCGTGCATGAAACAGCTATGCCACTAGTTTCTTTAATAGCACACGTATTTGATCAAGTGAGACTGTTAGGCACGTCCAGTTTTTCGTCATTACAAGATCCTGCTTGCTGTACCAAATCAGCGAACTTTGAAGGTTGCGTGTGCCAACTCACTAGCACGCCATTTACCGGTGACAAAAGAGAACCACCAAAACATATTTTGCTGCTGAGATGCAAGCGTGATTGTAAATCACGTGCATCGCGTTTTCTGTTGAAGCTTCTATGATAATTTATGTCCTCAAGTTTTTTCAAGGATGAAATTTTAGAGTTAATTTACCCTTGCTCTGTGTGGGAAACGTCCAAATCACTCTAGCACAGTGGTTTTATCAATCAGCATCAATAGCGAATAGCACACCGGTTCCCTGAAATGGTGACCTGTTTTATAATTGAGGGTTATGTTTTGTTTTCGTGTCCGTGTACTGGAAGCGTGAAAAGTGACTCTAATAAGAGGAATATTCTAGCTCTCTCGAAACTGAGTCTGTTTTTATGCCATGCCTACTAAGAGACGGTTGTTTAAGTGTTCTATTCAGAATGCCACCCATTCGGTCGATGTCCTCTGCAATTAGTTTATGATGGCGATGAATTTGTTTCGATAAAGTAACTGGAACAGTTTAACTGCGCCGGAAAATCGAACCGCGTAGACGTGAAAACGGGAGCTGTATCGAGTGAATTACGCCTAATTAGCGTCAGAAGTAATTAGTATTTAATCAGATATTGCAAATAAACTACGGAGTAGAGCGTTTACTCTGACAAGTGATAACAGCTAACTGTCACAAACACTAATCTACAGCATGCTCGCCATGTTGGCCAGGATCCAACTGTTATCTGAGCAATAACATTTTAAAAGACAACTTTTTGTGTCAGAAGAGTCGCAAATGCGTCATAGTGCAAAGTTTCTTCCAGGAATGTAAATCCGCGTCACAGCGCCATCTAGCACCCGTGTGAGTATCTGTCGGGGGAGTTTTCTATCTACAGAATGGTCCACATGTCTTGTCGCCCCCTGAAAATGTCTTGTCATCCCATAACCAGTAAAAAGCGCAATATAATCCAGTACATCATAAGGTACTCCAATAATCAGAAATTGTCCGAGTGTTGAAAACACATCAGGCAATCTTGCGCATGCTGGCTGTCGTTCGTTCATGTCAGTAACGCTTAGCTCATTGACAGCTGTTGGTCTAAAGGATTTCAATCCAAGATCCTTTTACATGTTTCTTAACATTGTGGTTTTTGGGAACTGCAAGCTCGGATGATCGTTTCTGAAGTGACTTCTTGGGTGATCGGAGCACAGATGCCTCCACCGCCGCACATGTGTCCTGTCGTGAGGTTGGTCGTGCTGTCCTCTGTTTGTCTTTAATTGTTCCCGTCATCAACATCTTGTGTTCCCAAAGCAGTATTGTCATTTTATAAGGGCCTTCATTGCGGAATCTGCTCGAGAAGACTCGTCTCACGCCCTCTTTGCTCTTTCCAGTATGTGGACATTCATATACCCGAACACTACCAACAAGCCGCTCTTCAACAATCTAGGAGCTCGTGTCGGCCACCTGACATAGAGAATTAAATGTCATACACAACCTCAAGGAAAATTAAGGGGGTGACAAGTCAATTGTACCACTCTGTGCAGTAGGACAAATCAATGCGAAAAGACTTGTCTACGACTCTCGCCACTGTGAATGCGTTTTTTTATTTTTATTATAGCTGATTCACGGTTGCACCCAACTTTTCTCAAACCCTACTAAAGTTCTACTTCCAGGATATCCTTCCGCCTAACGCAAACCAAGCTTAACCGTGCAAAAGAACTATTTATTACTAGACATGACGAACACTCCTACTCTTTCATTGCTTTTATTTGTATTAATTGTAAATTATGTATTGTAATTTAAATGTAAAATACAAACGGAATTTCAATTCAACTAAAAATAAGGTACTTTAGTGTTAACACGTGTGTAAAACGCTTGTGATACGTAACATAATTAGGAAACAACAAACACGTCATACATGGTGTAGTTTTCAAAGGTTTAATTCCAAACGTGTGAAGAAACCAGGAATAGCCTATACAAGCATCTGCTCACAGAAAAGGCGAAGGCAACGGAAACTTCGTTTCGGCCTCATCGCCACACGAACAGCGACAACTAGCAATCACTGTTACCGAATAACCGGCCAGCGTGATCACCCCGCTACGTGCAGTGACCAGAACTAAAGATATCTTGAAAGTCCCTACTCAATACCCAAAGTATCCATTATAATAAATAATAAAGGGATGAGAATTTATTGGAAAGCAGTCCACTTGAGTATACAGTCATGCGGTGACGTATATAACTGCTTTCGTGATGTCTACGGTTCGATCCTAACAGACTCCACTAATTCCTTTGTTATACAGATGGTTTTCCATTTTATTTTCAGATTAAATAAGAGTTTTTCTTTAAGTGCGTCGTATACCAAAAAATTATTATTTTAGCCTTTACTTGTTCCAAACATTGTTTCACTTGTACGCAGTGTACTGTGTATGATGACATTTTTTTAAATAAAAATTTTTAAAACTTTACAATTTTTTAATAATTTGATACCAAAACCAAAATTTTCCTCTTATGCTGCTGCCATAGTAACAAATACTAACCACTTTGAACAAATTGTAAAAATAAAAAAATACAAAGTAAACTATTGCTGTGGGCTACCAAGTGACACATGTGTAATAACCAAATAACAGACCATATGTGCATATATGTGTGTGCGCGCGTGCTTGTGTGTTTAAAACAAATACTTTTTTTTGGGATATTTTTAACATGTTTATATAAATGCATGAAATGTTATTTGGTGATTACATATATGTAACGGCATTAGTTTATAGAGTTTTTTTTCAATTTTAATAGTATTTATTATAATGGCTACAGAAAAACAGGAAAGAATAGAATTTGATATAAAATTATAAAAAAATATACAAAGTGTAAATTATTTTCTCGAGGAAAGTGTCATCACGTGCAATGCGTACAAGCTGAACAATATTTCATTTTGGTATAAACCGCCCTGGTGACTATTTTTAATTAAATTAATCATACTATGTGTCTCCCGGTCTGAGATCAATTTCATTTTTAATGTACAGACTGGTTATGTGACTGTAGGGATTCAAACTGTATAACCTTGCTTACACCGGAGATTTCCAGGTAGCTTAGCATTGGTGTGTCGATGAGAAAGGAAAACGGACTGAAGAGAAGTAAACAATCCAAGCGAAAAATGTCACTGGAATGCTCGCCACATTAAAAACAACCTTCCCGTGGTCACCAGATTTATTAAAGTGTCTACTGGTTAAACGGAGAGTTCGTATATTTTAATGCTTCCTCTGGACTTGATACCGAAAATTAAAGTAAACGATGGTGAATAATCTGTCTCCCATAACCACAAAAAGCTTCGAGAGGGAAAATTCAAAACCACTTAGAATTTTTTTTTCATACTAGTCTGAATACATTAAATTGAAATATTGGAGGGATGAAATATATATATTTAAAAAAACTATAATTAAAGGGGTGAGAGGACAAAAGACGAACATCGTTGACTTGCAGCAACACTCGAATGTACATTTCACATCGTGTATCGTATACCGGAAGCCCGAAAAGTGAAAAAGCTGTATGATTTCGATGCGTGTAGTCATGGAAGTAAACACTTACTTTTATCGGTCCTCTGGGTATCATATTATGGAAATAGAACATAAAATATTTTATTTAAACACATGAAAACAATTTTTTGTGTATTTGTAACAAAACATTTGCAATTGCTTTAAAAATACTTATTTGTTTAAGGTCAGATTTCGTTTGCCGTAAGGGAAATGTTTGGTCACTTAAAAAGTCTGTTTTTTTTTTTTTTTTTTTTTTTTTTTTTTTTTTTTTTTAGATCAACAAAATATTTAATACCAGCCTCTCTAGGCATTGTTTGAAACTGAACAGGAAATATTCAACCGGTTCAAACAAACCGTTTTCCCGATACTTTCTTGGTAACTTTGTACAAAAAATGTAGATTTTGATAGAAACTGATAGACGGCAGGACTACTGACTGCCATCAGAATCTAGCAATACTGTTGGATAGTTATCGATAACTGTAATTATTACGACCGCCTGTCATCAGAAAGCTGAGATATTTGTAATGATATCGCCATTTTATGATGTCGACTGGAGAATTACAAATCGGCACGACGCACTATATTGAAACAACGGGCAAAGCATTCAAAACAAAGAGAAGGTTAACCGCTCTTATGACACAGTCTTATAACTATAAAAGATTAACGGGGCATCCGTTTACATTTTGGTGTATTTTGTTTGATTAACAGATGAGAAAAGAAACATTTGGACATGAATTTAAATAATTTTCAAGCATGTCATGAAGATGCAGTGAATTTTTTAATCTGAAATCCCGTCTGCTCCATTGTCATGACGATTTCTACACTTACATCAAAATACATTCTTTGAGGGAGGCGAACTGTATAACCGCTCAGCCACCGCCCCCCCCTCCGCATATTCCTGGGTTCAACCCATAGGCGCTATGCTATGTATGCACATCCCCACACGGCAAGAGATATCGGTGACACAACAACAACAACAACAAAGATATACATCATCTTTGTCGCTATTGTCAAGTTACACAACGACTCACCATCCTCTAACGTCACACCCATCCCACCCCGTTAAAGGCTGTTCATGGTCAAGTGAGCACTGTTTAAGCCCTAGTTACATTTTCCTTTCAGCCATGTTTTATCTTTGAACCACTTTTTTTTTATACATATTGCCGTGGAAGAAAAAATAAGTGTGTATCTTCCATAACACTCAGAAGTTAACGCCTAAGGCTAAAACAAAATATATTTATTGACTATTATTCCAAATGAGGGGGCTTTCAAAAGTTCTCACTTTATCATGAATAGCCTATACCAACTCCCCAGCTACCTCTGATGTCTTTCCCTACGGCCACGTATCAACATGCCAAAATAGATATTGCGTCCACATCAGTCAGCTAAGGACAGCCAGGGATAACTACGATGGTACTGACCAATTGATTAAGTTGTCTTTTTTAATTATTATTTTACTTGCAAGCGACAACCACTCAAATCCCCATACTGAAAAAATGGACGTAAACGCAATAATCGATCCATGTCAACCTGTTTTCAAAGTAATTTATTAATCAATAGTAATAAATCGTGCAAAAATTGTGCAAAAAAATATTGTGAATTTTTAAATAACACGATTTTAAACATTTCAATAGAACGACTAGAATCCAGATAATTTAGTGTATAATTTACTTTTATGAAATTAATTACATTTTTAGCCTACTTGTAGAAGGAAATATGCTACTATACTTACTAGCTTTTACACGCGGCTTCGCGCGCGTGTTTATAGGGATAAATAATGAAGTTTTGTGCCACTAAGCCACTATTGTGTTCTCTACCCACTGAGTTTCTGCGGCTCCACTTCTTGGTTCTCTAGCCACTGAGCTACTGCGGCCCCACTATTGGGTTCTCTACCCACTGAGCTACTGCTGCCCCACTATTGACTATTGGATGCTCTATCTCCTGACCAACTGCGGCCTCACTATTGGGTTCTCTAGCCACTGAGCTCCTGCGGCCCCACTTGATATATATTTATTCTCTAAGAAACTGCTGCCTCCCACTTTGAATCGTTCTAGACACTGAGCCACTGCGCCCCCCCCCCCCCTTGGGATCGCTCTAGCCACTGAGCCACTGCGGCCCCACTTGATTTATTTCTATCCACTAAGCCAATACTGCCCCACTTGATTTATTTCTATCCACTAAGCCAATACTGCCCCACTTGGAATAGATCTATCCACTGGGCTACTACGGCTTTTGGGAAGGAATGGAAGACAGCCCATAGACAAAAAAGAAAGGTGAAATGACGGAACATTTTTTAACGATGCTTTTTTTTATGCAGTAAAATTACGATTAGAATTTTCCTGAAGGAATGATGTACATTTACAATAGTAATTTTCCTAAAGGAATGAGATATTTTCACGGGATAAAAATTAGCCTCTGTCACTCTTCGGTCCTCCAGCTATATATGTGCAAAAAATCACGTCGATCCGTCGCTCCGTTTTGACGTGAAAGAACGACAAACAAACACTCTTTCCTGTTTCTGGCTGGGTGTGTCCATCCTAATTTTTTTACGCGAAAACCGAATTTCACGAAACTCGGTACACATTTAGTTCTTAATAAGGCCATCCGACGTTTATAGGTTTTGACCTCGCCAAGTGCTTATTTTCAAAATGGTCTCCACTTTAAAATTTAGGGCGGTATGGCATGTCTCGAAAACCATCCTACTGTATAAGGAGACGATCTCTGTCCATCTTTAGTACTTCTAAGTCCCGTGAAACTCAACAAAAGTTCTTCAAATTTTGCAGAGCGAATCCTCGTGGTCTAATACATGCCAAGTTCGAACTTCAGCAAGATCAGATTACGCAATCATAACTTTTGACACTAAAAACTCATTTTTTAATTACTTTTTTCCTATGAAAATTTTGTATTAATGCATAGAGATTATTTCATAGAGATATGAAGGTAATGGAATATCAGAACGAGCTGTATAGTATACACAGAGTGGCGGAAGCGTTTCCGGACTGAGGTAACTTGAACCTCTGTCCGCCATTTTTATTTCAGTCAAAACAAAGGTCCGTGGTAGGGTGTAACAGTAAGGAATATCACACATACGTACCCAAAATGATCGACAAATAAAATACAATTGGATATATTCACGCACTTGCTGGCTGGAAATATAAGTGTGATTTACGGGTTTTGCTTCGCAAGGCTAAAGATGGCAGAAAAAAACCGCTGGGAAGTTGTATAGTGTAGTGTTGTGAATGTTAATTTTATGAAGAATTGTGTTGATATCAAACCAGTCTGTATGTTTGAGATTGTACTGTATAAGCCTATGCATGAGAGCATGTGAGCGATTTATGTATCCATTTAATTGAATGCTCGGAAATATTAAAGGTGCAATGGGCTGTGGTGTTTCGGCTCGAAACTGCAATGCAAATAATTTATACACTACACCAGTCTGGCATCAAACCACAAAGTTGGAGGTTTGACCTCGTAATCAAAATCATTATTTTCGTGTATTGAGACAGACGTGGGAATTATATTTTGTGGGTGCTCACGGAAAGCAGCTTCCGGTAAATGTAAGCATATCGTCGAGGTAATGTAAAGCAGAGGGGCTTTAAAAAAAAATAACAGGAGAATTGTATAAATCCACTCTATTATTAATACAGAACACAGATTTTATGAGGCGCGTCAATATTTCACCTGATGGGGTGGGCTATGAACTGTAGGTAAATTGAGGGGTCAAAGTTTATAATTAATTTTACACATTTTGTATTATTTTACCCCTCAATTTCTCTGATCTTCATTGCCCTCCCCACTATCAATTTAGGTCTTTGTATTAATTTGGTTGTCTTTTTGGCAATTCATGTATTTCCATGACGATAGGTCTTACGGTTATTATTAATTAACATATTAGTTTTCCACGACATAGTACATTACACGTAATGCACGTCAATATTTTGCGGCGACGGTGTTTAACACTGTTGCAACTGCGATGTAAATAACTGTGGTATTTATTCTTTTGCTGTTGATATTTGTTGGGTTATTTCTTTAAAAGGACTGCCTCAGTTGGAATAAATATTAGAATGAAGGAACAACGAGTCAAACGAAAAAGGCACATTAAATACAAGCACGCAACTCGAGTTGCTTGTTTGTTGTCATACAAACTTAAAAGATAGCGATGAACATGCGCACAAATATGCCTACGGTAACTTTCATTCTGCTCATATTTCTATATATTGCTACTTACTGTTTATTAGGTTTATTGAAATTTATCGGGCTGGGCTTAGTATTTCGTTGGGATTGTGGCAAATCGCATAGTATAGATTTTATGAAATTCACAAACTTCCTTTAAGAAAAATTATTTACAATAACAGACGCACTATATCGATCCAGTCTTAATACACGAAATTTTTTTCCAATAAATTATTATTAAACTAAAATGAGTATATAATATCTCTTTACAAGAGTTGAACTTGGCTGAACTGAAGCCCTGGCTCCGCAGAGCTTATAGCGTCCGATCTTGCAGCCATCCGGTGAAGTGGGAAATAGCATTGAGCAGTGGTGCGTGTATTCATTGTAAGGCATGGCTTCAAACTAAAATGGCGATTCTGAGCTATGGCTAGAAGGACCTCTGTCCTGTCCATGGCGAGCACTACACACCCCCCTCCCTCGACTCCTTCTCCTAGACCAGAGCAGGTCTTCGGGAATGCACCTCCCTCCCCCTCCAGCCCAGAACGTGTTTTCGGCTAGCTGGAGCACTGCCTGCTTCGGCTCGGCTCTCCTCTCCCTCCACAAAAGAACGTGTATTTGTGCATCATGTCACATCGGGAACGCTTCACCTGCCAGACACTCACTCAAGACACCAAGTTTGATCTCACCCGAAGCCATTAACCTGTTTGCAAAAAGTGCCCTCTTCCCACGAATCTGAAGCGGACTGGCCAGCTTACCTCCCCTCGCCCCTCTGCCCACCAAACTTTCACTTTCGCCTATCGGTTGACTTGTTCAGAAAGGGATGTTTTTCCTATTTTCGAGACGCAAGGGATGGCTTGCTTCCAGCGAAATTTAATCTTGACTCCAAAGTCCCGCTGTTAAAATTAAAAGCTATATTAAAAAATAAGTAATATCCGTAGATATGTACATGTCTTCACGCAATTGCAATTTATCGATTCCAAATAATTTTAGCTAATGTGACAAATATTTTTATTACCTCTTCTATCGAAAACTCTCAACAGTCGAATTGCGTAGTAAAAACATTTTATAAATCTTTGATGAAATTTTTAGAAAAGTTGTATAATGTATTCCAGTATTATACTTTCATTTCCTTTGTAGCATTAGATTCGCTTATAATAACATTAAAAGCCAAGCCTGTGTATAGGATGTTCTAACCCATTCCGAATGTTTAAGGGAACCTAAATTAAAGTCTTGTTAGGAAGACCGACTTAGGTTTTCTCTTATCTCACTCATTGTCCTCCCCTCTCTTTTCGATCTTTTTGTATCTGATCATTAACGCAGAATCAATAAGCCTTTTCCATTGTCATACACATTGTTCGTAAAATCTTTGATGTTCCCCTAAAAATACTTTTTTTTCTGGTACAAATAGAAGTGAAGAAATAAATAACTTTGGAAAACTGTATATTCATCCCCATTAAAAGGAGCAATTCAGTTATAAATGTTTGCAACTTATATAACTTTCCTCTTAAATGCTAATCCAATGAAAGATAATCCAGTTAATAAGCAGATTGATTGCACAATACATTGCACCTCCAAACACTGTTGTTATCGATAGGTTTATTTTAAAAAATAACATCAAATATTATTTTTAAAATTTTTATTTAGTATCATAATTTTACAAACATTGTATTTCAATCTTTTAGGGTCATTATTTTTTACCCACGAATTGTGTGCTTATGAGAAACTCCTCCATGGAACCAAGGATATATCTTATTACATTTTAATGATGTTATCAGTAAAATATTCATTTGGATAACTAACTGTTTTCATTTTGTAACCATAAAGAACACCTTTTATACTCTCTCCAACATATGTTTCGGGAACATACACTCTGGGATATGTTTGTCTAATTTAAATAATTTTTATATTTCTTAAGACCAATTAACCATTAATTTTTTCTCAAAGATTCCTTTCTGTTTCGAGATATGTATATATTCGCCAACTTTGAACTTTTGCTTTCTTTTGTCGATTACTTTAACATTATTCTAGTTTTCATCAAACTATTGTCCATAACTTCTTTGGGCACCATCTTGATAGTTCTATGATATCTGGAATTATAAAATTTAAGTATTTCAGGTAAAACATCCACCCATTTTAAGTCCCTTTAGACGTAAAATGCTTATATATTGACTGCTTAATCGATTTGTTGTATAATTTCACGGCACTGGCTTTAAGGTCTGAATATATTGTATAGTGATTAATAGCATAATCTGTCATTAGTTTCTGGAATGATGTAGAATAAATTTGGTTCCTCAGTTGGTTTGGAGCAAATTTGATGTTCTCTCTTTCAAAATGGTCTTCATTCCATCGCTAACATGTTTCTCAGTTTTGTTTTTCAAAGGTATAGCCCACCAATATTTGGAATAAATGTCTATTACAGTAAAAATATATTTTGTATCCTTTATTGTATTTGGAGTGAAATTTTATTTCACACAAATCAGCTTAAGAAAGATCATTTAACCCCTTAGTAATAACTCTTCTTCTAGGATATCTTATCCTGGTTGGAGCATGAAGTTCTTGAGAAATACAACTAAATTTCATTGGTAATATTACCGTCTTCTTTGCGCTCTTCAACAATAGAAACAATTTTGTTTATTATGTGAATTATTACCAGATTCTCTCGAAGCGATGAAAAGTTTTAATCTATCCACCAATGCATTAGGATTGTTCCAATATACAGGAGAAAACCGGTCGCCAATTTCATCTTTATATATTCCACTCCCGACAATATCTCCTATTAAATGTAGTTTCGGATGATTTTCATCTCCTAAACGGTTATTCACATTTGTACGATGAAGAAGTTCATTATATTTCTCCAAATAAGTGTCGTAATATCCATTTGGAACATTTAAAAATAATAATTCAAACAAACCTTGACTCGCATCAGTAATGTAATCACCTATTTTACTTCTATTGTCAGACAAAAATGTAATTAGCTAATCTCCCAGAATCCATGTGTTTCCACTTCGATATATACCAAATCTTGTATCGCGCATAGGCGAAGTATGCTTTAAAACTAAATAACGAAGTGTTAGATGAGATAGGGGATGCTTTTTCTTTTTCTTGAAATGTTCTTCCGATTTAATTTCCAAATGTGTTTCATTATGCATATTCAACACAGAATGTAATACTTCCATTCTACTCATAACAGGTTTAAATATTTCTTCGTTTAAAACATCCTGTTCCATACGGGCTTGTTTGACTTGTAAATGTTTTTCCTTCACAGGAGATATAACGTTATGTAATTCCGAAGCAGGTGCAGACATGTTTGTTTATATTACATTAAATTCCAGATATTTATATATTAATTAAGTCATTACTTATCGAACTGCTGCAGTAGATCGACTAACTGCTACACTAGATAAAATTGTGCGGATTAACTGCTACAGCAGCAATAACAGCAACATCAGCACTTTCAGCTGTTCGAGTTATATGACAATTGCGTTGCTGTAGGTTCAAATTACCCGTTTCACAACGAGATGGGAAAATATCCGTCTGGATGGCGGGGTCTTGTTCAGTGTCGGATTTCCCATTAGGCCGACTAGGCCCGGGCCTAGAGCGGCACTTTTCCAAGGGGCGGCATGGAGAAAGACATGCCTGCCTTAAATCGTCATCATTGATGCTGAAAACAGCTGCATTATTTCGTTATCGCCGTGAAATGTGACACAAAGTCGCGAATGTACTGTGTTGATAATCTTCGATTACACGATACTCTCTAAATAATAAGCTGCACACAGCTTTGATAAACATTGTTTCAATTTGTAACCTTTATGTTCACAAGGGAATTTGCTTGATAAATTATCCTTTGTATTTAATTTCACAAAACTCCTGTCCTGCCTGTTTCTGTGGCAGTTTTATCACATGGATTGTTCCGGGTTGGGGGGGGGGGGATTTTAACTTTCACCGCCCTCGTGGTGAGAGGATTGACCACGACGATAAGGGCAGTATGAATCTATGCCATTTTTCTGTTTTTGAAATGGTATAGTTGCCAGTTGGCACTAGTTGTTGTGCTGATGTGATGCGGACAGCGCGGCGCGACACAGGCCACATTATGCCACATCATACTCGCATTTCATACCAATGTTGTTTATTTATGTTCGGTCAAACAATGAGCATGTCTGAGCTTATAAGTTAAAAATACGTACATGTGGATCCGCGTGTTTAAGTGTTGCGAATTTAGCTGCCTGTGAATCGTGAACGAAATGAGTTCCCAAAGAGCAAGACTCAGTGGTGCTTAATATAAAAATTAAAACATGTTAAAGAAGAAAGGAGTGGTGCTCTTTTATAGCAAATCCCTAAGAGTTCTTCTTTTTTTTTTTGTATGTAACAGTGATAACCGACTGGACGAAGATGTCGCCGACGCCATGGCTGCAAGTGATAATGCTACCAACAGCGGCAGTGCTTCTATAAATCTCCCTTCCTTCGAAAGTGATGACTTAGAGGCTACCGATGCATGTGTTTCGTCATTCCCAGAAATATTATTTTCTGTTCAAGAACAGCGAATTCCAACATCAAGTACCAATAATTCACTGAACAGTGGCAGTACCCGTCTATATATCCATGCTGAAGCGGCCTGTACGAATTTGCTGGAACCAGATGCAACTAGCAATCCTAAGAAGCTTGTTTTTGAGCCCAGTACATATCCAGCCCAGTGGGAAATTAATGAGGACTATATGGCTGATCGTGGAATCGAACAAAACTTAGATGCAGACTCCAGTGCTTCAAAACGTAAGTACCCTGATAAATAAAGGCGTGTTTAAAGGCATATTTTTTCTCGGAAACTGCATAGTGGGGAAACACATGTTAGGCATTGGCTAGTCTACCCACCATCAGAGGGATGTGGTTTTTGTGCAACTTGCTTGCTATTTGGCACGGAAAATGGTATGTTTACCTCAGGGTTTAAGGACTGGAAAAATGCTTCTAAACAGGTACAAGATCTTGATAATTCACCTCAGCATAAAAGTAGCATTGCAGCACTTAAACTGAGAGGAAATACTAAAGAACGAATTGATAACAGGGTTGTTGCACAGTTTGAGCAAGAATGCAACTACCGGAAAAATGTTTTAAACATATCATCGCAACAGTAAATTATTTGGCTATTAGAGGTTTACCATTTCGTGGTACAGATGAACACGTAGCGCAATGGCAATTTTCTAAGGTCGCTAGAGTTTCTTACAGAGTTTGATCCATTCATGGCAAAACATCTAAGAAAACATAGCGACAGAGGTTCAGGACATACATATTATCTTTCTAAGACCATTTATAAATAAGTGATCATTTTGATGGCTGAAAAAGTAAGGGATGAATTCGTGAAGGAAGTGAAAGAAGCTAAATACTTTGTTATAAGTGTCGATTCCTCTCCAGATATTTCACACACTGATCAACTAATATTTATTATACGCTATGTTAAGAAGGCTGGAGTTGGGGAGCCAGTTGAATGGTTCATTTATATTTATCAAATGAAGGACATCAGTCAGAAGAAATAGCCAATTACTGTTTTGAGCAAATATGAATTGGACATAAAAAAAACTGCAGGGGCCAGTCATTTTACAATGCCTCGAATATGTCTGGAGCATATACAGGCGTACAAGCAAGGGTGAAGGAACTTTGTCCCTTTGCTGACTACCTGCCATGTGCAGCACATTCTCTTAGTCTTGTGGGTTCATGTACTGTGGAATCTTGCACTGAGGCAGTATAGTTTTTTGGACTGCTACAAGAACTGTGCCATTTTTTATCAGCTTACACATACTGCTGGGCTCTCCTAGATCGAAACTGCGAAGGAGAAGGATGCATGCCATGCACTAGAGAGAAGATGGTATGGACTATTTGAGACCTTGCAGACTTTAGAAAATGATAGTTCAGAAAAACCTCAAACGAGGAATGAGGCATCTTCATTGAGACAAAAATTAAATATTTATACTAGAAACTGAATTTATGGTAGTGTTCTGAACTGCAATCCTTCGTTGGTTTAATGGTGTTAGAGCCAAGCTGCAATCAGTAAACATAGATTTGCGGCAAGTTGTGAAAATGGGCAATTCGCTGTCTGACTTTGTAACAAATTTAAGAGAAACAGAAATGTTATGAATGCCTTGCGAAGTCGTTGAGCAGAATATAAATTTACAAATATGACGAGGGATGGAGAAATAACTTTTAAGACAGGGTCAGATAATTTTCGTGTTGTTACATATAATGTAATTCTGGGTACACTAAGGTCAGAACCGCAAGTGTGAAGTGCACGTTACAATGAGCTTCAAGAGAGGTTTGGCTTTTTAGAACATCTCAGCGCATATGGACCGGCACAGATTTCTTCAGCTGCACGTAAATTGGCCTATTACTACAAAAGTGATATTGAAGCATCCATTGTAGAAGAGTCATTGAACCTAAGAGTGCATGTGAAGCCACAAACACCTGACGACGAGGTAAATGTCAACCTAACAAAATTAAGTAAATTTTCAAACCAAGAAGGGTTTCTTGAAGTCCATCCCAATGTAAACATAGCACTCAGAATGGTTCTCAGTGCTTCAGTAACAAACTGTTCAGATGAACGGTCTTTCTCTACTCTACGACGTGTGAAAAACTACCTGAGCTAGACCATGGGAGAAGACAGGTTATCGGCAGTGGCATTGCTGAATATCGAGGGACAAATGCTGCTGGATCTGGACTTCGAGGATATGATCAATTCCTTTGCCCAAAGGAAGGCTAGAAAGAAGAGCTTCGAATAAGACATGAATTATCTTACTGGGCTTAAGTTAAAGTTTTTTTTCTTTCATGGAAAGCAATTTGAATTTCTAAATGTTGGCCTTACTATTGAATGATGGCCTGTCAGTGTTTTCATTGCAGTCATTTTCATAATATTTGCAGTTCTGGTTGTCATTTTTTTAAATGTTGTGATTTATTAACAATACATTCACACGTTGGTTCAAATTAAAATGTCTTAACTTGTTTACTCTCTGTTGATCTTAAAATATCAAATAAATATGTGATAGGAAAAATACAACAGTTTTATTGGAGGGGCGGCACATTTTTATGGGCCTATAGGCAGTTACAAAGGAAATCCGGCCCTGGTCTTGTCAGGTTATCACTCTCTGTATGGTTTCTCCGCCTAAATAGCATCTCGCCAACTTTCAACAGAATGAACGACGAGTGAGCAAACCAAGCTATTGATAATGGTAATAACAGAAATGTGTGTGTTTTAGTGCAATTCACTTGAACGTACTACACTGTTCTGTAGAATAACACGAAGCCATTCTTCTGCTAGCTTACATTCTCCATATATGAGCAGCATTTCTACCCTCTCATTGTTGGAGTACATTTCCATTACGACAACCCTCACCTTGCAGTGTACTGTATTATACTGCACACGGATGACTGAGTGAGTAGTGTCATGTCATGCATGTTCCTTTGTTTCCTCTAAGCACTACCTCTGTGGAATGTGCTGCGCAACTCTGTGTACCTGCACTGTTTATGTTACCTCTACATCAAATGCAGAGCGCCAACGTCATACTGTAGTGTACCATGTAGTGCAATCATGCCGCAAGACCTCACATAATGGGTCTTCACAAACCCTTGTGAGTTCCAATGTCTGTGGAGTTTTTTACCGAACTGTTTATTAGACTGGTGCATTGTGATACATTTTTGAATAGGTATTGATGAGCTTCATTGAACTTATGACGAATAGATTCATTGTACCATTTAAAAACCTGATGTTAGTACTCGTATCTCACTGTTAATAGTGCTATACGGTTCACTCCACTTCTTCATTTGGAGCCTCGGTGCGGAGTTGTTGTGGGTGGTCATGATAAATGGGATAGTTTGTATAGCAAAACATTAAACTGAATGCATTAGAAGTTGATGCTCCTAATCTTACCCCAATAATACAGTTGGTTGCACTCTAGCTTATTGTATGAGGTTTTCTGGGTTCGAGCCTCAGGCAAGGTATGTGTGTATTTGTAATTGTCTTACTATTGCTACATATGCTTCCAGTTATAGCTCTTATCTCCATCTCAATGCCTACTACTATCTAAGCTTTTAAGAAACTCATTAAAATTATTTAGACCCATGCAGAGGAACTAAGGCTCATTAGTAATATAAGCAACTTCCAGAAAAGTTTTTTTTCATTTGATATCTTGATGAAATGATATCTAAACACACGCTCGCCATGTACAACTCCACTTGGAGCTTAAGACTCACTTCATTCTCCATTCGGAACACAGTTTGCTGACATCTGCTTGCACTTGCTAGTAAACGTATCTTAGCTTTCCAACATAAATGTGTGAGAGTGCATGAACCACTTTGCTATTAACCCCTTGCCAAACACAAAATTCTTACCGACCGTACCATTCATGCTGTCCCTAGTAGTAATCATAATGACCATGCCAGCAATAACATACGCATCCACCAAGCGTATCATGCCGACCATTTATTTACCATGTACTTATTATATAAACCAACAATCTTACAACCAAACATCGTCCATATCTCTACAATATATGGATAATACAACAAGAATATACCAGCAATATCATAAACATACTGTTACTCGTGGACTCCTGGACATGGGCATGAGCGCCGTGTTATGCTCGATCCCGGCGCGAAGCGAAGAGACCCACCCGACCCTCCTCCCCCCCCAGGCAGACCCGCTTGCTGCTCCGTCGCTCGGTGGCCGGGGCAATAATTGACAGTCGACCTGGCTGGCGTCACAGCCCCTCCTCCTCCATGCCGGATGAGTCAACGACTTGAGGATATGAGCAAGAACCTTCTATTAATCTCCATCTCTGGGGTAATCCGACATGTAGAAAATGTTGTGGACTAGATCGGACGATACTAAAAATACCCCCCACCCCACCTCCTTGCAGCCATAGAGCAGTCAGTTTTTTGCTGTAGCCATCTGGCTTAAGTGCTGCAATTGGGGTAAACTCTGGTGCAGCGAGGGACATTTGCAGAGAGGGCGGACGATAGGACTACTATGCATGGGGGTGCTCGGAGCTCTCAAGAAAACATCCCGGACTAGTGAAATCTGGACTGAATTAAGAAGGGTGTATATGAAAATGCGATGCTTACTTCACTGTAAATATGAAATATGGATACATAATTTATAAAATAATACAATACACCATTGATTGGGACTGATTTTATTTATTTTATTGCAGTAATTTCTGTGAGGTGATGGACGATAATGTAAATATTGATTGTGAATAGCAAGTGTTAGCCATTTATTGGGAGATATTAAGTCAAGGGGATTTTCTTTGTAGCGTTTTTTAATAAGGAAATTATTGCTTGCTATTTTAATTAATTAAGACCACCATTCCTTAAAATGAACCTAGCTAAGCCCACTGACTTTGAGAAATTGTAACTCTAGTGTCAGTAGTGGGACGGAGGCATTCATTCAATAATTTATGAATATCTATATTCAAGTAGAGCTCTATAATTCACATTCCATCCACAAAATTATTATTAATGCGGAAGGTAACTTTTTTTTTTCGGCGTCCTTGTGATTCAGCCATATCTGCCGAGGTTTACAGGCTGGACTCCATGCGATTTGCGCTCGGGGATTTCTCTAGTTTCTTAAAACATTATTTCGCTTATTCCGTAGAGTTTGTCATTATCATCTTTAATTTAATTCAACTTTCACGCAATTTCAGCAATCAGATTCTTTTGGAGATGGGTTTTCAGTGGGCAAAATCCCTAAAAAGCCTTATGGTGCAATTTGAATAACATTCTTCTTGCCAAAATAAATTGAGGGTGCTTATATACTCGCGTGATTTGGCATGGGTTCAAACTATCTGAGTGAATGATTTCGTACCAGGCTAGTATTCAACAAGTAGCTAGATGACTGTCATTCCTTGTAAAATACGGTGAGAAATTAGTTTTTGCCTACGTTTACTGTGTAGTAAATGTCTTAAGCCAAATGATTAAAATTATATCCGTTGGTTATATTTAACTGTCAGCCGTTCTCTTGAACTTGAACTCATTACATCATTATTTGTACACGACCAGATAATTTCGGCCACATTTTGTGATAGCGCGAAGCCAAAACTGAAACTTATCGTTTACCGTATTGACATAGCTGTTATCTTTTACAGGTTAGGTTTTGAAACGAACGCATTCATCTCCAATAATGTGAAATAAATTTTCAGTTTCTCTAATTTTATTTTTTAAGTTTGAAATTCCTGATAACCATTAACTTTAAAGCTTGCTTGATACTATATACTTTTTTTTTATAAAGATAAAATTAATGGGCACTAATTAAAGTGCAAATTTCTATGTGAAATTCGAAATCTCCGTGGCCAGCTCGACATACGTGACCTGTCCCTCGGAGCCGTTATCGGTAGCCGGGGTCAAAAGGGCAAACCCCCGCGAAAATATCCTTGCCTCGGCCCTGGAGGGCCTGCCCAGGCGGCGCGGCCAATAGGAAGGCGCCGTGGTCCAGAGGAGCCGTGTCTCGTGAGGGTTTAAGTCCAACTCCGTGGCTAGGGGAGGGGCGGAGGGGTGGGGGAGGACAGCTGCCGAGGGTCCCCGTCGACAGGCCTCTCAGCGGGGCCGACAGTCTTGCTGTGCTCCAGGATAGTCGCGCGGGCGCGCGTGTTGTGTGTCTCGCCTCTCCCGTCCCGCCATGAATCTGCCCAACTTCACCAAGAGGCAGTGGCTTACGCTCTTCGTCTTCGGAATCGCCGACTTCTGCAACGCCATCTGCGTCTCGCTGCAGGCGCCCTTCTACCCTCGCGAGGTAAGAACTTCCCTCCCTACAGGAGCTGGTTCCCTGGTGTAGGCTGTTCCCGGCCAAATGTTCGCTTTTGAAAGTCCTCTCTCTTATTTGGAATAATAGTCGATAAATGTATTTTATTTCAGCCTTAGACGTTTACTTCCGAGTGCTGTGGAATATACACACTGCGTTTATTACTTACACGGCAATATTTATTTTAAAAAGTTTTTGAAGGATAAAAAGTTTCTGAAAGAAAAAACTAACTACGGCCTCAAAAGTGCTCACTTTACCGTGAACAGCCTATATACACTGTTCGCAATAAACTGAGCACTTTGGCAAACCCTGTCTAAGATCTGTAGTCTATTTGCAGTTTCTTCACCCTTTTAAAACTAAACCTTTGAAAAATCTCCCCATGTATGACGTGTTTAGTTATTTCTAAAATATACCATGTATTACAAGCGTTTAATTCTTGTGTTCATAAAAAATAAAAGTCATTTTTTCCCTGTTAAATTGAAATATTATTCATATTTTATCTATAAATTATAATGCTTCATTTATAATTAATTTGAATATAAAAAAAAAACGAGTGAGAAAACAAGTGCGTTGGTAACGCCTAGTAAGAAATAGTTCTTATACAAAATACTGTTATACTGTGTGCACTCGAGGGCGGTGCGTTGTCCTTCTGGTGTAATTTTCCAGTCTAAGTTAAGCTTAGTTTGCACGAGGAGGCAGAATATCCGGGAGTAGAACTTTAGCAGGGCTTGATTACAGTCTGAAGTACCCGTAAGTGGATTATATTTGTATGTTCATTTGGTTTCCTTCTGCCATAAGTGGAATTAACATTACTATGGGCCTTATCACTTTATTCATGCATCGGCCAAGAATTTGGATTTGGAGAGTTCTTAAGAATCGTTAAATGATTACTCATTAGGGATGATCATCGGTAATATTTCCCCATTAAATTAAACTATATCTGCCAGTTAAAATACATAATGAAATGAAATTAATTTTTAATCCTACAAAAATTGTGTGAAAGCATAAATATTATCTCATACAAATTTTCGCAGCTAAGTGTTTAAAAGGGTGCTTTTTTTTTTTTTTTTGAGTGTTTTGACAGTTTTTTTTTCAGATATTTTATGTAGACTTGATAACCGTATTACTAGAAGCAAGCTAAATTCGATTTTGCAGTGTGAAATAAAAATAAATATTTTTACCAAGAAATATGCTTACGGATAAAATAGCGGTTCCTGCTTCTCACTACAATTTAACTCCACAAATGACTCTTGGCTTACGCATACATTCCAAAGAAACGCTCACACACGTACGCCATTATCTGAAAACGTGTCTCCGAAATGTATACACAGATTGTTCCCATGCAAGGCTTGAAAAATAATTTGCCGTTTTACTACCTTAAGTCTAAGATTAGGAGCCTCTCTATTTTTATAAAAGGCAATACATTATTTAAAACTTCAAAACTTTATCATATATCTGCAACGAAACCCTGATAGTGATCATAATTTTCGTACTGCAGTTCATATATCCTGGATTTTATACTCCTTATTTCTTAGTAGATCTTATTTTATGGGGGCCGCGGTAGTGTAGTGGTTGGACTACTCGCCTCCCACCTAGACGAACCGGGACGATTTCCGGCAGGATCGCTCCCGGATTTTGGCATGTGAGAATCGCGGGATGATGCTGTTGGTTGATGGATTTTCTCGGGGATCTCCCGTTTTCCCCGCCCTTTCGTTCCAGCGCTGCTTTGTACTCACCTCGCCTCACTGTTAAGAGACACTCAAATCTCTTCACTCACTCACCCATTCACTCACTCAATCTTATTTTACAGTTTAATTATTTACTACGATATCATAAGAATTATATTTAGTTGGAAAAAAATTGACAAAATGAAATCTACGTTCACTCAAATCAAGAAGTCGAGGTCACTCGATCTAATCAGAAACTTTTTACAAGCTTTTATTTAACTAGACTTAGGTGTCTGTCCTGATTTGTGTGTACGGTGTCTGTCCGGCGCTTACCGTTTGCCTTGTCTAACACTTTACGTGAAAACTGTTAGGAGGGTGGGAACGGGCCTTGGAAGGGGGGGGGGGGATAGATATTTCCCGTAGGGGAAAGGGGTGAGTTAGGGTAGCCGACCCACCTCACTACAAAAATGGATTTGGGGGGGGGGGAGTTGTGCCCGATAATTAAGGTTCGTGTTTACGCAAAAACGACGAGGAGTGTGGGGGAATGGTCCTTGGAGGGAGTGGGGGAGGGGGACCAAAAGTCCCCCTTGGCGAAAGAGCGAGTTAGGGTAGCATACACACTCCCCCCCCCCACCCTGTGTGGAGGGTGGGGGGTTCCCTTTACACGAAAACGGTGAGGAATGTGGGAACATGCCTAGTTGGGGAATCGATAGTGCTCCTTTGGGGAAAGGGGCGAGTTAGGTTAGCCAACCTGCACCCCCCCCCCCCCTTATTCCAAGGGTGTGGGTTTTTATGCCCGATAATAATATTCGTGTTTACACGTGTCGTAGAGATAAGAAGTTTAGTTTAAGTAAAATATATATTAATTAAGTAAGAAATGCACTTTCATTAGGGTTAGATGTTACTGTTGCAAAGAAGAGTAAGATTTTTAAAAAAATTGTTAAAATATTATGAAGGTAATTAAAAGAATCCATAGAGGTGTGACTTGTGAAAGATATTACATATAAGTACATAAAAAATTTACAATATGTGTGCCATAGAGATAGTAATAGCCATAGAAACAAATTAAATGATATAAAAGATTGTATATACGTACTGATACTTTTTTAGTCTTTTTAGTCTCAGATATATATTTTTGTCACTGTTGGTCAGGTTGCATCTCGAAATGTGGAAGGGGCCATCAGTGTTTAACTGCACATTTTTAGTGTTTTGAGTCTCACTAACTAAAAAATCTATAAAATGATACACTTTTTTTTAATCTCACGTATATTTTTTTCATTTTTTTTATCAGGTTGCACCCCGAAATGTCGAAGGGGCCTTCAATGTTTAACTGCATATGTTTAGTGTTTTTAGTCTCACTTAGTAAAATATACGTTAAAATACCCGAAGTGTTGAAAGGGCCACCAGTGTTTAACTGCACATTTTTAGTATTTTTCGTCTCACGAATGTACAAATGAACGTATAAATAGTCTACCGTTATAATAATAAAATAAAATTGGTGAGACTAAAAAATGAAAAATAAATTAACTGTAAAAAAAACCTTTAAAATCCAAACTTTTACTTATAAATGCCCTAAAAACAGACAAATAATTGTACTAGTTATAGAATTTGTAAAAATTGTATGACGTGGTCGAACTGCCGTAATAAACTTTACTACAAATTTATATGTTTATATCAATTTATATTTAGTATATAAAAGCTTGGCGCTAATAGTCAAGAGCCTTACGCAAGATATTTTCTTGCTACTCTTGCGCAAATGAGTTATACGTTCTATATTACGAATAGTTAACAGCCTTACGCACGATATGTGCTTACTACGATTACGCAAATGAGGTATTCATTCTATATTGTGAAAAGTTAAGATTGTTACTCAAGATATGTGCTCACTACACTTGCGCAAATGAGTTATACGTTCTATATTGCGAATATTTAACAGAATTACTCACGAAAAGTGCTTACTACGATTGCACAGATGAGGTATTCAGTCTATATTGTGAAAAGTGAAGATTCTTACCCAAGATATGTGCTTACTACACTTGCGCAAAAGAGTTATACGTTCTATATTATGAATAGTTAACAGCCTTACACAAGATATGTTCTTACTACGTTTGCGCACAGAGTTATGCGTTTTGTATTGCGAACAATTAACAGTCTTACGCATGATATATGCTTACTACGAATACGCTAATGAGTTATACGTTCTATATTGCTCCAAGCTTTTATATACTAAATATAAATTGATATAAACACAACAATTTGTAGTAAAGATTATTGTGGCTGTTCGACCACGTCTTACACGTTCTACAAACTCTATGACTACTATAATTATGTTTCTCTTTCTAGGGCATTTATAAATAAAAGTTTGGATTTAAAAGGTTTTTTACAGTTAATTTGCTAGTGGAAATATTAGAGAAATATGACTGTCTTGGCTTCCGGACTGGAGCCGCGTCTACGTGGTTGCTATGGTTACTGCAACCTCAAAGTCAACTACACTCATCTAGAGCAGTGTTTCTCAATCGCTGGTCCGCGGCCCGAAACCGAGACCTGACGCCAATCACGCCGGGTCCCACTAGTGACTTGCCTAACTGAAATTTTGAAAAACTCCAATTATTGTAGAAAAAACTAAATTAAACTTTTCTCAGTTACTTGCAATTTATGTATTAAAGCGCTACTATTTTATGAAAAAAATATTAATTAGTTTTTAAATTAGTGTATATAATTGAAATATTCATACATTTTTTCTAGGCGAGTTTATGTGGTAATAAGCTTTATACCGAAAAGATGAAATTCTTTTGCTGGTTCGCCTGATCATGTGACGTGTATGGTGGGTTGCAATGTATAAATATTTATTTGGCTGATTTTTTTCATAAATCAACGACATTAAAATCAATTCATTAATACAATAATGTATCTTATGCTGAATAATATTACAAATTTTGGTGATCAGTAATAAGTATGGTAACCTGTTTTTCGCGAAAATATTTCAGGATTACTAGTACTCCAAAACACTGTAGCTCAGATCCACTTTTGTGATTGGCTGAGTTTAACTGTAACGCGTTGTAGGTGCCTGTCGGCGAATCACGAACACTCAGTGTTGGAGTAACCTAATTATGATTGGCCCAGTCAGGTAAGGAACTATCTCCTGACAAAGACACGTCGTCAATAACCAAAGGAAAATTGCACGTATGCCACAGGACATTGGAATCTAGACTTCGTGAAAATCTTTTCGCGAAAAACAGGTGGCCCTAGTAATAAGTAGGGACAGGAAAAATTCGCGACTTCATTTCAGGACAAGGTATATTTCAAACGCGTGTTCACTGGAGTCACATTTGCAATTGGATCAGAGTTTATTAGACACGCCCTGGACGAATCAACGCCAATAGCCGACTCGCGAAGGAACACTAAGTGAATCCCGTACTGTCAAATGTGGGGTAACACTGGGGCAACAGCCAATGAACAAACATCTGAGTTTCGACTATACAAAGGATTGTGGAGTCTAGCATACTTGTCACTGATCTCGCGAAATTTTCCTATCCCTAGTAATAAGATATGCTAATGCTAATTAGCATAGGTTAATTTAATAATTTTGGCCTGAGGAAACTACAATATTCTGCAAGTTTTCATAAATTATTAATAGATATTTTAGTTTAATAACTTGGAAATTTATTGATTAATAAGTTGCAGCCGAGTCTTTGTCATATAAAAGAAACTAAATTACCGGACCGCATCTTCACAAAGGCTGAGAACCACTGAAGCCTACAATCTTCTATTGGAGAACTATTTTGATGTAGTTGTTAGCAACGAAATTAGGGTTTTTAGTAACTAATGCGTGATTCGCTGCAAGTTCCAAGTACTAAGACAAAGACAATATATATTTTTGTTAGCGAACAAGACAATGTATGTGTTATTCATCGTTCGCAGATAGTCGTTCCACATATAGCTGTACACGATATCATTAAGCTAGTGTTACAGTATGGAAGCCGTGAACCAACAATATCATTATTCGAGCTGCTTTGATTAATTTCCACGCCCCTGGCTGCGAGTTAAAGATGTGCAATTTTGTGTTCCGCGACAGTCTCTCGGAAAAGGCGAGGACTTCGTAATCTCAACAGGCCAATCGAACTTCCTCACGATGAATATATTTCCAGGTTTACACCAGCCTACGGAGAGGGAACCACTGGGAACGAGACCTCGCGTGTTCTTTACTGCTGCCTCTTATGGTGCGTTACCGAAAACCAAGTCGTACAAACTTGTATTCTGCGCGTAGTCAGCATTGTTACAATCTAATAGCATTCTCCTTGTATGAGCAATATACTTCTTGTATCGGGATATTTAACTATAGTCTATTCACGGTAAAATGAGCACTATTGATAGCCCCCTCATTTGGAATTATATACAACAAATATATTTTATTTTAGCCTTAGAGCGTTAACTTGCGAGTTCGTTGGAATATTCACACTGTGTTTATTACATACATAGCAATATTTATTTAAAAAGGTGGTCGAAGGGTTAAATACGGCTGAGAGTAAAAAGTAACTAGGACATCAGAAGTGCTCACTTTACGGTGAACAGCCTATACATTGTATGTCGGGCTATTGCTGTTTTGATTTATCTTAGCTCATTTTACTTAGGGGTCTGTGTTGTTTCTTCGTTGGAATTAATTTCCGCTCTGGCTACTGATTATTCCTGGGCGCGCGTTCTTCTGCATTAAAAACCTACTTTTCAAAGCGGTTTCTAGTTTTACGTCCTGTTTTTGTTTCAGCTATGCTCCCAACGTCTGCTAACGCGGTTAATGGTTCCAACATTAATATTGCCTCGCGTCTATCCCCATCCCATTTCCATCCACGCAAATTATTGCCATTTTGATAACATTTGCTTCCCCTATTTGCCAAACTTTGACGTATCTACTTATCTGTATTTGCACCAACTTTCTCCATTATGAGAATTTTGGCTGGACTAGGGATGGGGTATCATTTTATTGGCGAAAAGTGTGTAGCAAGGTTCAATGCAGCCCTTCAGTATTTTGTGTGTATACGACGCGTATATATTTTGAGACATAGCTCTTTAATAAAGTTGTTTCCAGCTTTGTTAGAATGATCTGAAATTGAATTTCTACTGTGCGTGTCACTCTGAGAGCACTCAGCCGGCCTCGTCTGTGCTGTGTGTTCGTGTCGTAGATCAGCGCATTAGATCCACGTTTGTTGTTTCTTGGAAAAACTTGTATTTCAAACACTCTGCAGCACAGTTAAGGTATCGGGTATGCGGGACCCTTAAGTAACGCTGGCGAAAAGTATGATCTGCAATTGCAAAAGACTTCAGTTATTTTATTTCTTTACGTCCCCGGTTGATGTCAACTCAATAAAACTGGTGAGAGCATAGTTTAGCAGTTAAATGGAGAAAAAATCAATCTACTAAGAACTATTTATAAATTATTTTAGTATACAAGAAAGTAAATACTTTAGTAAATTATCAGCTAGCTAGTTTTATGATTTGTATACTTAATCAGTAAAAACAGAAAAGAACAAGAATTTTTCCTGCGCACATAATATAATGTTGCTTAAAATTTTAACTTGTTCCTGTTTTATATATATACATATATATATTCCTTTCATATATTCCTGTACTGAGCAAAATGATACTGCGACAGTGCGTCGTTACGTTATATCAGGGATACCACCAACTCTAGCGACGTCGGGTAACAGCGACAATATCGCGGCTACTTAACCCTGTTACTTTTTGTATCGCTGGCCATGGTTCGAATTTCCGCACATGGTAGATTGCAATACCCTACGGGAGTACCAGCGGTTTTCTTTTGCTGATTGGAGGCGTGTCTTTGCGAGAAGACATATTCCTAATTGAATGGCCAATCAGAATTAGGCAACTCAGATTCTGTACGCCTGTGATTCGCGGGCAGACATCTAAGAAGCATAACACCTAGATAATCCAATGTGTAAAATGACTCTGAGCTAAAGTGTTATGTAATATAACTGGTCGTGAAATTTTTTCGCAAAATTCGGGTGTCCCTGGTCATGGCTTGTCACAGGTACAAATTTGTGTCGCTGCTCCCACCACCAGGCTAGACCCATGTCTAAGGTTGATTGTACTCGGTCTGGAACAAAGAGAGATTCCTTGTGAAAGTGTTTGGCATAAGTAAAATCCCGTCGTAAGACGTGATGGTGTTACAAACAGGTGGCTTTTAAGCTGGAAGTAAGTGAAGAAATTGTGTTTATTTGTGTATAAAAATATTTTGTTTGGTCCAAATTGAAATAAAGACACTATGCATGTACTTGGCCATTCCACCCCGTCGAATGGCGTTGAATTCGTGAACAATTAATGTTTGGCACTAATATTTCGTATACATGCTTATTTTAGTTTTTTATTTTATTTTTAAGTTACAATTTTTAGGACGAAATGAAGATAGCTGCCGTCAAGAGGAATATTTCGATTCTGTTGACAAACTTATTTAAAGTATTTGTGTAGTACCCTAACGTTTTGTTAATTTCAGTTTTACGACGTAGGCCTGATATTAAACACAATTTAAATATATATACAGGATGTATTCAAATTCGACCAAAAAACTTCAGCTGCAAGTTAATCACGAGAAAATGAGTTGAAAACATGTATACAACCTATGGTCTAAAGTAAATATTAAGGGTGGTACACGTTTTTGGAGTTGGACATGGAACACTTGTTTATTTCAAATATTGGAGATAATATTTAAGACAGAACACCGATTGTCTGGATAATGGTTAACCGAACAAAGATCTTCAAACAGCACAACACTTGTCACTGGCATAAAATTATTTCATGTAAATAATCACAATTACTATGCCTGTATCAGACTAACATGCATTTCGCGATAGCATATTCGGTATTTAAAGGATGGATTATCAATAATCATGTCCAATACAACAAAAATTTCACTTTGTGCAAATATCCTAAACCTCACCGTTTTCGAGTAACTCATGTTTTACTTTCAAAATAATATTTACCAATACCTGGAAGGAGGGGCACGCGAAATACCCAGTATCTAGGGATAGGAAGAATTCGCGACTACATTACATGACAAGATAGATTTCAAACGCGTGTCCACTGAAGTCACCTTTGCAATTGGGTCGGAGTTGATTAGATGCGCCCTGGACGAATCAACGCCAATAGCCGACTTGCAAAGGAACACGAAGCGAATCCCGTACTGTCAAATGTGGGGTAACACTGGGACAACAGCCAATGAACAAACATCTGTGTTTCGACTATACAAAGGATTGTGGAGTCTAGCATACAGGTCACTCAACTCGCGATATTTGCCTATCCCTGCCAATAACACACTTTCACGGTTATTAAAGGGAGGGGAAGATTCCAGAGAGGGGTAGAGCCTACATTACAGTGGTACTGTAATAAACATTTTCTTCTACTACAACTACAACAACCTCCCTTAGAATTAATTTATATATATATATGTTTCAAACTTCTTCTTTTGTGATTAACCTACAGCCGAAGATTGTCAATCGATATATATAGGGCATATTGCATAGAGGGCATATTGCATATAGGGCATATTGCATATAGGGCATATAGGGCAATTGCAATTTTAAAAAAGTTATATATATATATATATAACTTTTTTAAAATTGCAATTGCACTGTTTCTTTGCTTACAAAACGAAGGAAATCCAGTACACATCCTGGATCGCTACCAGGTAGCACTGGAGGAGAAAGTGTGTAGTTGCCAGCCTAACTTCCCAACCGGAGTGGAAACACACCTTACGTCCCGGTAAAGTTGGGGTACTGCGCTATATGCACTCGCAATAAGGGTGATCTTCCAAGTCGAAACCCTTCGGAAGTGAATCGCTGATATGTCGCCGAGCGACGGGTGGGTTGAGCGATAACCCCTCTGCCACTCCGCGAAAACTGAAAAAATATTTTCGACTCAGCGCTTTGCCTGGGTCGCCTCGCTGGCTTCTATAATTATCTGCACCGGAGAGGGACTTTGTATCCACGATGCTCTTGTCCTGGAAGCCACGAGAACACGATAACACCAACTTATCGTATTGACAGTGTGTACTGGTATAGGCTGTTCACTGTAAAGTGAGTACTTTTTAAGGCCCTTTCTAAATTTTTCATTTCATCCAATTTACATCTTCCTGCTGCTTTTTAATACAAGCATTGCAATGTGACCAATAAACACAGTGTAGCCTATAAATTTCACCACCCTCAAAATTGTATTCCTGAGGCTGCAATAATATTATTTATTGGTGGTTAATGTATACTGGAAGGGCCTTAAAAAGTGCTCAATTTACCGTGAACAGCCTATACCACGAGAGTTAAGCCGGCCTCGTGACCATTAGCGTCTCCAAGTTGACTGCATTGGGTGCGTACTCAGTGCGCCCTGGAAACTAGAAAAGTGCAATTATCGCGTGCTTGTCCGACACGAGTGCTTGTTTGTCGGCCATATTTGCACTCTAACTACCGAGCGGGGTGGCGCAATGACAACTCCACTGGATTCGCATCCGGGAGGACCCGGGTTCGATTCCCGGTCCTGCCATCCTGAACTCAGCTTTCCATCACTCCAGGCGAATGCTGGGGTGGATCCTTAACAAAGGCTAGGCCGTGGCCGATTCCTACTCGTTCCTTTCCCAATCATTGTTCCGTCTCTAATGACCTCGAGACGTTAAGCCTAACTACTTAAAGCCTCTTCACGATAAAGTGAGCACTTTTGAAACCTTATAAAAAGTTACTACTCCTACCTGAATATATTTTAACGGGTGCACTGAGTGACTTCCGCCCAGTAAAGTTGTTAACGAGGAAGGGAATGTAATCCATATCCGAAAGTCGTATAAGAAATGTTGGGTGACCGTTTGTGATAACTTAAATTTTCCCTTCCCTTTCTGCTTCTTTTTTTTTAATGCCACCTGACCGACGCATTAATAAAGTGATGAGGTCCATGGCAATGATAATATTACATAAGGCGGAAGAATAACACAACGTGCCGACAAGTAGATCTTCAGCACGGCTTTCAAAAGTGCTCATTTTGTCGTGAACAGCCTATACGTTCCTGGGTACCGGCAAGAATTGCACCCACTCAGTGCGCACGTTTTCAGTGCAGTCGACAATTTGAAAGATGGGGGAAACGACTGCACTCATTGCGAGTTCCGATAACTGGAATACGCGACACTCGACAAGTGTGCACTGAGTGTAGTCCAGTGCAGTCGACAATTTGAAATATGGGGGAAAACGACTGCACTCATTGCGAGTTCTGATAACTGGAATACGCGACACTCGACAAGTGTGCACTGAGTGTAGTCCAGTGCAGTCGACAATTTGAAATATGGGGGAAACGACTGCACTCATTTCGAGTTCCGATAACTGGAATACGCGACACTCGACAAGTGTGCACTGAGTGTAGTCCAGTGCAGTCGACAATTTGAAATATAGGGGAAAACGACTGCACTCATTGCGAGTTCTGATAACTGGAATACGCGACACTCGACAAGTGTGCACTGAGTGTAGTCCAGTGCAGTCGACAATTTGAAAGATGGGGAAAAACGACTGCACTCATTGCGAGTTCCGATAACTGGAATACGCGAAACTCGACAAGTGTGCACTGAGTGTAGTTCAGTGCAGTCGACAATTTGAAATATGGGGAAAAAGACTGCACTCATTGCGAGTTCCGATAACTGGAATACGCGACACTCCACAAGTGTGCACTGAGTGTAGTCCAGTGCAGTCGACAATTTGAAATATAGGGGAAAACGACTGCACTCATTGCGAGTTCCTATAACTGGAATACGCGACACTAGACAAGTGTGCACTGAGTGTAGTCCAGTGCAGTCGACAATTTGAAATATGGGGGAAAACGACTGCACTCATTGCGAGTTCTGATAACTGGAATACGCGACACTCGACAAGTGTGCACTGAGTGTAGTCCAGTGCAGTCGACAATTTGAAAGATGGGGGAAACGACTGCACTCATTGCGAGTTCCGATAACTGGAATACGCGACACTCGACAAGTGTGCACTGAGTGTAGTCCAGTGCAGTCGACAATTTGAAATATGGGGGAAAACGACTGCACTCATTGCGAGTTCTGATAACTGGAATACGCGACACTCGACAAGTGTGCATTGAGTGTAGTCCAGTGCAGTCGACAATTTGAAATATGGGGGAAAACGACTGCACTCATTGCGAGTTCCGATAACTGGAATACGCGACACTCGACAAGTGTGCACTGAGTGTAGTCCAGTGCAGTCGACAATTTGAAATATGGGGGAAAACGACTGCACTCATTGCGAGTTCTGATAACTGGAATACGCGACACTCGACAAGTGTGCACTGAGTGTAGTCCAGTGCAGTCGACAATTTGAAAAATGGGGGAAACGGCTGCACTCATTGCGAGTTCCGATAACTGGAATACGCGACACTCGACAAGTGTGTACTGAGTGTTGTTCAGTGCAGTCGACAATTTGAAAGATGGGGAAAACGACAGCACTCATTGCGAGTTCTGATAACTGGAATACGCGACACTCGACAAGTGTGCACTGAGTGTAGTTCAGTGCAGTCGACAATTTGAAATATGGGGAAAAACGACTGCACTCATTGCGAGTTCCGATAACTGGAATACGCGAAACTCGACAAGTGTGCACTGAGTGTAGTTCAGTGCAGTCGACAATTTGAAATATGGGGGAAAACTACTGCACTCATTGCGAGTTCCGATAACTGGAATACGCGACACTCGACAAGTGTGCACTGAGTGTAGTTCAGTGCAGTCGACAATTTGAAATATGGGGAAACGACTGCACTCATTGCGAGTTCCGATAACTGGAATTCGCGACACTCGACAAGTGTGTACTGAGTGTAGTTCAGTGCAGTCGACAATTTGAAATATGGGGAAAAACGACTGCACTCATTGCGAGTTCCGATAACTGGAATACGCGACACTCGACAAGTGTGCACTGAGTGTAGTTCAGTGCAGTCGACAATTTGAAATATGGGGAAACGACTGCACTCATTGCGAGTTCCGATAACTGGAATACGCGACACTCGACAAGTGTGCACTGAGTGTAGTTCAGTGCAGTCGACAATTTGAAATATGGGGAAAAACGACTGCACTCATTGCGAGTTCCGATAACTGGAATACGCGACATCCACAAGTGTGCACTGAGTGTAGTCCAGTGCAGTCGACAATTTGAAATATGGGGAAAACGACTGCACTCATTGCGAGTTCTGATAACTGGAATACGCGAAACTCGACAAGTGTGCACTGAGTGTAGTCCAGTGAAGTCGACAAATTTGAAAGATGGGGAAAAAAGACTGCACTCATTGCGAGTTCCGATAACTGGAATACGCGAAACTCGACAAGTGTGCACTGAGTGTAGTTCAGTGCAGTCGACAATTTGAAATATGGGGGAAAACGACTGCACTCATTGCGAGTTCCGATAACTGGAATACGCGACACTCGACAAGTGTGCACTGAGTGTAGTCCAGTGCAGTCGACAATTTGAAATATGGGGGGAAACGGCTGCACTCATTGCGAGTTCTGATAACTGAAATACGCGACACTCGACAAGTGTGCACTGAGTGTAGTCCAGTGCAGTCGACAATTTGAAATATGGGGGAAAACGGCTGCACTCATTGCGAGTTGCGATAACTGGAATACGCGACACTCGACAAGTGTGCACTGAGTGTAGTCCAGTGCAGTAATTGGAAGATGCTATAACTCACCCTATGTACCCTGTGTACTGACGTACAAAAAAAAACGCACACTTCAGATTACGCCTGCAGATTACTTTCCAGATGTTATGTATATTCGAAATAACACTTTATAACTCTCCAACATAGCTAAAAACGGCTTTTTAAAAGCTCTGCAACTCTAAATATTTGGGTCAGATACGTACAAAAGTAATAAAGCGTCCTGCATTGAACCTTACTACAGACTTTCCACCAATTAAATAATAGGGTTACCGCTGAAAGTCCCATAAAGCATGTTCACAACAAAGTGAGCACTATTGAACTCGACCTTTGAAAAAGCCACTACCCCTAGCTACATATATTTTAACCGGCGCACTGAGTGGTATATGTCAAGTGAAGTTGGTAACCATGACGGGAAAGTATTTCTAGTTCTTAACGTTTAATGAAAAGTGTTAGGTAAACACTGGCGAAAACTGAAACGAAATATCCTCCGTTCTATTTATTTATGCGTCTAAGTGCAAGAATGAGCAGATTTGTAAAATTATTTCAAGTGAAACTGAAATTATTAGAAAAGTAAATATTTTACAAATCTGCTCATTTTTACACTTCGGTGCATAAAGAATAAATAGAAAACGAAATACGCAATTTAAGTTATCGCAAATGGTTACCTAACACTCTTTATTCGACGTTAAAATATGGAACTACTTTCCCCGCCATCGTTACCAACTTTACTGGTCGTACGTTACTCAGCGAGCCCGTTAAAATATATGCAGGTAAGAGCACTGATTTTTTTGTAAGGTCGATTAAAAAAGTGCTCACGTTATCGCGAACAGCCTTTAGTAGAACTTGATCAGGGCTTCAGAAAGGTTTGAGGTATAGTCCATTCACAGTTTCTTCGATCTTTTTGAAACAAACCTTTGAAAAATCTCCCCATGTATGACGTGTTTAGTTATTTCCTAAATACTCCCTGTATCACACGCGTTTTATACTTGTGTTCATAAGAGTTACTTTTTTTTTCTCTTAAATTGAAACGTTATTCATATTTTATGTATAAATTATAATGATTAATTTATTTCATTTATAATTAATTTGAATTAAAAACAGTGAGAAAATAGGTATGTTGGTAGCGCCTAGTGAGAAATAGTTCTTATACAAAATACTGTTACACTGAGTGCGCACGACTTCGGTGCGTTGTCCTCTGGTGTAATTCTCCAGGCTTAGATAAGCTCATGGAGGTATTAGTCTATGGAGTGGAAGCCGAGACACGAAAGTGAAGCCGGGTGGCAGCCGATAATGAAAGACAAGGACAGGGCTAGTAGTGGAAAAAAGGTGCAATTTAAATTTAGTGTAAATGAGCGTGTTTTTCATTTAATTAATTCCGGATAGTGGTAAAATATTGTATAGCATTTTGATGCACATGTTTATTTAGGCCCCTTGCATTTGAAAACATCCCGCAAGAACAAAACGCATCACTGGTGATACCGATGTACGATGTAACTTTTGCCACACATAATATGGCGGCTGACATAAAAAAAATCGGTCTGCGCATGCGCAATTGAAATAAGTCGGTCAAGAAATCGGCTTCACTTGATAAACGTGGAGAAGATAGGCTGTTGCCACCCCATCGTCTATTACCTCCACGGTTAAGCTTAGTTTGCGCGAGGCGGAGGAATAATCTGGAAGTAGAACTTTAGCAGGGCTACAGGAAAGGCTGAAGTAATCGTGAATGGACTGCACCCGGGTGTGCACCGTGGCGGTGTCCGCGGGAGGGACGTCGTGGTGTCGGCTGTGGGTGCAGACGATGTGGGTCAGCGGACTATCCTTGGAAAGAGGGGAGGACGCTCACGAGCCAAGGCGTCGAGAGTGGTAGTCGACGGGCGCCTTGGCCTTGCTCTCCGGTGCGCGCTGCCCCGTGGCAACACTGCCCTGCCCCGGGGAGAGACGTGCACACAATGATAAGCACCCTCGTCGTCGACCATGAGGAAGGCGCCCGCACCAAGCGACAACTGACACCCGGCGATCAACAACAACAAGGCCACAGAGCCTGCGGTGATAACGTGATCAAGACTGTTCACGATAAAGTGAGCACTTTTAAAATCGACCTTAGGAAAATGTCACTTCCCCTACCTGCATATGTTTTAACTGGCGCAGCGAGTGACATGCACACAGTAAAGTTGGTAATGATGGAGGAGAAAATAGTTCCATATATTAACGTCGAACAAACTTTGTTAGGTAATCATTTCCGATAACTTAAATTCTCTCTCTCTCTCTCTCTCTCTCTCTCTCTCTCTCTCTCTCTCTCTCTCTCTCTCTCTCTCTCCCCCCGTATTGTTTAATACATCTAAGTGTAGAAATGAGCAGATTTATACAATATTTACTTTTCTAATAATTTCACAGTTCCTCTTGACCGACGCGTGAATTAAGTGATGAGGCCCGTGGCAATGCTAATTTGACATAAGTGGGAAGAACACACAGCGTGCACACAAGTAGATCTTAAGCAGAGCTTTTAAAATTGCTCATTTTACCATGAACAGTCTATAATAGTATATTCATGGTTACTTCCAACTTTTCTGAAGCCCTGGTAAAGTTCTTCTACCTCATGCAAACTAAGCTTAACCAAGCCTGGAGAATTACACCAGAGGACAACGCACCGAATTCGTGCGCACTAAGCGTAACAGTATTTTGTATAAGAACTATTTCTCGCTAGGCGCTACCAACACACCTATTTTCTCACTGCTTTTAAGTGAAATTAACTATAAATGAATTGTTATAATTACTATAATTTATACATAAAATATTAATAACGTTTCAATTTAACAGGAAAAGAAGTAACTTTTATGAACACGAGTATAAAACGCTCGTGATGCATGGCATATTTAGGAAACAACCAAACACGTCATACATGTGGCGAATTTTCAAAGATTTGATTAAAAAAGTATGAAGAAACCGTGAATAGGTTGTCCGTCCTGCAGTTATATCACCAGTCTGTCATTTTCGTCCGCCAGGTTAAGTACTGTATTTTTTTGCCAAGTTTAACTCTTACTGATATCTCACCTATAAATTATAATAGTTTTTATTTTATTAACTAATATGAATAAAGATAGTGACAAATTAGGTTCGTTGGTAATGCCTACTAAGAAATAGTTCTCGTGCAAAATATGATAACACAGAGTGAGCATTAATCCGGTGCGTTGGCCGTCTGGTGTAATTTTCTAAGCTCTGTTTATATGAGGCGGAGGAATATCGTGGGAATAGAGCTTAAGCAGGACTTCCAAAATAACTTATTTTACCGTGCATAGCCTTTAAACGGACTGTAACGAGGCACTGACATCTGAAGCGGAGGGTGGAGTTGCCAACATTTAAATAAAATTCTCAACATCTCCGAATAAAATTACTATTGTTGTAATTATATTCCAGTTAACTGTAAAATTAGATAATATTAAGTACATTTTTGTTGCAGCTAGGGAACTTATTATTGTTTGTTATATTTCTTTCCCACTCTCTTAGAAAATGCAACATTAAGGAATTAAGAAGAATCATCCCGCCATTGATATTTCAATAACGGATTCACTAGACGATCTACACGCCTGGTTGATCTTGATAATCTGAGAATTCTCAGGAAGAATCTGTCTGAGCCTTTGAACTAGTCTCGCAACAAAAAGACTCTTCAGTTTAGTTAAAATGTTTTTCTGAATGTCTGTGAAATCACTTGGGAGAGCTTAGTGACGAGCTCATAACCTAGATATGCATATGGATCTTAATTGCGATAGTTACAAATGAATATAACCATCCTCAGTTTACTCTCGAATTAACAGATCTTTCAAAAGATTTGTACAAAAACGCTAACTTTTCCACTTGTCGAAAATAAATATTTGGCCACAGACCGTCCTTTTGAATCACCAGATCTGGTGATACCACTAATTCGGCAACTATGGGATAGAGTTCGGATTCAAGGGACAGTGACAAAACCCCATCCACTACTTGTAGCTTCTTAGCGTGCCTGAGGCGCGGGAACAATGGAAGGTTAAGAACAACAGAAAGCACAGAAACTAACAAATCACATCCACAAACGAGTCACTTAATTGATGTCCGGTCTTTTCGTCTTTCTGCTTGTAAACATTAGATTTTATGAGAATATTGAGCATAAGTTAATTCAGCTTTACAGGTTTTGGTTTGAAAGTGAATTTAAAAGAAAAAACAAGAAAAGATAATGTTACCTAATGGTTTTGGCCAACGTTATGAGCATATATCTTGTCCCAGTGGTACATTTCTGTCGATATATTTCTTAAAACTTATTTTCTCCCTTCATTGAGGCACAGGACATCATACTAAAGGAAAAAACTTATCAACATTTTCCTTGACTAAAACATCGTAGACAACGATAATATCCCAGACGCGATCAAACATCCCACGCGTTTTGTTAAGCCATGACTTTATAAAATTTTATAACGTAATAACGTATACAAATAATATGCCTTCAGTTCACTTACAATTTCACGTTTTCTGGACCGGGAATAATTCTGAACACGTACATTCAAGCACTTTACACACTGAAAAATAACTTCAGTTATGAAACATGCAATTAACAATATTTTATAACGTAATAACGTATACAAATAATATGCCTTCAGTTCACTTACAATTTCACGTTTTCTGGACCGGGAATAATTCTGAACACGTACATTCAAGCACTTTACACACTGAAAAATAACTTCAGTTATGAAACATGCAATTAACAGTATTTTAAATGCCGTTTCTAAGTTCTGCTTATGTAGAATAACAGCTTAAATGTATTTAATAGTTTTACATTAATAAAACACGCAGCTTGCGACTCCAAACATGCAAGTCAGTCACATTCACGCGTAGGATATAACCAAACACACATAATTTTAGGTCTTGAATATAAAATATTATTTAGGCCTTTATCGAATGTCGACTTAAACTAACGGCCGGTTTAGTTATTTGCGAAGCGACAACACGAGTGTTTTTACGCACGTACGAACAAGGGGGAGGGGAGAGAGGGGGGAGGAATGAGTTTTTTGTATCTTATATCCTTTAATCACTGTCAGCAAATAAGAATTTTACTCGAGAGTATGCCCAATTATCCCAATGAAAAGTCCATTAATGAAGTTACTATCACCAAACCAAGTTACTCGTGTCTATCAGCAGCAACGTCATGTTTTTTCTTTGATAGCCCTTGAACCTCAAGAGTTATTAAATTTAATTTAATTTTTTGTTAGCCAATCTGGTTTTACTGATGACCCTGACTAAGTCATTGGAATGTCACCAGATAGATAACTTACAAACTACTTTACCAGTTCCCTTAGAAGGAAGCCAATCCGCGTACTGATTAGTAAGAACTTTTCACTCTCGAATCAACGATTGCTGGTATTAATCAGTGCACTATGGAATTTCTTTTTCCCCCCATTTTACGGAAAAGTGTCCCTAAGAAATCGTCAGAACTCTCCGTAAAATTACGAACACACTACTGCTGCAATAACGGACTTCACGTAAATTTGACAGAAACGTTCACTAATTCACGAAACCTCTCCGTAAATTTTCTAGTTAATTTTTCTGTACTTCCGGTTTTAAAAAAAAAGGGGGGGGGGGATTTTAATTTTCATTACGAAGATGTTTCACTGTACATAAAAAATAGATGTAAAGGTATTTTAATTCTGTGTGAGATTTGAACCCGAATGAAAAGTCACAATGCAGTGCCCTTTACGAAAGCTATTGTGACATAAGTATAAATATGTAATTTGTGGAAATGTGACATACGTAGCTTATTCATGTTCTAGTAGTTTCTGTTTGCATTCTAAGTATTGCTAACGGTTACATGTGCCTGCTGCCATTTTTTGATGTTTAAAGGAGCAGGTGTGGTGCAGATAGTGTTGGAACTGCCACAGAAAAAGATAATTTTCTGGTTACAGAAGCGAAGAAAACTTCGCGTAGGCTCCGGATTGTTCGTTCCCGAAACCCGAAAGTAGAATGAAAATGGGAAGTCGGGCACAGTGGCTTCTGGCGTGGACCGTCGTAGCTGTCCATGCCCTGTCATCCCGGTCCCACGGCGGCCATATTGTTCGCCATTTTAGATGTTGAGGACCTTGACCTTGACCCCGGTGACATACGACATTGAAAACCCAAAGAAATCCCGAAAATTTCCAGAAAATTTATCAAAAATTTACTTATAAACTTACTATCAAAAAAATTTATTAAAAATGTATTATTAAATTTACTAAAAAATGGTGATCTTCCGTGACGCAGTCGGTTGGTGCGCCACCGATCTGGGGCGGGAGGCTCTGGGTTAGAATCCCGGGTAAGGAATGGGTGTTACTTTAAGTTAGGTAATACATTAGTCTGTAATCCGTCCCCTGCTAAGCTTTCAAGCATAAAACCGGGTGAAGTTAAAACGCCCTTTACAATACAATACTAAAAAATGTCATATTAAAAATAATATTAAAAATTATTATATAAAAACTTATTTGAAAAACTTACATTTACGGAGGTTTCCCCAGCACCATGTCCAGCAGACGACTGATCTCCCTCCTATCAATAACATTGTCTTAACATTCCCCTCCCCACCCCCTCACCAATTTATCATTCTGCCGAATGCAGCCATCTTGGTGGTATTTTTCGTTTGTCATTTGTTTATACATATCTGAGGCCGCCATCTTGGATTTCATTTGTTTAATTTTACATCACCTAGGTGGCGCTAGTGTATTAATAATCGATATCACCACCAGGCGAGCTGTCGATTTAGCAAACAGGTGGCAGCCATATTTGTTTATGGTTTTAAAGTAGAGGTGGTGCTGTCGGCGCCCTCCATACTGGATTCTATTTTCAACACATAGGTGGCATTAATTTCTCGATAATGCGGTCTGCTGTCGGCCTGTACCGAATAGTGACAAGGAACATTCCTGCAAAGTACGTAACGTGTAATATTGATTTATTTCTTGTTTTATTTTTCAACATATGTATTCTTATTAAAATAATTTTTATATAACGTGAAGGTTTTTTTTTAATAAATAAAATTAAATAAAACACAAAATATTTTTTAAAAACTAATTTGTTTTTTTGGTATTGGTAATGTACACAGTGAGAAAACATATATACTCAGGATTATTAATTGCAGTCTTCTGTATGCATGCTCGATGACCATATCGTCGACCCAGGAAATGTAGCGGGCTGGGAAAGCCCACCACTTGACATAAGACCTTCCATTATGATACTTCAGCACCTTCTCGACCAAATACCAATCTGGAAACCTCGTAGGCATAATCTCCTCTGCGTTGAAACCACCATGGATGGGAACATTATTCAGATCCTCGAGAAAGTAGGTCCTTGGAGCATAGTTGCGTTTACGTCGCACACGAAATAGTTCAGGGCTCCAATCACGTGGTCAGTGTTGGCAGGAATTGTTAAGTCATCTAATCCGCAGCGTGTGGATACGAGGTATACTGAGGTGGAAGAAAAGTTTGATTTTAGCGGACTGGATTTTCCGACTCCTCTACAGCAAATACGGGTATCTGAAAACAACAACTCTGGTGTGTCTGTAAATGTGTACTCGCTGAATGCTAGGGGGATAGTGGGTCCAACGTGTGTGACTACTAATGAGAAATCAAGGTCACCAACATAGAACATGGCTGACAATATGGCTGCCGTGGATCCGGAATGACAGAGCATGAACTGCTCTGGCGCTCTACACCAGACGCTATTGTGCCCGACTTCTCATTTTCATTCTACTCCCGAAGCTATAGGAAACGTGGAAACTTCCGTATTTTGTATTTAAGGAACTCAGCTCCGTTTTTCGTCCGTATATTAACTGTACATTTTTTAAAACAATTTCGTGAATAAATGGGAATTTTTGACCTTGTAATAATAATTAGAGTAAGCAAAATTTACGCCTGGTTAAGTGCACAACAATAGTTGAGGACAAGTATTGTAATTCGTAATTTGCAGCATTTCTTTATTCCGAAAATTCAAGGGCGTTTTGACAAATACGAACCTTGTCAGTTTTGACAGAAATAAAATAACTATGCCGTTTTATGGAGGAATGTGGATAGTTAGTTACATTAGCTATTATAATAAGCAGACGGTCTCTGTCTGTCCGTCTTTAATATTTCTAAGTCCCTTGAAACTCAACAGAAGTTCAAATTTTGCAGAGCGAATCCTCAGGGTCAAATACAGGTCAAGTTCGAATTTCAGCAAGAGCAGATTACGCAATCAGTAACTTTTGCCCTAAACACTTATTTCTAATTAATGTTTTCCTATGAAAAGTTCTGTATTAATGCATAGAGATTATTGCATAGAGATATGAACGTAATGGAATATAATTTTTATTTACTCTAAATGTCTCGCTTCAATGTTGAGTAATTTCCAAGTGGGGCCACAGTGGTCAAGTGGCTAGAGCGATTCCAAGTGAGGCCGCAGTGGCACAGTGGATAGAGCGATTACAAGTGGGGCCTTAGTGGCTCAGTGGGTAGAGCGATATAAAGTGGTGTCGTAGTGGCCCAGTTGATAGAGAAATATCACATATGTTTTTTTTTTTCAGTCTTTGTATGATAATAACATTTTTTATCATTGTAAATATTCTAGGCATGTGACCATACTAAAAACACGGTCACGGGCTAAAACCCTAGTTGCTTATACTTACATGTTGACAAAAACAACCTTTGTCGGAAGAAAAAAAAACTGGAAATTATAGAGTACTATAAAAATAACCTATGTAAATCGCATTTCTGTAAGTAAATAACCCGTCGAATTTAATTTGTTCGTATGTAAATTTTCACGCTGATCAATCGGCATTGCTTCTGATTTGGGTTTCCAAATACGAAGGTGCAACAGACAATGGCGTGTAGTAATTTATTGTAGCTGTTCTGTACAGAGCAATAACTGTCGTGATTAACTTTCCTCGTTTGTTCGCGCACCGTTTAGAAGTATTTAAGTGTATTGCTTTTTTTTTCTTTTTCTTTTTTTTTTTTTTTTTCGTGGGGCATTCTTTTACTCAGTGATGAAGACTTTTGTATAGCTAAAAAAATAAGTGAGTAATATTTGTGTATAAAAAAACTACTTCAGTGGAACGACATCATGCCAATTACATCCAAAACTCTTTACAGGCTGATACATGGATAGAGGAAAGTGCTGCACAAGAGACGGTGAGTGTCATCACTTTACTTCACCAAGTCAGTTGAGGCTCCAATTAAACTCGAGTCACTCAAACCGTACAGGATAAAGCATGCTACCTACGTCTTCCTTACCAGTAAAAAACGCATGCTTAAGACCACGGAAGTTACCAAAAAGGATTATGTCTGTTCCATGGTAGTTCAAACCTACATGGTTTAAGAAAGTTAATAGGACTAACAAAAGTATTTCACAAGCCCTTAAACACACTCTTCGACGGGAATAGTGAATGATGAAGGTGATCGCTGTCACTTATGTACAACATATAGTGCAAAATATGCGAAAAAGTTACCTGAAATATCTATAATAGTTGAGGGAAAATACTGTAATTCGTAATTTTCAGCATTTCAATGACTACCTGTAATAAAAGCTTATAATTTTTACGCTGCCTTTTTGAAGAAAAGCTATGATTAATTTTATTTCTTAAATCCATTAAACACCAAAGTAAATTGCCATTTTTTTTCCTGAAACTTTATTTTTCAGATTACGCTCAATCAATACTTTTAAGTCAGATAGTGAATTAGTCAGATTTGTTGAATGCAAAAATAATTAATAATAACCTAAAAAAAATGACACTTAAATATGTCAAACTTTCCACTCTTTCAAGTATAATGTTTAATAACCCTAGGGTCTCTCGAGTAAGTTAATCTGTCTTGAAGCAATTATGTATCTTTCTCTCGTACTTTCACAACTGGAAGCTTATCGGTAACAATGACAGATAAGACGTAACGCTCATGTGGCCAGACGGCCAGGCAGATGATCGCTCGAACCAAACTCTTAAAGGCCGTATGCAGAGAGGAATCTAGACGTGGCGTCTAGATTCCTCTCCACTAGAAACGAAGGGAAATCGTCACTAGTTTGCAACTTCGGTATGTTCAGTCACTTTAAGTGTTAGCCCGCCTTGTCTTCCAAATGTAGAAATCTAGTCGCCGAACGACCTTCCTAACCTAAATTACCATTTAGTGGATATTTTATGCAAAATGGCTGTAACAAGGCCCGTATTAGATTAATATTTAAAGATTCCAATATGTACCGGGCAGCATATTCACATATTCCTGTTAAGAGAATATATTTATGGAATTGGAACACTACATATACGATTATATTTTAATTTTTCGTACAGATTCGTTTCGCAAAATTAACGTGTAATTTGTATGCAGCAATAATAAATGCATTGGCTTCACTAGATAGCGCTAACGTTAATAAATGTAATTTATTACTATAGATTTTTAGTTGTTCTTCTATGTATGTGTAAATTATTTAAATGTATACGTATTAATTCATAAAAAAAATAGGATGATTTACGGAATGTCTACATTTAAATATAAAATTCATTTCTTTAACATTAAACATATTACACAATTATAATAACGTTTTTGCAAACCATATTTACAAAATCGTACCTGTATCTGGTTTTTTAATTTTGTCGAGGAGTTCTAATAGCAATAAAATAACTATTATGTTTGGCGCTGGATCTGTGAGTGTAGCATTGCTTATAACTAATCATTGCCTTCCCTCTTAGATCTCTTTAAAAAATCTCGTAATTATGATATTTCATAAACTTTCGTTAATAAAACAATAAAATGTAATAAATGGCAATTTCGTGAATATTTATTAGTTGACTGGCAGTATTTACAATTCTACGTGCGTTTTCTATTGATCCCAGCACATAAATGACGTTTTTAAACAGTATAAGAATAATATGCGTATTTCGAGGAGCAAACCTCTTCTTTTTATTTCTTATGAGAAGAAGCACACGTCATAGTTGTAATCATCCATAGTAAACTTCATGAAGCCGCACTAGGCTTAAATTAAAACGGACTGAACATACGGAATCTAGTGACACTTGGAATCTCCACTGCAGGAAGTGCTAGAGGTGCTTCATTTCTAGGCGAGTCTATGCATACGGCCTTAAGACTTAAACCAGAATTCATGAGCACCGAGTGCAAAAAAAAAAAAAAGTTCTTAGTTCGTTGTGCCCCAAGGGCTCCCATAGACTTCTGACTTCTTGAACTTGAATGTGCGACGTAAAAGACAAATGTAAATTTATGTAAGTACATATTTTCGTTAACCCGTGGGTGAAGAGTTTAATACTTGGAATACATTTTCGTCGTTGTGTTTCACGAGCACTTGCTTGTACAGTAATTGTTAACCGCATTTTGACATGACTGGTTCGAGGTAACCAAAACACTAATAAATTCAACACTTGGGAAAAAAAAATCCACACACGTAGTTGGATGTAGTTTAACGTATACATTGCAGCAATGTTGGCAGCGAGTTAAGGAATGTAGTTCTATGTTTTGACGTCTTGGTAAGGGTATGTTCAAATTCGCAGTTACTGAAATAATTATTTTTTACTTCATGACGGTTTGAGAAAAATTTATCGCAGGATGAAAATATGTATGCTCCTAAAAATATTTCAATGACATATTATTCGCTAATGGATATTAGTCATCAGGTCCACGACACGTGGCGGGTAAATACAGGGCAGGCAGAAAGGGGAATATAAGTTTCGATATCAGAATATGCTCAAAGTGGAGAGGTTCGTACCTTGATTTGCATATATTTGTCTAGAACGTAATGTCCAGATTCGGTAATTTAAAAACCAAGCGTGTTAAGACACGCTTATTTTCCTCTCCCGTTGCTCTTGTCGCGTCTGTGACCATAATCGAACGTTCCCTCGTTATTTAACCATTTTTCTCGCCCTCGAGAAAATGTGGATGCAAGTAAAATCTTACACATTGACGCGTGTTGCTACGGAGTAGCTACTGGGTGTGACCACCTTCGAAGGTATATCAGTGACGTTGAATCTACTATCAACCTAGCTTGGCCTACCACGGTGAATACTTCCAATTCTATTAGGCCAGTGTGACGTAAGGGGGTTAGGCGTAGTAGTAGGCCGCTTGGGGGTAGGTTTGCTACGGGCTGTAGGGGAGTCAAACCCCAGGGTGAGGTGGATAGACGTGGCTGCCCGTCCAGGAAGCTCGACCCTCCTCACTGCCAGGGTCGCTAATATGCGGGATGCCAGTGATCCCAAATGGTTGAGATGTAATGAATTTTAATCCGAGACGGTGATGGCGGTGCGTGGTCTGGCGGACGAGACCTTAACAAGTCGAGTAGGTCAGCGTGATGGGACAAAATCTGCAGCTGGGGATATGCCCGAGGTTGGTTCGGGAGTCGAACCTGAACTACTTTTCCCGTGGCCAGCTTAATCGATCAAAATCTGGGAAGAACGGTGCCCTCTAGGTGAGTTACTCTAATTCGTCTACCGGTCTGCAGTTTAATATTACTGGTAGCCTTGAGGATTTGCCTAGTGGGGTTGTCGCAGTGGCTAGCCTCGTCCTCCTGAGCGAGTATTTTAATTTGGTCCTCATAGTCGGTTGTGGGGTAACTTGGCCACTGGCCACCAACCAAGTGATCCAAGGGGGGAGGCGACCTCTAAAAGAATAAAGGGAGAAATAGGTCGTGGAACTAACTCTTCGCTCATAAACTGAGGTGCGTCCTCGGTGGTAGAGCTAACGGCTGCTTGCTCTAAAGCACGACGTTCCCTACGTCGTTGTTTACTTAATAAACCACCCTTTCGATTATACATCTGAGTGTTGTAATTACACAAGGCTAGTTCAAGGGGTGGGCTAGCTACGAATAATGGAACACAAAGCAACAAATTCGACGTTGTGATTTATTAAGGGATTCGTCCCTGGAGAGAACCAAGCAAAAGAAATTATAAGTACACTACAGAAATATAATTACATTAGCAAAACACTGGGGAAACATAATATGTAAGAACGTGAATGACAGGTCAGGCGAAGGCAAGCCTGAGGAAGCTATAGCTACGCAATTTTACAGCAGCTAGTAAGAAAATACAAAATGTATAGCAGCGCAACTTTACAGCGGCTTAGCAAATTAAGGGGGAAACTAATCAGGCAAGCAATACGAAACGCGGAGTCAAAAGAATTGCCGGGTTTAAGGTGAGGTATGCCTGTAGCTGGTGTTGGCGTCTCACTTGCAGGTCTTCGGTGACGTGCAGGTCTTGAGAGAGAAAGAGAGAGAGAAAGAGAGAGAGAGAGAGAGTCTTCGCAGACTGACGACGGCCTTAACCCATTCAGACCCACTGTACACAATTGTGTACACAATCGTGCGCTTAGGTAATTTTTTATCTGGGCTGCAGACTGCGAAGCTCAATGGCCTATCTTACCTGTGAGTAAATTATTCGAAAACCGTCTTTCTGGTGTGGGTGGTAATTGGATAATATTACTGTAGCCGAACATACAGCTTACAGCTCATTGGCTGTGACAACGAAGCAAGTGTTGTGTCGACTCAAGTACAGCACGAATCGTAAATTTTTTGTTTGTAACTCCTGGAACCGAAAATTAAAGTGGGTCTGAAGGGGTTAAGGAGCAGGGTAAGGTAGGAGAATTAAAGTGGGAAGTAGAGTGTCCTTGAACAGGCAGACAGGAGAGTCTTCACAGACTGGGTAAGCGGAAGTGAGGAGGTGATTAGAAGAGTTCTTGCGGACTCGAGGATAGGTTAAGTCCTCGCGGTCTTCGGAGGATAAGAATGAGTTCTTGCAGACTCAAGTCTTAGCAGACTGAGGTGGGCTTGCGTCCTCTTCGGTCGCCGAGCCCAGCGCATCTGCCGGGGCTGGCTGCTGGAGTTGTATTTATACAATATTTTCGGTTCTCAGCAGTTCTGCGGGATGCAGGGGGTAGCGTAGCCTTCCACCACGAGGGCGTTTATCGGGGGTGCAGACGCAATGCGACTTTCTTATCGTCCTGCGTGGAGGCGACGACGGCGGGCTGGTTGTGCGTGACGTCACATTGTCACTGGGGTGCTGCCATCTCTCAATATCGGAGGAACTTCTTCCGTAGCTAGCCACTAGTATAGAATTCTCAACAATATTTATTCAAACCGCGGGGTACCTTTTCGCATGCATAAATCTGGGTGGGCAGTGGTTACTGTAATTACGCACGTAATATACAATTATGTAATTGTCTTCCCAGGCTTGTGGGTTTCACTAGTGCGATACATTTATTCGGGATTGCCACTTTATATTCCGCCCCTGAGCGCGCGTGGCCCGTAGATGGGGCGAAGTTCTTCCGTAGAGTACGCAGTCTCATTGCGCAGCAGTGTGGCATGCGTTAACATTTAAGAACTTATGTTGGATAGCGCTGTATGCCTTAAGTTCTGAATCTTTATCTAACTATATATATTATAAAACAAAGTCGCCCGGCCCGCGTGTGTCTGTGTATTCGGCCAAGGCTTCTTAACTACTTCGCTTTTGATGCGGTTTTCGCCATCATTTAGAGAATTTCTTTACGAAGGTTTAGATATATAATACACTAAATTTAATGTAAGGATAGCAGAGAAATGTCGACGTTTTCTAATCAAGTCGGAAAAAACCCCTTTCCGGGCGCTTACATGGCTTCCACTGACTAAACCATAAGAGATACACCAAATTAATGTACAGAATTGTAGATCTCAAAAAGGTCTATAAAAAAGTCCGCGACAGCATATGTTTATCTTCCAAGGGTGACACACGGTAAACATTTCTGTCTTTTAAAATTTTTATGAAAAAATAGGGGTTCACTTTCGAAGACTTTTTGAACAACACAGTATTAATCCTATGTTAGTGACCTTAAGCATTTAGTGTAGATACTTGCTGTAAATATAAACAACACCATATTTGTCAATCGTACCCGAGCGAAGCCAGGGCTTGTCGTTAGCTTCTAAATAAATTAATGAAGTACGGTTACAAAGAGATACAAATAAATCACCGGTTGGAGGGCAGTTACCTACGTTAACGATGAAATAGCTACAGGCAGCTGCACATGTCATTTTGAGTTTTGTCATGATCCACTTAGTACACGAGTAACACAGATTCGGAAATATGACAGTGCCCCTAGCCACTTTCAGTCAATCGTAAAACGTGCAGTTTTACTTACTATATGTAAACCTTGTATGCGAGTGCCCTCTGAGAAACACTCATTGTAATCCTTAGGTTGTTCGCGATTATTATCGTAATGTTCAACACCCTGTTAAAAAAATTCTGCTTTTGTTCTCATTCTCTATCTGTCAATTTTATTTCATAATATGTCACATTACATCAGAATATGCATAGAACCCGCCATACTTTACAAGTTATAATATCATTTAGTAAATAATACAAATTACATAAATCACAAATCCCAGTGGAAAAATTATTAAAGTTGTTTACTTGGATAATGAGAGATATAGGCAGTTCACGGTAAACTGAGCACTTTTTAAGGCCCTGCTAAAATTTTCCTTTCAGCCTATTTCTATCTTCCCGCCAATTTTTAAATCAAACATTGCTTTTTTACTAATAAACACAGTGTATACTTTTCACCACTCTTAAAAGTTAACGTCTGTGGCTGCAATAAAATATATTTATTAGTGGTTAATGCCTGTTTGGAGGGCCTTAAGAAATGCTCACTTTATCGCGAACAGCCTATAATCATTGACCTCTTGTACAGTGAGGGGACATTTTTGTTTAACAAATGTGGCTGTGAAATTCTTAGCAACATAAACACACGTAGTGTAGTCAATAAGTACTTGAACGCTGTGATGCGTGGCTGCATACACTCCACTAATTAATTGTGATAGTATTAATAATATGCTCTCTCTTGCTACCAAGGAGATAAAAAGAAAGTAAATAAAATTAATTCTGCATATATACAAAATTTACAATTTTAATATGACATAAAAAATTGAAATAAAGGTGCAAGGATATACTTTTTAACTGTTGATTTCAAAAGTTGCAAATCAGCTACACTGAGTTTTATGACGCTCGGTTATTCACAGAAATTCTATACGAAAATCAGACCACAGCGGGCTCCATGCCATGTGGCTACTGTGTCTCGATGCTATAAAGTTACGTTGGAGGATAGTTGCCGACGTAACAAATTGCTGTGGAGCATGTACCGCCAAGTGAAATTTCGATGTCGCATTTACCTGTTTGTTTATATTGTGGTGGGTCCACACACAGACTAAAGATGAGGTAGACCGCTTATTCATCTTCTGCGCATGTACTCAACACTGACCTACCCCAAAGGAACACAACTGTCAAAGTCACATGGTCACATGGTCAACAGCGATGAACGTGTTTGTTTCTTAATTTTTAAATAACAGCCACCGTTATACTAATAAAGTATTTTTGCCAGTTTTAATGTAATCAAAAAGCATTACAAATTTACTAGAGGAAGTATAAAAAAATTTCGAAAGCACTTGTTTACTAAGCAGTGCTCTAACCTCAACCCCAATCCGCGCCATTTTTTGCAAGCTGTATTGGCAGAGAAGCAGTTCAATGTTGGGACACAGAGACTGGTTATACGCAGCCAGCGAGATCGGTCTACCTCATCTTTAGTCTATGGGTCCAACTGCTCACATTGTAAGTGAATCTCTCAGGAGTGATTTTGGTGTTCCTTTCCAGGCGGAGAGGAAGGGAGCTTCGGCGACAGAGTACGGTCTGGTGTTCGGTGTGTTCGAGCTGGTGGTGTTCCTCGTCAGTCCTCTGTACGGTCAACATGTGAGTATCCACATCGCACACACTCCGTCTATAGGCTGTTCACGGTAAAATGAGCACTTCTGAAAGCCCTGCTTAAGATCTACTCGTATGCACGGTGTGAAGTCTTCCGCCTCATGTAAGATTGGCATTGTCATGGGCTTCATCACTTTGTTCATGCATCGGTCATTTGAAATTCTTAAATTATTAAAAATATAATTATTTTACAAAGATGGTCATTTTTTACATTTCGAAGCAGTAAAAAAAAAAAAAAAACAGAAAGCTGAAGCACGCGCTTCATAAAACTAGTTCCTCCACTCACGTTTTGCCTGACCTCATTGACACAGGCGCAACGAGGAAGACAATATGTGCAGCGCGGGACCTATAGCCAGCATAAAACAAACTTTTTACATGAAATATATGTGTTTTGCAATATATCCACAATTATTAAAATAACTTACTTGGCGACTTAATATACTCAAATTGTACACTCGCGTGATGGTCTGCGACGAGAACCCTGCCCCAGCAGGCCTACGTACGTGCGACAGCAAGGTGTCTCCCAGCAATTAGACATAGCTTCCAGCTGCGGTCCGCACCCGAGGTAGACCGGTTGCTGAGTGTAGGGGATAGTTTGATCCGCCCGCGCCAGACCGCGCTGCAGTCGCGGCGGTTGCGTGGCCGGATGGTTAACCACGTAGAATGGAACTGTGGCGCCGGAAGTGGCTGTTCACCAATAATTTTGAATTGTATAGAAGCTTTCCGAGAGTTTCTTAGGATCTGATTGGCCGAACTCTCTCTCTCTCTCTCTCTCTCTCTCTCTCTCTCTCTCTCTCTCTCTCTCTCTCTCTCTCTCTCTCTCTCTCTCTCTCTCTCTCTCTCTCTCTCTCGTTGCTCCCTCCTTGGGAGGGGTAAAAGTTTTGTATATCCCATTCAGACCCACTGTACACAATTGTGTACATTACACGCGTGTAGGTAATTTTTGTGGTGTGGGTCGTAATAGGTTAATATTACTGTAGCCGAACATACAGCTTACAGCTAATTGGCTGTGAGAACGAAGCAGATGTTGTGTCGACTCAAGTACAGAGCGAATCATAAATTGTTTGTTTGCAACACCTGAAACCGTAATTTAAAGTGGTTCTAAAGGGCTTAAAACGCCAGGAGTTTGGTCGTGTGGGCAGAGACCAGCACTCCTGGACATTCAGCTCACAGTTAAGTACAAAAATAATGTCGTAATAGAAATAATATTTCTGACCCGTCTGGACATTGTCAGGATGACGACTTTTGCGTCATGGCAGGTAGAAAAATCTTAGGAATTTCCGTATTCCAAGACAGAAAATTTCTGTATGTACTATCAGCTGATTAAAGTTATCATCCGTGTTTTTAAAGACAGCCGAAAATTCTTAGTGTAATAAAATAGGAAAATTAGAGTCATTTGTATCTTTGTTGGACTTAACTTAAATATTGACTTTATTGTCAATGTCATTATTGTAAGTACAGTACTAAAGAGTACGTTTACATCAGGAGTCAGGAAATACTCCAATATTAGACTTTCTATCTAGCCAGTAAAAAAGAAAAATGTTAAGTATTAAGAAAATTGCTGAGAAAATGCTAAACATGAAAATATAGCTGTGTGGGCTTTTAAAAGGAGTTGAGAGCATGTTTTTCTATTTGTTTTGAAAGCAACATATCACCCAGGCATTTTTTTTAATCTTTAATATTTTAAGACAAAACCCTTAAACTTGTTGTAGGAGTACAGTAGTCACATGGATTTGTGTTAAGTGACACAAAAGAGACATAAGATTTAACTTGGAATTGTTTCAAGCACCATTTGTATGTGGAATTCTAGCACAGTTTTTAATGGGCATTTGTATTTTATATTTGAAAATGGTACCATTATATAAATTTCTGAGCCCATCTGATATTTAATCAGTGTCAAATTTTTTGGAAGACTGGGAATATAGATGAATTATAAATCATAAATATTTTCCATAATACTGTGTAAACTTTGGAACATTTATACAAATAAATCATACCAGTGGCGGCTGGTTACTTTTGAAACCGGGAGGGCTATGACGATCCTAACTGAGGCCATTACAAATAGCATTTTTATATAGGTACAATGATAAATAAATTGCGTACGACAGGCTTATGTACGTGTATCTTATGTAGCTAAATACAAAAGTTAAGTGTGATTGTTTGAAGAAAAATGTATCATCGCTCGATTTGTAATGGTCAGCACACTGTGGCAGCTGGTTGAAATCTAATCACCAGCACAGGTATCTGTTTAGTTTAAGTGTGTATAGGTTATATGCCTTCCAATCAGTATCTACATGGTGTGTCACATTACACGAAACGACGAGATACAAGATAATAATACCAATTCTATTATACTAATGATGATAACTTAAATATACTTAAACAAATATTTTTAAAACCCAATACCAATTTGCATACAGTGCACACAGAACGTATGTCAAATTTAAATTAGAGGATGAAATTGGCATATATTAATTCATATGTAAACAAAATCCATTATTCAACCTGTACGTGCTATCTAACTAGCAATGGATATTCACCTTACCAAACAAGGAAAATTTTATGGCATTATTTATTTGTTGTGAACGTGATTATTTAGTCTTTTAACTATTTCTCCCAAATGTTTCAAATATTTTACCGCATTGACAGTCCACGCAAGATCATTAGGTTTCACTAGCAAATAAAATGAAACAAAACAACGCATTTCTAACTTCACACCCGCATAACCAGTTCGCAAAATTGTATGTATTTGCGTTGGATTTTCGGGTATACGAAACCCTGCGTTTATCACCTTGCCCTTGTTGTTGACTTATATTTAACTGTCTCTTCGCTGGTCCCAAATTCATTCTCGTTATTCAAAATCTTTGCCGTAATAAGGTTTAAAATGTTACTCACCGAATTATCCATTATTTTTTTACAAATTTACACAACACGACATTTTCAACACTGCTTCTTACCGATGCTCATGGCTAGAGCTAGTGATTTTTCGCGAAAAAATATGAGTACACGGTAGACCTCAATATTATAAGCACCCAACAGCAGTTTCTCTATTTGCCATTGGTTGCTGTCTGCTTAAGTAGGCGTTTTCATATTAGACCGGGCCACTCAGAATTCGGAAAAATCGGCACGGCTCCTACGTGATTCATGTGCAGACAGTTAACACGTGTCGCAAAGTAATTCGCCCAATCAAGATAGGTAAACAACCAAACAGTGTTTAGAAGTATAACTTGTCTTGAAACATTTTCGCGAAATTTCACTACCCCTACACATGGCTCATAATTAACAACAAACTTATTCAGAATATTGCACTCTGTGTTTGAAGCTCACGCGAGTTTGAACGATATCTATAAATAAAAACTATTTAAAATAAATACAAGTATTGTTAAGAAATGTGTTTAACAACTGCAAAAGAGCGGAGCGCAAGTGTGCCTACAAAACATGTAGTATATAACTGTGGAACACATTCTGTTAAACAGTAGAATTCGAAGTTCCAGTTTTGGTAGCCTTGTCAAGTTCTAGGAAACTGTACTTTGGTTTGAGTAGGGGCGCGCCCAGCTCTCTCCGATTTACAGCATGCGATTGGTTAAAAAGGGACGAGCCCCTGAAGTCTTCCCTCCCTCCCATAGCGCACCTAGTCCTTTGTTAGGGTCATCTCTCTCTACTCGCTCCAGCCACTTCGGAGCGAAGAATCTGAAGCCCTACTACTCGACATATCCAAAAACATTTCTTTCGTAACAAGAGCCGCGTCAATCTCAAAAACATTGGCTGCGAAATAACCCCCGTATTCGTACGCAGTGCTATTTTCTGAGTAGTTGATAAGTAGAGGTCTGTTTTCTGAGATTTTATTAGGAGAGCTGCTCTCCGCAGCCCTCCCTCAGCAGCCGTCACTGACATCTTATGCCAAGGAAGTCATGTGTTTGTCTGTCTTTTTAACCACGAATCTTTGAATAGATTTGATCTTTTTCCTATCCTCTTGTATGTTGGTTCTTGAAGGGCTGTGTATAAGTCCCGTTTGACACGCCCTTAGGAAGGGCGTCGCAAAGCTAAATAAATAATTTTAACTATCACAAATGGTTACCTAACACTTTTCATTCGACAGTAAAATACGGAACTACTTTCCATCCATCGTTATCAGCTTTGCTGGGCGCATATCACTCAGTACGCACATTAAAATATATGCAGTCAGGGTCAGCGACTTTTTCTAAGGTCGATTTCAAAAGTGCTCACACTTTATTGTAAACAGCCTTTACAAATGGCGTAGCCAGGCATTTTTCACGTTGGGAAGGAGGGGGGTGGACCTCAAGGCGGGGAAGGGGGTTACATCGACTTAAGTGAAGGGGAGGAGGACAATTAGCACGAATTCGTGAAGAAAATTACGTCACTGTTCAATAAAATGCAATATAATGAACCACAATTGCTTATTACCACTAAAAAAGTAACTGAGCTCAGTGTATATAAAATACGGAACCCTCGGTGTTCGCCCTAGCTTCAGGTTTCAGTAACGAACGATTCCGAGGCTACACAGCAAGAAAATTGTCATTCCTGGGACAGTTAGGATACTGACACCACTTAAAACTATTTCCTCGAATATCAGAAGTATAATCATTTCACGGTTTCCTCATACTTTTCTGAAGACCTGCTAAAGCTCTACTTCCATATTAATTCTCCGCCTCGTACAAACTAAGCTTAAATATGTCTAGTAAATTACACCAAAGGACAAAGCACCGAATTCGTGCACATTCAGTTGTAATAATATTTAGCATGAGAAGAATTTTTTACTAGGCGTTACCAACACACATGTTTTCCCACTGTTTTATACATATTTATTAAAAATGAAGCTTTATAATTTTAAAAAAAAATTTTGCTCGAGCTTCAATTTAACAAAAAAGAAGATAATTTTTTTTTTTAACAGACGTATAAAATGCTAGTGATACATGGCATATTCAGAAAATAACTAAACACACAATATATGGGGTGATTTTTCAAAGGTTTGATTTTAAAAGTGTAAAGAAAAAGCGAATAGACTATAGCACAAGCAGCCTGTAGTTTAGTAATATTTCGAAAACTCGAGCATTACAAGAAACTGAAAAAATTACGTGCATCACTTTCATGAAAATAACACTTTTTATACACGCCAGCAATGGCAGAACATGGTAGACAAGCAGTAAAAGTTATGGACTTTCGCATTTTTATTAGTATCCTAATTTTGCCCTAAAACAAAATATTTGGAAATTTTTATAATTCTTTTTTAACGCGGTAAAATAACCGCAAAACAAAAAAAAAAATTTTTCTCCATAATATCTCTTTACAAGCCGAAAATACAGAAATATATCTAGCAAATTAGCAGAAGCTTTCGTAGATTCACAGAAATTTCTGTGAACTTTAAGGAAAGTGTATTATTAAAAAATCTAAGTGTCTGTAATTTCATAAATATTTTTGGATAATTTTTACTGGCATTTTCCCACAATCCCACGGAATATTTCCTAACATCTCGGCATCCACTGTGAAATATTCTCGGATACAGCTACGCTGCGAGGACAATCTCGGAACAAAGACCAGGAACATAATGCGTTTCTTTACAGTCCCGCCTCAGAGTGAGAACTGTGATCCTTTTTGTGGTTTACTCAAGATTATTTTTTTTTCACTTCAGGTATCACTAGAATGTGCACAGCGAACAAAATATCGTCTTATTTTTATTCATTACTCTCACAGTGACGTACAATGGAAGGTTTTCCTTGTTTCATTACGAAAATATTTTTGAGCATGTTTAACAAATAGATGCGTTGTCGTCATTAAAAATCTATTCAGAATTCGCAATGCTACAGGTTAAAGACAGATTTGTTGCTTAAAGAATTTGAAGAGCAAGACACGTTCTTTTCGCTGATTTTTCTTCTTCTTTTTTTTTAATTAATAGAGTTTATGAAATTGTGCAGCTGGGTCAGCACAACTCCCACGTTGATACTCAGGTAATCTGCTTCCGTTGAAGTTTCGGTACTGTCTTGGCCTTCTAACCAACCATTAAATAATAATGAACCAATATGTGTTAACATGCTAGTCTGGATAATTTGAGAATGCGAACAAGCTCTGTGGTAGCTATCCAAGGAATCGCCTGGATGGCGGCAGTAAGCAGAAGAATTTCTCATGTAAACTCAAGTAAACCAGCCTCTGGATACTTAAAGTGGAGAATTCATGGAAATTAGACTTGACACAATGATATGTAACATATTTTTAATGTTCAACTTAAAGGCGATACCGATAAAAATATAAAAAGTCGCCATACTGATATATTTCTTGTGTTTCTTGTAGCAAAGGTTGCTAAAAAATATCATAAAAATAAACATTTCACATAAAATGTTAGTAGCGATGAAAAGTAAGAACTTCTAAATTGATCGAACAAATACGAAAGGGTGTTAGATGAGCGGAAAACATTTGTGCTATCGATTAGAATTAATATATTTTGTATACGAGACATTTATTTACTGTGTTTATTTTAATATTTCTTAGAACAATTCAACTGAAAACTTCTCGCGGATAGTTCTCAGGTTAAATTTGCATTTTGCTGAGCTTAGCGATGTGGACTGAGGCATGTCTCAGTGATCCCCTCCTAATGTACAAACACGACTGTTTCGGCCACTTGCAGTTCTCCAGCCAGGCCTGAACCTGCAAGTATGGGCTTTACACTCCGTCTACTCTAGCCGCAGGTAGGGTGATAATTGCAAACGACTATTTTTGCCACTACATGGAAGTAGACTTTCACGAAAAGTATCAGCTCATTCAAGGACTTTGGTTTTGATCTGTTTAACTTCTAACAGGAATTTTCTCCGGCGAAGTTGGTATCTACGTGAGTCACATTCTTCCATTAATCAGTTTATCGTGATTCTGAAGCAAGCAACAAAATTCTAACTTCTCCGTCCAATATATATATTTTTTTTTTTTACAATTGAATGTAATAATATTGAGTACGCTATCTCTTTTTCTTGTGAAAGTAGTTGAATTTCTTTAAAATATTCATTAGAAAAAGGAATTACGTTACTCATTTTAATCCGTATTGTTGGTAATGATTATTGTTGTTCCGCATTTGCGTTGCACTTTAGCTGAAGCAGCCGTTACCATAACTGTAACAATTTTTTTTTTCAGTCGCCACCTGCAAAACAGAACTAAACATAGCATATCTTTACTACGTAAAAGAAATATATTCAGTTTAGGTGTGTTGTTCATGTTTACAAGAAAACACGACTGCGAGGCAGTGGTTGTGAAGTTTTGTCAAAACTAGTGTCTAGAAGGTCTTTTCGCAGCTCGTTGCTCTTGTGGTGTTTAAATAGTTTCTATTTCAGAACAACTATCAGAAATTTGTGCAACATATTTTACCCTAGTCACTCTCGACACCGGGAGTGTGCAAGTATAATATTTTACCAAATATTATGGTGTTGGATAGACAACGCAGTTACCCAGTCTTCACACAATCAGAGCTTTAGTGAGGCTTTTCAGCAACTTTGTAGAGAACAATGTGTATTTTTAACGCTATATTAATAAAATTCTTCTCATTTCTAGTTCTGCAGAAACATACAAAAATAAGCGCGTTATGACTAGTTGGTCTTGTCACATTTTTCGTCAATTTATTCTTCGCGTAGTTGTTTAAAAATAAAATTCGAACACAAGTTTTCAAACTTGAGGCTTAAGCACAGTCTGCATGTACGACAGGAAATTGTAATATGTTCATCAGTAGCTTTAAGTAACCCATTATCATGTTAACACATGCGGTTAATTTTTTTGATCGATTTCAGCTTCTCTCATAAAAAGTCTCCCGTTATGTGAGCCAGTAATATGTGAAGACTACAAATCTTTGATAACCACGAATAAAGGCTTGAAAACCCGCTCAGCCAGTTCTGATACTCATATCTTCTTTCTTATTGCCTGGAGTTTACGCGGACTACTGCCTGGATAAAAGATGCTACATCACAAAACCGTGGAACAAAGGCTGTAGTTCTGGGACCGAAACCAAAATCAGTTATATTTCGCACCATCTATGGCTGTATTTCAGTTTAAATGTGTACTGGTTATGTGGTTTCGTCGCAATAGATGATGTTCAAAATAGAGTTGTAAAATGTTGTGGGCAACTCATAATTAATTAGCCATTACTCAAATGTAAGTAGACGAATAAGCATATGGAAACCATCCCAACTTTGTTGTCATGAGACAAATGTGCAGTTTACAGAATATTTACCAGACAGCAGCGAGCGCGACGTTGTTAACGTGTCATTGTTATTAAAAAGCATTTGTATCTTCGCAGCTCTTCTACTCACTGTCTCCCTGTTTTGCCCTCGTGTCACTGTGTTTGTAACACTCGTCGACTTGAGAAACAAAACTTATCAGGCAGAAACAGGTGAATCCTTTAAACTATCGTACCACTTCGGAACTTGAACTCGTGGCAACAAGTTAATGATACGTATGCTCGCTCGCTCAGCTAAAAGAAAACAAAATTTCTTGCATTCTTGTTGCTTGTAGATACACTATCACAGTCGTTATCTTCGAATTGTCCATAAGAGTGTTTGTTCTTCATTTCCAGCTTAACAGGCTCGGACCGAAGTTCCTCTTTAACGCTGGGATATTCACAGTCGGGACATGCGCCATACTCTTCGGGTAAGTGTAGCAACGTCTTATACAGGATGAGCCCTTTAAAAGTGGCCCCATGGGACATGTATGTAACGGATCGAGGGAATTAGGAAATACAGACCAGTGTGACAACAACATATAGAGCAAGGTGAGGTAAGTGTCCGCCAAATGGCTTTCAGCAGGATGGAGCCACGGCGCATACTCCACTAGCAACGATCGCGCGCATTGAGTCGGTGATCCAGCCTGATCGTGTCATCAGCCGCAGAACAAACCAACCTCTGCCACCCCGTTCTCCAGGTTTATCCGTCTGTGATTCCTTCTTGTGGGGCGCTGTAAAGGGACAGGTCTACAGCAACAACCCACACACACTCGAAGAACTCCAGGCCAACTTTATCACAGCTATCGATGCCATCCCGCAGCATGTCCTCGCCCGTGCCTTCACAACTTTTGGTGTTGTCTGAACACCTGCCTTGAGGTCAATGGCGGTCACTTCCAGCACCTACTCTAGGTATTTTGTTGTCACACTTGACTGTATTTCCTCATTCCCTCGCTCCGTTACACACATGTCCCATGATGCCTCTTTTAAAGGACTCACCCTGTATTTTTATTGCCTAGCTAGACAATTTTTTTATCGCTGCTAATTATTGCCTTCGTATGATACCAATATAGGCTGTTCACGGTAAAATGAGCACTTTTGAAAGCCCTGCTTATGATCTACTTGTATGCAAATTGTGTGTTCTTCCACCTTATGTAGAAAAAATGTCATTTCCATAGGCCTCATTACTTCATTCATGCGTAGGTCAAGTGAAACTGTAAAATTGTTGGGAAAGTAAATATTTTACAGATACTTACATTTTTTTACGCTTCGGTGTATAAAAAAACAGAAAACGATATAAACAATTAAGTTATCACAAATGGCTATCTAACACTTTTTATTAGACGTTAATACTTTCCCTCGATCGTTACCAACTTTACTAGGTGCATGTCACTGAGTGCATCCATTAAAACATATGCAGGCAAAGGCAGTGACTATTTTCTAAGGTTGATTTCAGAAGTGCTCGTTTTACCGTGAACAGCCTTTAGGTAATCTTACACAATATACTTAACATAAACTTACACATTGGAAAACTTACCAGGGATTCGAACCCAATATCTTGCAAACCTTAGGCCGAGTTTTCAACTAATCACATCGCGAAGGTAAGCAGATGCAAATAGAATTTGGATAACTACACTTACTTTGTCATGCATGCAACAACTACCATTACGCTGACAGCTAACTCAAATCTCTGTTAGACCTAAGTCCATTTTCTATGCATTGAAAAAATGTAGTTTTTTTCATCTTTGACCTAAAGATAAGTTAAAGCTTACTAATATAAAATTAGCGTTGCAAATAAACAACACGGAAAGATATTTTCTGTCATAGCATCGAAAATCGTGGGGAATACATATGAGTTTTAACGCAATTATAATTTATGGCGGTACGTTACTTTAAATATATGTTTCCAATGAACTGCGGGAGTTGCCAAGGCAAAATGCGCGTTGACGCTAAATCGGCTCTCAAGACCTCGATGTTAAGAGCCGCACAAATCTCTGCTCTGCTTGTTGACGTGAAAAGCATGGCAGGTGTTTTACACTCGGCTGAATTGTTAATATGGGTTACGATTCGAAAGACATCGAATGAGTTGTAAAAAAAAGGAAATTCACGTGTCTTCCGTCCGGGTTAAGTTCGTAGTTCGAAAAGTACTGACGCACTGACAGGAAAAAAGGAGGGGATGGGTGTTGGTATATAATATACAACTTTACAGGCAGTGGAACGAGAAAAATTAGACCACCCTGAAAAAAAATTTGTTCAGCATACTACGCGGAAAGTACCTCGAAAAATGTCATCTTGTCGGGTTTTTGGCTATGCTGAGGTGGTTCGTCAATGGCAAACATAAAGCTTCTTAGTGTTCTTGAAAACTAGTTCGAAATAGGCAGGAGAGTGGTATTTTGAATTATACCGCGTACTTAAAAACTGCAAAATTCATCGTTTCGGAATTGCAGGACGAGATTACAATTCATCATCAGAACTTCGTCTCTTGGGGCGTGGTTACAATTGCCAATTAACTGGAACTACTGGCCTCAAAAATATGCTCCCGTGATTGCCCTTGATACTCCAACCGCAAGAAATCTTCTCAAGGAACCAAAATTCTCCTTCGTCCAGCAGTCAAGTCTCCCGTCTTCGTCCATCCCATCCTACAGCCTAAGCCCCAAAGTACCCATCCCGACAGCGAAAGGGCTTCTCCCAGAATTTGATAATTTGAAAATAAAGGCCTTACTCCCAATTAATACAAAATAAAATAATTGTTTATAATCGTTTCCAACACTAATTAATGTTTTCTTTGTATTCTAATACAATTTAACTTGTTGTGACTGTAATAGTGCAGTGTACACTATATTGTTATTTAACCTGGCTTTCTATTTCTGTCAGCTGTCCTAATAACACTGTATATTTACTTCATAGCAGCCTGTCAGATCGAAACACAGAGGAGAAGTCTTTCTGATGTACCTACGTAACCAGTTTATTTTGAACAAGAAGTGCTTGCGATCGGAACAAGTTTGGAGCAAGTTTAACGGTGTACTCATCCGAACATAAACATATAGTCCATGCACGGTTACATACAGCTTTTCTGAAGCGCTGCTGAAGTTCTGCTTCCAGGATATTACTTCGTCTCATGCAAACAAAGCTTATAAAATTACATCAGAGGGCCAACGCACTGCATTCATGCGCACTCAGTGTAATGATAAATTGGAAAAGAATTATTTCCTACTGGGCATTGCCAACACGCCTATTTTCTCTCTGTCTTTATTCATTTTAGTTATAAATTAAATATTTATATCTATAGGTGAAATATAAGTGAAAGTTCAATTGAACCATAAATAAGGTACTTTTATTTAATGTCTAATACAAGTGTAAAACGATTTTGAAACACTGTGACATATTTACGAAACAACCAAACACGACATACATGGGATGTTTTTTAAAATGTTTGATTCAAAAAGTGTGAACAAACTGCAAATATACTGTACTTCGTGTCACCACGGCCTTAGTGTGCCCGTGTCATATTGTTCTATATTATTCATCCCCCATCCCCTTTTTTCCTGCCAGTGCGTCAACCCCTTGCAAACAACGCTATCTACCAAAAAGTAATTGGGCACCCGTGAAGATAGGTCATTCAGCACGTCAATTGACTTGTGTTTCACGGCCTTCGGCGTAGGACCGCTGGTGTTTGTCCGTGGTAGCATGAACACAGATGCCTATTGTAACATTCTGGATAATGAAATGCTCCCTACACTGCGGCGTTTTTACGGAATGGACCCGTGTTACTTCCAGGATGACAATGCTAGGTGCCATGTTTCAAGGGCTACTATGCAGTGGTACGCCGACAACAATGTTCGCCGATTGGACTGGCCCGCCCACAGCCCCGACCTCAACCCTATCTATAGAATATCTTTGGGACGAAATGGATAGCCGGGTGAGGGCTCGTCAGGCGCGGCCAAAATCCATTGTTCAACTCATGGAATGGTTGCAAGAGGAATGGCGACGAATCCCCGTGGATGTATTACAAACACTCATAGAGAGCATGCCAGACAGGGTGGCTGCTGTTATAGTCGCAAGAGGTGGCCCTACGAGATTATAACGGGGTGACAACCACCGATAAAACATTGTGGACAGGTGTCCTATTACTTTTTGGTAGATATTGTACGTCGGGAAAATTTAACTCGGATAGAGGACACGCGAATATTCGTTTTAAAACTCATTCGTAAATTTTGGAGTCGTAAAATGCATTAACTGTTCAGATTCAGCCTCTATTGAGATGTTCGATATGTGATGGAAAGACACGTTGATCACTTATACTCTGAAAGCTTGTCATGTGAGCCGAGTGTGAAACATCTGCCTTTACCGTCAACGTGTATCTTGCATTGAAAACTCTACCGTGCCTACCACGCAGAAAGTACCTTTTAAAGTGCCATCTTCTCCGTTTTTTTTTTTTTTTGTTATAAGGTTCGTCAATAACTAATATAAAGTTTCTTAGTGTTCATGAAATTTTGTGTTCGTGGAGACGCAAAAACGATTGTACGCAATCGTGTAAACGCAAAGTCAGTAGTGTTTTGGTAGGATTGAAACAATGGCGTGTTTTTACGGGGTGGTTTCTTTTTTTCAGGTTGCTGGACAGGGTGCTGGAGCACTACCCCTTCATAGCGCTTTCCTTTCTCATCAGGACAATAGAGGCCATGGGAAACGCAGCCTTCCTCACCGCCAGCTTCGCCATGATAGCCAAGGAGTTCCCTGACAACGTAGCCACGACATTCGTGAGTCATACTCGAGTCCTGTAAAATAAAACCCCTTGGAAACCCTGATCGAGGACAAAAGAATTTTGCTGTTCGACTACGAGAATATTTCTTGCAAATAATGTAATATGTATAATTGTAATATTTTTTGTGTTCCCAAAAATAACAACTATGATGAATATGTACGAGTGAAGTGGAAAAAAATTTTAAATTACAATCAGAAAAATAATTAGTGCCACCTAGAATCGAACCCTATCCTTACCGTATTCGTCAGAAACCTTTACCTCTTGCCCAATTAATCCCATAGCATTAATATTACTTTTGATGGTAATATAAATACAAGTATTATCTTGGGTAAGATTATTACGTCACCACTTGGGAACGATCGAGGTTAATTATATGGAGAATTGCTACACTTCAGAATACCGTTAAAAGTCTGCAGAAGGATTGCATATTTGCGCTGCTGCAATTTTATAATTGTATAATATTTGCTTTTATGAACGTTTGCGTCGGTACAAAAGTTACTGGTATTACATACCCACGAAATATTGTTACACTCTTTTCGAATACTTACAGCAATGCTGCCCAGGGAGACTTCGCATAGCTTCAAGAAAGCATTAGTCTGCCTTTTGTACGACGTAAGGTAAAGGGCAATTAAGTGATCGACATTCAAAGGGACGCTGTAAGGAAGCATACTTCTCTCGGGTTCAGTGATCATTACTGAAGGGCACGTAATTTGTAAGTACATTCACTTATGAAAGTTAAATACTTAACACAAAATTCAATAGTTTGAAACTTTCACTTACCCTTGTCAGTACAGAAATATCTTCTTGATATAATGCAAATACGGCTCTTGTAACTTTACAAAGAAGAAATTTGGCAAGAAACGTAAATTGTATTTTTGTATTTGCAGTACAGAGAAGTGAGTAAATTTTACATTTTTACAGTAGCTATATTAATGCCTTCGTATTGAGGGGCCACTGAATAGAGATTGTTCATTATTAATTGGGTGCTTGCGAAATCTCTGCCTAGTTTCTTCCCATAACTTATTTGCGTGTCGTTTCAGCACAAATAAAAAAAAAAAAACAATTTTGTCGTTGATATAGTGACTAGTATTCATGCGCATGTGTAATACTGTGAAATACTTTGAATGCGAAATTTAAAATTGCTAAGCCAATTTTCTTCCCTGGATGTATAAAAAAAGTTTTCATTTGTTATTTATCTAAATTTTATGTTTTCAAGCAGACCTTAAGACACGACGCTAATTGTATCGATTCGTCGCCAACCTCGCGGTCGGGATTCAAGACGTTATGTACCTTACAATATACTGTACATAAAATTAAAAGCAGGAATATTTTTCAAACGTTTTGAAAAGTGCTCATGTGAGCAGGAACAGGCTATGTCGCTACTCACGGTACATGGCTGCAACAATTAGACACTTTCACAATATGAACATGGGGCAATAGTTAAAATTTACATTACTGTACATGCATGAACTAACACAGCATGTTAGGACAAATTATAGACGCAGAATAGACTTAGAAGGTATTGCCAATTTACAAGTTCGAAAACCATATAACAAATTAGATGTTAACATTTTTGTCGCACCATAGGGTTTCCTTCTCTCGCATGCATATATTTGAAACATTTTAATATATTTTAAGTCATAAAGCATATTTCATAAATGTGTTACATTGTTCATTCCCATTATTCGGGGGTCTTCCAAAATAACTCTAATGAAGCGTAGGACATCTTAACAAAATTCTTACCCGACATAAAATCTATTATAGTCAATTTCATATAAGTGGTCTCAAATTTGACCGTGCTAGGAAAGTAGTGCCAATAGCATCTGGTTGGCTATGTATCCTTCCGCCACGGCTGAACTGTCATTGAAGTTGACTGTTTGCAAGCAAACACCATGTGAATGCCAGTATTTATAAACAAACAACATATGACTGCCTGTTTTTGTAAACAAACAGCATGTGCCTCCTCCCAAATGACTTTTAGAAGATGTGAAGGGCTATTCAAACAGTTGCAGGTTGGCAACAATCCCATTTTTTTTAGTTTATAAATATTTTATGTAAATGGCTTAACATCCCATGCAATACGTCTATAAGCTGATAATTTTTTACCTTGCAAGAAATTTATAAACAGAATGCACGAAAATGAAATTGTACTTTGACTGTCAAATGAATAAGATATTTTACTGTTTTTTAATATACTCTAAATATATTAATGACAACTAATCTTGTCACACTTACCTAAGGAAAGTTCTTGTAGACATCAAAATTTCGCATGTTTTCCACGAACTCCAAATACCAAGATCCCCCCCCCCCCCCCCATAAATGCACAAATCCCCCCTTCTCCACCCATTCCTTCTTTTCAAAGGCAGTATACATTCTTACATACAGACTATGCCTACTATTGCATTAAAAGTACATAATTCAGCTTCGTGGTATGATATGACAACAAACTCTGCACAGCCTGATACTTTTATGGTGGTTATAATTCTCAGGATGTTAGTAGGTAGCCAAAATAATATTTAAGCAAATATTACTTAATTTCAGTAATTTTAATAACTCTCATTTAGTAACTCAAATGTTAAGTATTGCAGGTATACATAAAAAATACTTTAATAACTGTTCTCAAATACCTACGTGTTCAGATTGTCATGCTGTGAATAAAAACTTATTTCTGACTAACTCAGTGTTGATATTTACACTGAAGTTCAGTCGCACAGCCTCCCTCCTCAAAATTGCGAATACAGCCCTAGGTTTGTTCTCGGGTACCTAAATGAAAAACTGTATTTCAGTTCAGAGATGTTACAAAGCGCTCTAGAGAAGCAGATGTGACCTACAGCAACAATATATCAAACGAACATGTTACTTACATACTAAAAAGATGCTCCACCTACCCAAGATTGAAGACATCATAAAGTTCATTTTCCTTAGCGATAAATTCTGGAATGTCGCAGTTCCTGCTGATGATGAGACACTTCTTTATTATGTTGGAGCACCTTCGTTGGGTGCTTAAATTGAAAGAATTTTTTTGATAAGCATGTTGTAATTTACTAATGTCGAAAAGTTGAGCTACAAGTTTGTATAGCCAGTAAGCTTTACATTTTGAAACCCTCCAGAACCAGAGTGTTAGAGTTTCAATCAATAATAACACAGATAAATGTTCATAGCAATGAAATGTGGGCCCAATTAGTGCAGCATCTTTCTTTTATTTCGAGGGGAAAAGAAAAAGTGTGCAGAACCGGGGGAGGGGGGTTAGTTTATCGTCTTTCGTGAGACGGGTTTATTTTGATGTTATTACGATGCCGGAATCACATAGCCCCAACGCGCATGACACAACAACCAACAGCCAATGAAATACAAGATAGGTCGTCCGAAGCCTGACCGATTCTGTCGTCCGACCAGCAATTTTGGATTAGAAATGATTTCTATTCTTCGTGTCGTGTGGCACGATGCGCAGAATTTACAACATTGGAAATTAAATTGTATTGCAAGATTTTCCTACAATTGCAAATACGCAGCTTAAAAGAAAAATTAATTGAAAACTACTGTATCTAACTCTTAAAAATAATAACTTTACTTTGTGTGCATTAGCGATACCAATTTGTCATCATTATGTATTACAATTTCCCTCTTGTTCACCACCTTTGAGACTAACGTAGCCTATTAGCGCCTTCTAAATAGTTAGCTTAAATGCCGAGAGTGCGGCGTAGGTCATGCTGTCTATTCAAGTAGTCACTTTGAAATGTGTCGTGGTTGCGTTTTGGTCGTGTCGTGTTGTGTTGGTCGAGTCTATGTCATTCCGGCATGAGTGTGTGGCATTTTGAGTTGCATATTGTTTTGATGGAACAGTGAAAAATTTTGCTCATATGGAAATAACATTTAAATTATTTATCTTCGAAGATGATAACTTTAATGAAAATTCAAAACGCGATACTTACGTCGCTGTTCGTATTCGTACATATGCAGCAATATATACACGACACACTTTGACCGAAGTTAACCTTACACTCGAATTGACGATGTACACAAACAAATATTATTCACTCACTACAAAAATGTGGAAAGTGTGGCATTTTTCAGGCCACGTGCACTTCAATAATTATAGTAACGGTTTACTAATACATTTACAAAACACGCAAACTTACTGTTGTAACCTCTTGAACACGTGTTTTTCTATGGCAATCCTTGCGAGTTTACTTCACTAAAATCACGTTTGTTCGTCACTAGCATCAAATAATTTATTTGCCAAATCATTCAGTAAAATTAACACTGCGCACGTTTCATGGTACAAACAGACTTAAACTTAGGGAAATTATATTCGTGTCACTTAATTGTGGAAGGTGGTTAGGAAAATGGCAGGACGAGAAGTTTTAAGGACGTGCCGATTAATATTACATTTCACGGTACCTACAACCAATTATGTTTGGAAAAAGCAAATAAACAATAATTAACTACCAATTTAAATATTCCGACAAAAACCAATAAGATATTCATATAATAAACACGATGAGAAAAAAAGCGCACGCACAACTGCCTTCACCGGGCTGGAAACATAAACATGGCTAGCCATTGCCTGGAGACGTTTACTGTTCGTATGTGTCGAAATACTCTTTTATAAATGCTGAACGTGTTTTTTTTAAGTCACGTTACTAATAGCCAAGAAAATTTAATATTGCTTTAGAAATATAATTTAAACCATAAATGATGTAAGTATAATTAAGATTTTAAATTATGACTTTTAGTTCCGAGTACTATTTTCTTCCAAAACCGTCATCAAAATAGCCAACCTAACAAACACTGATCCCGCAGCAGTTCATCAGCTGATACAATACTGTAGGAGCGAGAGCATTTACTGTTTACATACTGGGTAGGTTGGTCACATTGTCTGTCATATTTGAGCCCACTTATATGAAATGGACTATATCATCCATTTTTAAGCGGTACTGTGTAAACTTATGTTTCAGGCTTCTCTGGAGACATTCTTCGGTCTTGGGCTGATTGTTGGTCCAACTGTAGGCGGAGCTCTATACGAGGTAAAGTCGTTACTATTTTCTTCAACACCCTCAGTTCCAGTTTCAATTATTCATTACACTCCACTCAAGGTTACTTCCACATTTTTGAAGCCCTGCTAAATATCTACTTTCTGGATATTCCTCCGCCTGATACAAATATAAAGGTCAACCAAATCTAGGATATTACACCAAAAGGACGACGCCTCGCATTCGTGAGAATTCAGCTTAATAAAATTTTGCATGAAAACTGTTCCTTACTAAGCATTACCAACACACGTATTTTATCTTTGTTTATATTCTTACGAATTATTAGAGGACTATTATAAGTTATAGGCAAATGTAAATAAAAGTTCAATTAAACCAAAAATAAAATACTTCTATGTTAACGGAAGTGTAAATCGCTTGTTATACATGAAATATTTAAGAAACAACAAAACGCGTCATACGTGAGGTGATTTTTCAAAGACTATTTTCGGAAACTGTGGTGATACTGTGAATAGATTAAGGCTGCAGTTGTTACATTTTGTAAATCTGAGGAAATCGTAATTCTGTGCCCCCCCCCCCTTTTTTTTCAACAAATCATCTGTTGGCGTGATTGATAAGGAAACGCGTTACGCTCAAGTGTTGACAAGTCCAAAACGGCGATGATTCAAAACTCATCTACAGCATGATTCGGAATTCGAATGCCGATTCCGTAGTCAGGTTATTCGAAATCAACAATAACAGAGGCGCCCCGCGTCCCTAAGAATTTCTGCTCGTAATCGTGAGACGTATAACACTGTCCAAGAAAAACGATGGCACCCAGAACAAATTTATTGCGCTAAAAGAAGTGGAAAGCCCATCGAAAGCAACCGTTGTTTGCCATAAAATCAACCTCAAATACTCCGCCAGTGAGTCGCTCCGGAAGTTTACGAAATCCTCGAAATATTAGTATTCGTATCTATGAGTCTCGGTTACAAGAAGTGGTAGCTTAATACGTGGTTAACATACTAGGCTTATCAAAAACTGTCAACCTACGTGTTGAAGGCTTCTTGAAGGTTAGCTTTAATTCCAAAGTAGGTTGGTTTGAATTACTGCCAAGAAAATTATAAGGGGGCACTTCCAATATAAAAACCGATCATTATTAATTACAAATATGAATCACTGGTTGCACAAACAAAAGTGTTGGTCTAGCAGCAAATGTTACTTATCTTCAATATTGTATTAATTTTTTTTTACTGCACAAGCTCCACAAACGCGAAGACTCGTTTGAGCGCGGAGCTCCTCGCCTAAATATTCGCAACCCAGTTGATCTGGCTAGTGCTTTTGTAGCCTATCTTTTAGGCGCGCCCACTACGCTGTACGTTTATTGTATCTTTGAAATTAGTCGCTGCCGAAGCCTGTTCAAAAGTCACCAGATCACGTATGTCAGCGATTCATCAAACGTTACCCGCAATGATACTGAGTATTATTTTTGTCTACGCGGGAGAATAATTCGTAACGAAGCCATTAATTGGAACATTAACCAGTATAAAGGCTGCTCACGATAAAGTGAGCACTAATGAAATCAACCTTACAAAAAAGTCACTGTCCCTGCCTGCATATATTTTAACGGACGCACTGAGTGACATGCACCCAGTTACTTTGGCAATGATGGATGGAAAGTAGTTCCACATCTTATAGTCGAATAAAAGGAGTAGGTAACAATTTGCGATGTCTTAAATTATTTATTTCGCTTTCTGTTCTTTCCAATGCACAGAAGTGTACAATTGACCAGTTTTGTAAAATAATTACTATTCTAATAATTCCACAGTTTCGCTGGACCGATGCGCGAATAAAGTGATGAGGTCAATGGCAATGTTAATCTTACATAAGGCGGAAGAATACACAACACGCTTACAAGAAGATCATAAGTAGAGCTTTCAGAAGTGCTCATTTTACCGTGAACAACTTATAGAAATATTATAATGGTGTGAGGCCTCTGTGGTGGTGCACACAATGACGTTCATATAACGAGGAGACCGGACAGGTAATGGTTTGCTACCACCCAAACGCATGACTCGCTATATTATCACCGTGAGTATAGGCTGTTCACGGTAAAATGAGCACTTTTGAAAGCCCTTCTTAAGATCTACTTGTATACACCTTATGTATTCTTCCGCCTTATGTAAAATCAACATTACCATGGGCCTCGTCACTATATTCATGCGCCTGTCAAGTGGAACTGTGAAATTATTATACAAGTAAATACTGCACAAATCTGCTCATTTTTACACTTTGATACACTAAAAACTACAGGAAGCAAGCGAAATAATTTAAGTTATCATAAATGGTTATTAACACATTTGTTCGACGTCAATACATGGAATTACCTTCCCCTCCATCTTTACCAACTTTACTGGGCGCAAGTCACTCAGGGCGCCCCTTAAATTATATACTTCTAGGGGCAGTGTTTTTTCTTAGGTTAATTTCAAAAGTACTCACTTTATCGTAAACAGCCTTTATTTATGTGCAATTCAAAGCCCACTGCAATAATAAAGCTCTCGTAGTTTTAAAACTGTTCTAGACATAACTACCATTCGACGTAAAACACAAACGGCGATGGCATATGTTCGAAGTTAATTTGACATTAGGAAGAAGGATAAACAATGGATAGAGAAATAGATAACAGGTAGAACTTTTAACAGTGCTCATTTACTTAGCATCGCCATGGGCCCAATTACTTTATTCCAGTTGCCGATCATGTGGCAGTGTGAAATTGCTATAAACGTACACTTTAAACCTGAAACAATGAAAAATGTGCCAAACCAGTGAAAAAAAAATTGAGCGACTGATAAACAGTGTCTGATAACTAATTAATATGATGGTTGAACTTCACTGATATTTTTGTGACTCCCAGTGAATGTCGAGAATTCCACTGCCATCATAAGTCACTTGTTCCCAGATCATTTGGTTGTTTTTCCAATCAGCAGTGGCTTATCAACTGACTTCTAGCGAATATTATTTCAGTGATTGATATCGCTTATTCGGGTTTAGAGTGCGCATATGTTGATATATTAGCATTTACTCGTACGTTCGTAAAAAGAAAAGAAACTAAATGAAATAGATTAACTGCCTGCAAATTAAAAAGTCGCACATTTATTACGACACGATGCGGAACTACTTTTCCTACGTCGCTGCCAACTTTACGACAAACGCGCCAATTGGTGCGTCTGTTTTAATATGTGCTCTGTTAAGGGTAGATACTTTTTCTGAAGGTTGATTTCAAACGAGTTAATTCGACCGCTAACAAACTTAATTGAATATGATTTTAAGTAAATTTTGCCACATTTATCTTAGTCTCTTTACGGGTAAAATGAAATACACGTGTTTTATACTTATTTATGTATCACGTACTCATTTTTTTTTTTTTTTGCTCTTTGTGGCAGCTTGGGGGTTACACGACGCCGTTCGCCGTCATGGGCTCCATCTTGTTCCTGTCAGCAGTGATGACGGCCTTCGTACTACCCTCCCACGACGAGCAGGAAGAGGTCACCAGGCAGGGATGTGAGTATCCCCACCCCCAACCCCCACCCCTGGTTTTCCCTTCCTTTTCTGTCTCGGGAGCTTGGTGTATGAATTCCACAATTAGAGTGAGTGAATGGAGAGATTTGGGCGGCTCTTAACAGCAAGGGTCTCGAGAGCCGATGAAGGCGATTGAAGTGAATTATGGAGCGGCACCGGAATTAAGGGGCGGGGGAAACGGGGGATCCCGAGAAAACCCGCCGATTAACAGCATCGTACGGCACGATTCCCACTTGCGGATATCCGGTGTGCCGGCCGGGAATCGCCTTGGTGGGAGGAGAGCGTGCTAATCGCTCGGCCACCGTGGCCCCTCCACAATTAGAGTTCATTGCCCTTCTCAGCCAGTCCATCACCTATTTTGCGTATGGCAACACCTCAGTACGTGGGTATGGAAATAGCATTAAAGTATGTAAAAACTTGATTATCACAATATATGTCTGAATAACTTAACACAGAATATGTTTGGGTGAAATTAAAAATGGTTGAAATTTAGCAGCAGTACCTCGGTGTCAGCTAGACCCAATTATTTTCTGAATAGTAACAGATTCCTTGGTTTTGTTGCTGTTGTGATGTGTTTTTCGAACTTTTATGCGTTTTGTTTGGGCAGGAACCGCTGGTCGTATTCTTACTTGTATTGGCCGCCGCTCGTATTTTCGCCGAGGGCACCTGAAAAGCAAGCTGTTTCTGGAACAGTACTGAAAAAACTATCCTTTTCTTTTAGAGTATTATAGGGACTTTGGATAATCTACACTAAAGTGTTGACATTCTGTCTCTTCTCCTTTGTCAGGGAGCCATAACTTAAAAAAAAAAAAATTGTTTGTTTACCTTTGCTGAATACTTTGCCATCGTGAAAGGCGTGTTTACGTTTGTACGACAAAACATTAAGGATGCGTACAGAGAAAATTCTGTACTTCGATCTTCAGTTTAAAAAAAATGTTCTGTTGCGGAAACCTGCTACGTGGACGTTCACGCTTTACCATAAACAAGCTTTAGCTAGACTGCAGTGAAGAAAATCAGCAGGGGAGTAACGATGGAACTGTTCTACAATCGGGCTTCAAGGTAGCAGCGACCAGACTTCGGTATCGGTATCAGAATATTCCGTAAGCACACACATTTCCCGTTTGTGGCGGGAACAATCTAAATACCGCGGAAGTTGTTCTACTAAAGGAACAGTGTGTTCAGTTGCAATAACAGGTTGCTCTGTTCTAGGAACTATGTACAATTGCAAGTTCAATCTCAGACAGGGCCATAATAGACAGTTATATTGTATCGCTATCTTCGCACATGACGCTGCCTACCAAACCTGCAGGGAAATTACTTCTCTATGCATCAATTTTAAAGATAACTGTTGCAAACAAAAATGTCTATATTACGTCTCTTGAGGAATACTGCCACGTTAAAATATATTGCCAATGTATGTGTTTATTTCTTTTAAAAAGTTAAACGGTAAAATTTACATCGTATACAAAATTAATAAATACACTTTTTTGAATAAAAATTATAACGTGGCAGTATTTTTTTGAAAAAGTTTCACCCATTATTTTTTGCTTGAAACAGTTATCTTTAAAACTGATGCACAGAGAAGCGATTTACTTAACAGTGATACTTTGTTTAAACTCCGTAGCTGTAGGCTTGGTATAGTCTGTACGTGGTATCTCTTCACTCTTTTTAAAGCGAACCTTTCAAAATTCACCCCATGTATGACGTGTCTAGCCATTCCCTTATAATGCCATGTATCACAAGCGTTTTATACCTCTGTTGACATAAAAGTATCTTATTTTTTTGTTAAATTTGAATTTTTACCTATATTTTATTTATTAATTATATATCATTTATACTAAATACTAATAACAGTGAGAGAACATTTGTATTGGTAACGCCTAAAGGCAGTTCACGGTGAAGTGTGCACTTTTGAAATCAACCTTAGAAAAAAGGCACTGATCCTACCTTCATATATTTAAACGGGCGCACGTAGTGACATGCGCCCAGAAAAGTTGGTAACGATTGAGGGAAGGTAGTTCCTTATCTTAAAGTCGAATAAAAAGTGTAAGGTAACTATTTGTGATGTCTTAAATTATTATTTCCGCGTTCTGTTTTTTTTTCATTCACAGAAGTGTAAAAATAAGCAGATTTGTAAAACATGTACTTATATAATAATTTCCCAGTTTCACTTAACTGACGCATGAATAAAGTAATGAGTTCCATGGCAATGTTAATTTTACATTGGGTGGAAGAATACACACCCTACATACAAGTAGATCTTAAGCAGGGCTTTCGAAAGTGCTCATTTTACCGTGAACAGACTATAGTAAGAAATAGTTCTCATACAAAATATCACTAATACTGAGTGCGCACGAATTCGGTGCTTTGTTCTTTGGTGTAATTTCTAGACTCAGTTAAGCTTAGTTTGCATGGGGCGGAGCAATATCCCAGAAGAATATCTTTAGCAGGGCTTCAGAAAAGTGTGAATTATCCGTGAATGGATTATGGGCAGAGCCCTAAACAATATATATATATATATATATATATATATATATATATATATATATATATATATATATATATTATTTTTTTAACTGTACCAACAACCCACTCGATTATTGTTTCTGTGCTTAACAGTCGAAATGGGTTGTGGCTACAGAAATTCTGTTACTGTAGGCTGTCCACGGTAAACTTATCACTTCTGAAAGCCCTGCTTAAGATTTACTTTTATGCACGTTGTGTATTCTTCCGCCTTATGTAAACTTAACATTACCGCGGACCTGGTCACTTTATTCATGCGTCGGTCAAGTGAAACTGTAGAATTTTTTATAAAAGTAAATATTTTATAAATTTGCTAATATTTATATTATATTTATAAAGAAAACAATAAGAAAATAAATCATTTCAGTATTCGGAAAATGTTTGGCTTAACACTAATACTAATATTCCACCGCAATCGGTAGTCAACGCCTAAGGCTAAAATAATATATATTTATTGACTATCATTCCAAATGATATCATTTAAAAGTTCTCACTTTAACGTGTACAGCCTTTACAAGTATATTATTTCCTCAGTGTGTCAACTTTTGTCGGCAGCTTCCAGCCTGCTACAGGTGCTCAGGATCCCTGGAGTGCTCTTGGCATCTGCGAGCATCATCGTCACCTCCATGAGCATCGGCTTCCTCCAGGCGACCTTGGAGCCGCACCTCAGGCAGGTCAGTGCCCATCCTCGCTAACACTCGTACAGCACTGAGAAACTAGATGTTAGCTGGCAGAATCTTCTGCCGCTGGGAAGTAAAAACATTTCTCTACTTGTTACAAACAATTCTTTGGAACTAGTTGCCGAAGATTTTCTTGTAGCTCTTAAGCTGAAATCTCTGAGTATAAAAGGAAGTGTCTTGACTGACTCTTTCACTCACTCACTCACTCATCAACGCACAGTCCAAAACACTGGATGCAAAAGCATGAAAGTTTAGGGACGGCTTCCCCTTAAGGAGCATGTACCCAACGCGAGAGAAGTTTTTTTAAATTCGACCTCTAAGAGGATGAAAAATGGGTAAAATACGTTTTCGAGCACTCCTCAATAGCTCACAAACCCGATCATATATTGTTGTTCTCTTAGCTTCAAAAGGAACTAATTTCAGTATTTATTTAAATCCAATCCCTAAGAGGGTGAATTGCAGGTGAAATTTGTCTTTGAGGACTCCTCAATGGGCCGTTTTTCCTATGATATATCGCTGTACTCTTAGCTTCAATATGTTGCGTATACAATATACATAGGCTATTCACAGTAAAGACAGCACAGAATTTTTTAAGCCGTTTCATTTGGAAGAATAGTCAATAAATATTTTTTTATTTTAGCCTTAGATGTTAACTTCCGAGTGCGGTGGAATACACACACTGTGTTTATTACTTACATGGTAATATTTATTTTGAAAGGTTGTTAAAGGATTGAATATGGCTGAAAGGAAAAAAAAACTAGGGCCTCAAAAGTGATCACTATACCGTGAACAGCCTATAAAGAGTGATTAACGGACTTTTTTAAATTTAAACCCTAAGAGGATAGAAAGGAATAAAAGTGTTTTTACCGGGCTCCTGAACGTGGTAAGATGTCGTTATACTTATTGCTTTAAAGTCTACCAATATAAATGGCTAAAATGTTGTTTCAGGAATTTTTTAAATCCAAAACCTGAGAGGATGACTCATTAACACTAAAAGAAATCGTTATGTTCTTTGCTTAAAATGGTTGGATAAATAAATACCACCTGAGAATACCACCGTTTACATTTGGATGATGCATGAATATAGTGAGTCGGTCATTGGCAATGTTAATCTTACATATGGCGTAAGGATACAAAATTATAAGAAAAGCATGACTTAAGCAGATTTGTTATATTGGATATATTTTATCAGGGTTGCCACAGGTCTGGAAAACAAGGAAGTGTCAGGGAAATGTCAGGGAATTTCAAAGAATCTGGCTTAATATCAGGGGAAACCACATGACTTACATAGGCCTACACCAATCATTCTAGGATTCCAGTTGCAAAACATAATTCTTGTAAATATTTAATGATTGAGAACATTTGTTCTCATTAACACATTTTGTACAGTAAATTCATTAAATACACATTACGTATTAATACCATAATATTCTAGTGATTAACTTGTCCCATCTTCAGATAGCCTTTGTCCAACTTAGGTTACCGGGTACCTCAAAAGCGTTTGCCTCACCATAAACAGCCCTCAGAAGATTTACGTGATCGTTGGTGACATTATTTGTTGCGTGTGTGTGCGAGCAGTTCGAACTGGGTCCGGTCGTGCTGGGTCTCATGTTCGTCATCAACGGCGGCACATACGCGCTGACGGCGCCCTGCTTCGGCTGGCTCTGCGACTCCAAAGTGCGCCCCAAGTTCATCACCATCGCCGGCTGCCTGCTCATCATCCTCGGCTTCTGTATGGTCGGCCCGGCACCCTTCTTCCCTTTCGACACGTGAGTCCTGCTTGCCCGCCCACGCATAGAGTAGATAAGATGTATACCAGAGTAGCAACCATAGACTAGAAATGAGGTAGACCGCTTATTCGTCTTCTGCTCATGTACCCAACATTGGCCTACCCCAATCCTACAAAACTCCTACACAACTGTCAACGTCACATGGTCAACAGTGGTGTACGTGTTTGTTTGTATCTTAATTTTTAAATGGCAATCACTATTATATCAATAAAATAGTTTTACCAGTTTTAATATAATCAATCTGCATTACAAATTGGTTAGAGGAAGTATACATTCATCTCAAATCATTTGTAAATAAATCAGTTTTCTAACGTAAAATCCAAACCACGCCATTTTTGCTAGACGTGTAGGCAGAAAAGCAGTTCAATATTGGGACACGGAGATTGGCTGTGCGCAGCCAGCGAGATCGGTCTACCCCATCTTTAGTCTATGGTGGCAACAGCAATGTTATTGAACGGTCACTAATTTATTTTTTGGCCCTCTCAACGCATACCAACTTAGACGGCACAACTACTGCATCACTTCGAACTACGAAGTTGGCGCTACTGAGTACTTAGAGAGCTTCTGGCGGATATACCTTGAACTTCTTCAAACTGCAGTACAAACACAGTACCGTTCAATATCTTTGGGAAATTTGAACACTTGTGGACCACCTTCAACTGTGGAATAAAATGAATAATGGATGGGATCAGAAGATTACGATGTTCTGCCAAGAATTGCAACGAATTTCAGAAATTCAAACTTATCCTGGCGTTACGCTATCGTCAATAACAACAATATGGCCAGGCAACATAATAAACATTAAAAGGCAAAAATTATTTTTGCATAAATCTGTGAGAATGCATAATTTAAAATATATATAATACTTAAGCGCCCGCAGTGTAACAACTAGAAAAACTATTTGTAATTGCTTTAACGGGTATCAAAATATTTCACTATAATGCGTGTATGCGTGGAGAGGGCCTGAAAAAATTAGCGCCCTGTTGTTCCCTATCCTGTGACAACCCCCTGCGCCCGTGTCTCTCTCTGTTCCACTACCTTTACGTTCCGACGTTGCTCCATACTCACCTCACCTCACCTTCATCGGCTCTCAAGACATCGATGTTAAAGAGACGCCCGAATCTCTCCACTCCACTCGAAACATATTTTTACTGGTCCCAGTGTGTACCAGAACGCTATGCTGATAAAGGCTTACTATAATACATATACATCATATCCTGAAATCCAAGCTTCCAGTTCAGTTGGCAGCGAATTATAGTCCGTTCACGGTAAAGTGAGCACTTTATGAAGCTGTTTCATCAGACATAATAACCAATAAACACATTTCATTGTGGCCTCTGACTTTTGGTTTTGGGTATGATGAATGTATACACTGTGTTTATTACTCACATGGCAGGGTTTTCATTAAGTGGTGGAAGGATATAAACTGGTTTAAAGAGAAAAGTAACTAGTGCTTCAAAAGTGATCACTTTACCGTGAACGGCCTATAATAAAAATAGTTCTTAAAGTTTGTCGTTGCACCGCGAAGTGTAACGTTTTAATTCAGTCTTTGAAGTTAGTATTTACTCTTTTATACACTAGAGTATGAATTTGCTTATCAGAAACGCATTTTCATTCCAAACCGTTCCACTTTTCGCTTGAATGGCGGGGTCACGGTGGCTGAGCGATTAGCACGCTCGCCTCCCATCAAGGCGAACCGGGTTCAATCCCCAGCCGGGTCACTGGATTTACGCAAGTGGAAATCATGCCTGACGATGAAGTTGGTCGGCGGGTTTTCTCCAGGATCTCCCGTTTCCCCCACCCCCTTCATTCCGGCGCCGCTCCATATTCACCTCAATCACCCTCATCGGCTCTCAAGGCCTCGCTGTTAAGAGCCGTCCAAATCTCTTCACTCACTCACTCACTTGAAGGACGCACATGGATAAAGTGATAAGTCCTAATGGAAATGTTAATTTCACACGTAGCGGAAGTATACACAAGGATAATACGATTAGATCTTAATCGGGGTTTGAAAAGTGCTCATTTTACCGCGAACAGCCTATATGATGTGTGTGTGAAATAGTTAACGTTGATGTTGCAGCGTGATGTCGGTGGTAATCGTCGGGCTGGTGTGCCACGGCCTGGGGATCGGCGCACAGCTCGTGGCCTCCTTCACCGACGCCTTGAGGACGGCCATGTAAGTGCTCCTCAAGTCCACACACCGCGTCCACGCAGTCCAGAGACCGGCTCACGAGGCGTCTCCATATCCCCTGTGCGTACCTTGCTTCAAGAACTTCCCCCGCTGTCGCATTCGGGACCGCACCGTGTTTCGAACTCCGGCCCGGGTTTCTCTTTCTCGGCTCCCCCGTGGGTTTCCTGCGTCCACTCCAGGCGACTGTTGGGGCGGTTCTTCACCGTCTATTCCATGCTCGTTTCTGTAGTAGTCTGTCTATAATGGCTTCGCTGTTGACAAGATGCTAAGCCCTGTCCACCTACCTTTCCCACAGTCTACGTTGTATTGGCTTCCTGGCTACGTTCAAGTGGCGATGTGTAGTGTTATGGGGCGCTCGACAACGGGACCATAAACGACCACGATTTGATCGAACCAAAACAAATCACAGAATCAGGAAAAAAAATCACAACTCTCATGTGAGATATTAGAAAAAAATAAAAGAAAGATTTTATACCAAGAGGATTTAGAAACACAAGAAAACAGCACAAACAACTAAAAATTAAAATTAAGAAATAAAAACAACTAATGTTCGAAAGCGCAATAAAATACTTCCCGTAGTGTTCAAAATATTCACCACACGTAAAAATGGGAGCATGTCACTCATGGACGAAGTCGGGTCGGTTACTGCTCTCAAATTTTAGATGTGTAGTAACTTTTTTCCATATTATAAAGCAAAGAGTAATAAGATAACATCATGCCACCAACGATTGTACACTAACGTTTGTGAAACATGGAACACCAAGAAGGATACATGTGATTGAAATGAAATTTATATCACAGATTAGGTACATGAAAATACACAATTGATTAGGATTACAGAACTGTACATTACCTCTGTCCTTGGGAATTCAGTAAGGTGTGAAGCTCCTCATGCTGCAATAGGAGCCCCTAATCGCCATGGCATGGAATCAAAGAGGGCCTGGATATGTTCATGGAGAACCGTGACGAACAAGTCACCGACCAACCATATCCCAGACATGTTCGATGGGCGGCATGTCAGGTAAACGTGCAAGCTAGGGAAGCAGCGGTACACGTCGTTCACTGAAGAAGGTTTGCCTTTCCTCGCCACATTTAGCTGGGCATTGTCCTGCTGAAATATGGCCTGTGGCGTTGCCTGAAGGAGGGGTAGTACCTCGGGCTCCAAAACCTCCCTCATGTAGCGGTTGCTGTTCAGATTTTCCTCAATACGAAGGAGTCGAGAACGAGTGTTATATCCAATGGAGCCCGGCGTCCCAAATCGTCACACTTGGCGTTTGTCCGCTATGCCGCTCCACAATGCAGGCTGCCAGAATGCGGTAATCACGGTAGTATCTAACACGTATGCGGCCATCACTGTAGGACAGGTTGAAGCGGGACTCGTCCGAAAACTCTGCATTTTGCCTCTCAGCATGCCAGCGATGGCGTTCACGTGCCCATTGCAGTTGGAGGCGTTTGTGGTTCCTGGACAATGGAAGCCGACGCAATGGTGTGCGTGCCACCAGTCCAGCACGCAGCAGAAGGCGTCGATAGGTACGCACTCGTTGCAGTGCTCCAGTGTCGAGCCAACACTGTGGGCGAGGCTGTACGGTCCGTTACGTCCATGCGGACAAGATGGTGGTCATCCCGTGCTGTGGTCATATTGCATTGTCCAGTACCCGCTCGTCGCTGTATACGACCCTCTTATATCTACTGGTTCCACACACGCATCACTGTCGTAGCAGCATGCCCTGTACGAGCCGAAATGTCACGGTATGACAAGCCCGTTTCCCTGAGACTGATCATTCTGCCCCGTATGAACTCACTCACGTGCTGATATGGCGACCTTTGACGTGGACAAGGCATACTGGCACTTTCTTTCACTTTGCTTGACGGCTCTTCACTGGCTGAGCCTGGCGTAACACTGGCCTTTCCTGTCACACATGGGAGGGCGCTCCTGGTCCAACGTGTACGTCATCTCTCTGAAATCGTAATCACTTATTGCTGGTAGACTTTTATACCCATCATCCGTGTTTGGATTAATTCGGCCATTCTTTCTGTGTGTTGCAATTTTCACAAACAATAGTGTAGGTTAATACATACGAAACAATGTGCCCCAACCCCAAACCTTCCGTGCTCCAAAAGACACCAGCTAAATCATATAGCCCTCTTGGTTGGCTAATTTCCACCTGCAATCACAGTAGTCGTAGTAGGCTGTCCTCTCGCTTTAACAGCAAAAAGCACTCACTCCTGATATTTCCACCTGCTGTGTTAGTACGCATGATACATTGAAATTTGTATCCACAAATTTTTCTAAGGGGATGCCAATGTAAGTTCATGTGCACTGCATTTTTTTTTTTTAACTTATTTTAAATTAGATGCCTTTATTTAAATTCTTCATAATCGCTTCTCTACTGTTTATTCGTGGGGAGTTTCCCGCAAATGGTGGGCAGGTGAATCATTTTTTAAATGTAAATTCATGCACTATCCCAAGAGAGCCTTACTCACTATGCCATCATGGCGGAAATATTTTAGACTTCTTTTTATTTTGAAACATATTCTACACGTTGGCCACTCTAAAATTAGCGCTAGAGTAAGTATAAATGAACTTTTCAACGACATAACTCAGCTTGAATCCACTAATCTGACAACCAAAATTTGAGCAATGATAGAGGAGTGTTTTGGAAAACTTAGGCTTCCGTGTATCTCGGCTATAAATTTATGCACCCTACACAAATAAACAAGCCGACAGGTATTAATGTAGCCTATCCAAGCTAGAGATGTTTAGTGAGGCGTTAGTTTTGATGATTGTAAACCAAGCCTATACTCTTCTATATGGAATGTTAATCTAAACGTTATATTTAATAGTAATTTTGAGACAAACAACTAATAAATCATGATGGCTTTGCTGAAATTACCAGATGGCTCTCGAAACACAAATTGCAGTAAATAATTAATGTATAGCTACAATGTTCTCTTATTTTCTGAAAGGCACGTGGTTTAGGATTTTAAAAAATCCTTCCTTAAACACTTCATAAACATCGAAAAAATATAAATTAATATTGACAGCGTATAAATCCATCCAGGCAATTATCTCTAGGGAAAAAATATTACTTCGCACTGGTTACTGAACTGTCTATTAATAATAATAAAAAAATGGCTATTTTGTAATCGCTAACGAAGAAATCTCATGGTCACTACAAAATAAGTTTATATGTTGACAACAGAAGTTCGTAAGGGTGAATCTCAACAAAACTTTATGTACAGTATGTGTTTTAAAAGCTGGACTAGCTTCAGTGAGAGTTTGGGGCGTGTGTTTCAGAGACTATGGTTTCCCGAACAACCTGGAAACGTACGGGTTGATCTCTGGCCTGTGGACTTCCACTTTCGCCCTGGGCGCCTTCATCGGACCGTCCATGGCGGGAATCCTTTTCGACGGCGTGGGCTTCAGGCACTCTACCATGTTCGTGGTGGCTTTGAACGCCATAGTGGTGAGTGAGCCCACTTTGGGCCACTTCGGCGTACTCTTTGAGTAAAGGTGTTCGTTCGCCTTTCATGTCCGGGCCTCGGTAGTTGAGCAATTATCCTACAACAATTATCCTCAATCGATCCTGGGCAATCCGAGTAGGAATTTTAGCACGCGGGAAACGTGGTGGACGTTGCCGGTGCCCAGGTAGATATTATTTGCATGCTCCCACTTCCTCCACCACTGTATTCCTCAACCCTCATCTCGGCAATTCTTCAGGCTGAAAAAGGAAAATAGTTCAGCTAGCTGTCTTACTCAAAGGAAAGACCTAACATCGTCCACAGTGTGTCAGCATATCCTCATCTCTCATCTCATCCATGTTAACTGAGCCTTAAAGTTCTCTGAACAACATTCTCCGCCCCAGTGATCTCGCTGTTGACGAGACATTAAGCCCAATACACTAAAAGGGTGACAAAAATGGAATACTACCTTATTAAATAATGTGAAATTCCTTGAAATAACAGTAAATATTTACTTACCCATTAAAATCTTGCCTAGGGTCTGCATATTATTGGTGATTTGAGGAAGTAAACATAACATTGTACATGATTATCCTTTGCAGGATTTATGGCCTCTGTATTTCTGGTGTGAGTAGTGCGCTCATTTAGAATTTAAAAAACCGGGGTGCTCTTCAGTGGAACTCATATCCTAAAGAAATTGCCTAACTTAAATATAAACAACTGTGTCTGTATTCATCCTGAAGGCTAGCATGCTGCAATGGACCCCCTACAGTGAATTCTCAGTATTTATACACAAATCTAGAATTATCAAGGAGCCCCTCTCTGCTGAAGCAATCTCGCCAAATTAACGTTTTCCTTTGAGGTGAATAACATGAGGAATTTTGCTATGAACATTAATCCTGTCTCATCAACATTGTATATTCTGCTTGGAGGCTACGTCTTCCTGTCCATTTCACCCTCCAGCATAGTGGCGAATTGATCAATATGTTCTTTGCTAAATCCCAAACCCCTTGAAAATGTAGTGCCTGTAGGTTTCCTAAATAACAAAACAAGTTTGTGGAGTCTCAGAAACCGCTTCGGCCAGCCTTTTCCAACTATGCCAATAAAACTAAATAGGTGTGGAATTTTTTTTAACACAGCTAATTAGTAGGCCGTATCGCGCACATCCTTTCCTGTCATCCCAAAGAAGAGGTGTTTTATTAATATACAATAACCTATCAGCTCTGCTTCCATATACAATCGGATAGCAGTCTCCCTTCCTAGTATTTTCGTGGCTACCCCACAGATGAGATTGGTTCAGTCAACAGCATTAAAAACAGCAGCACTAAAATGAAATAGTATTCCATATTTTTTAACACCGGTGGTATTACATATCGTTACCTTCACAATCTACGGATAGTTTGCTTGGAAATTGTTTGTAAATGTTGTTAAAGAGAAATGTATAGCATGCTACACGCATCTGCCTTTGTGTACTTTACATTGTACAGGAGTACTTTACTAAGTTATGAGAGGTTCAATAATAATACAATTATTCTGACCGACCCGTTCTCTCAGAATTTCGAAATACGTACTGGCATCAATCTAACGTGCTTTTTTTTTTGTGCAACGCACTCACAAATGGTAGCAGCAATTACATAAACACAATACCAAGAACTTGAACCAGTTCCCACTAGATGGCAGCTATTGTATCATTTGATACAGCGGTATTCCATATTGGTATCGCTATTCCATATATTTATACTTGACTATTTCTCCCTCTTTCTCTATCTCTTTCCCTCTGACTCCCCCTTCCTATTCCACGTGATTCAAAACAACACCGACAATGAATGCTAATTACGTCGTGCGAGACGGTCAACTGACAGTTTTTTCAAGACGTGGCTTATGTCCGGAAGGAAAAGCATGGCTTGGGCGCTATTGGGGGGGGGGGGGCGAAGTTTGACAACGCTTCACTTATGGCGATGGGTTTATGTTCCACATTGTGTCACGAAGCCATTACTAAACCAACGAGAGTGTCACATATAGTAGTAAATTACAAAATGGTTCGAATTGTTGGACCTCCTTCTTGGTTACAGAGCCTACATCGGTTGTGCAAAGACTGACGCACATGTGGTTGTGTGCACAGTATTTCAGTCGCTGTGTGGATTCATGCGATAAGGTCCTCCTCTGATGGTTCAGAGAAGAAAATAGCTGAGAGGTGCCAGATCTGGTAACCATGGTAGGCATTGAAGAGACCCTACAGCTCCCAAGCCATGTTTTTCGAGACATAGCCCCCTCTTGAAAAATGATCGGTTGTGGGGTAAACCGATCATTATATATATAGTGCCAAACACCGGGAGGTGAACTGATTCCTTATGAAAATTAAGGTAGGTACACGTTGACAAACATCGTGAGGTAGATATTAAGGGCGGTATGCAGCATTGAAAATCAGATTTTGAAATCCATAAAAGTAAAAATATCAGTATTTGCTTGAGATGGAGGGACAAAAATAGAAATCAATCTTCATGAAACAGATATTGTAAATCTATTAAAATATGGTTGGTCAAATCGTTCCCCTTCACTACTTAAGTAGGGGAATCACCGTATTTTGGCAGGTAACTTTGGAGCACTATACGGTAATTAGAAAGTAGAGGCAAATTATTATTCACCATAGAAAAATGAACGAAAAGTTCCTCTTATCTGAACTCGCTTCGGTAAACCGTTTTTGAGAAAACGTCACTCAAATTTCCGAATGTGCGGTGTAACCCTGCGGAGGTAGGCAACACGACAGTCACCCGCACAACGCTTGTAGCTGAAAAAACAGGCGAAGATGTAATCTGTACATACGTGTCACTGGCCTTCGCTGCTGGCAAGTTATGGATGTGCATGCAGCTAGTTGTGGAAGCATGGAACGTGTTACGCGAGCGGAGCTAGCCGACATGCACCTCGTGTAAGGAGCAGCCGTAGCGAATGCAAGGGAAGCATTGAAGCTGTTACCTGCTGTGCTATCCAGCACGTCAACTATCCTACGCCAACTCTCCTGTGCGACATTTGCACTTCTCCATCAGAGATTGCGGAATGAAGGCTGAACAGTATTGATGTGGCCGAATGCTGGAGTGCCACGGACAAGGCGAAGGGCGGCATTTGATGTGGACGTGCTTCGCCGTATTTCATACTTCGTGTCATACATTCTTCCTATTTGCACTCAGTTCCTTATTCTGTATCCTTGTCTTCCTTCAAATTATCCAGCACTTACATCAACATAGCATACCGCGGGTCCAGATGTGTTGCCTACCCTGGCAGCGCTACACCGCAAATCTGAAATTTTAGTTGCCTTTTCTCGAAAAAGGTTTACTGGAACGAGTTCGGATAAGAGGATCTTTTGTCTTCATTTTGCCATTGTGAATAATATTCTCTTCGAATTTCCCATTACCGCTTAGTGCTGCAAAATCTCTTGCGAAAATACTATCCCTACTTAAGTAATGAAGGGGGACGATTTGACCAACCACATTTGAACAGATTTATAATCTCCATTTCATGAAACAAGATTCAGATGTTTGTCTCTCCAGCTCAAGTGCATCCAGATATTTTTACATTCAAGCATTTCAAAATTTTATTTTCAATTCCGCATATCTCCCTTGATATTCACCACACGATAATGTTTGTCAATGTGTATCGCTCTTTATTTTTCATAAGGAATCACCTCCAGGAGTTTGGTGCATAAATTCTGATCAACGGTGTGTATATACCGGGTGAGTCGCTCGCGCCTATTTTTCCGTATCTGTGCAAACCGCACACAATACTATCCATCTAACAAAACATCAACTGTAGCAGAACTTCACTGTGCTTGTTAACTGGTTGTCGTCAGTACAATAAGCGGTGAACGGATGGTGTTATATCAGCAATGCATTGGGAAGCAGTCACTTTTCTAAGAACGTGCATCCGTTTATTGTGTTGAAACATATTATTGCGATGTTTACCGAATACGTTGGTACGTGACGATTGCGTCCTTAGTAACACACATCTGCCTCGCTTCGAGCCATCGTGTTTCTTCACGTGACATAAAAAATACAGTCACCACTTACTGTGCTGACGAAAAGACACCAACGCGCACGTGCCGTTTTGTAGCGATTCTCTATTTCCGCGCCGCTTATTGGTGAAGGCTGACAACGGAGTTCAATGTTCAGCTAACAGACGAGGCGCCATAACGAGTACGTACACGACACGGGACTCGGGTACACAAGAGACAATTCTTTTACAGCAGAGGTGATGTTTTGTTAGATGGGTTGTATTGTGTGTGGTTCTCATAGATACGAAAAAAATATACACACACGTGTATATATATACGTATATATATATATATATATATATATATATATATATATATATATATATATATATATATATTCTCTCCCTACACACCACACACGTATACACACACGCATATATATATATATATATATATATATATATATATATATGCGTGGTGTGTAGGGATATATATATATATATACACACACACATTCTACCTCTCTCCCTACTCACCACACACAAACACACACGCATATATATATATATATATATATATATATATATATATATACACACACACGTGTGTGTATGTGTGTGGTTACTCACCACACAGCTTACGGTCTGTGTGTCTGACGGCGTCGCCAGATGGATGACAGACCTTATGGTGGGTGGCCTTGCAGGCGGCGCTGGTGCTGTTGTTCGTGACGCTCGCGAAGAGGCCGCACGCCTTCAAGGAGGTGAGCGCCGACGACTACATCCTGGGCCTGTCGAGCTCGGACCAGCACGAGTTCCCTCCGGTACGTCGCGCCGGCAAGGGGCGCGCCGGAGTCGCCATCGAGAGGCCGCCCGGCATCAACGGCTACATCGCCACCAGCAGCTACAAGAGCCGCCACGGTCTGTGGCGCCGCCGTGACAGCTGCACCGTCGTCATCGGGCCCTACAGCACCAGCTACGGCAGCCTCGAGTCCAGGGGCTTCCTCGAGACTGTCGCGTGATCAGCGAGCCGCGCTACGAGTTTCCCCAGCTTCTCTCCGAGAAAAAAACGTCTCTCCTTGTTGCTGGGGGTCCATCTCTCTCTCTCTCTCTCTCTCTTCGCGCACACTTCGGCGGACGTCTTCACTACCCGGTGGTAAACGACGCTTGCCGAAACATTTCAAGACTGGATCCACTTCATCTCCGTTGCCCGAAAGACTTCTATGACACGTTCTAATACATTTCATCATAAACACTTCGATAATCGATCAAATGCATGTCTTTATAGCTTCATTTCATACAGTTTGATATAATGCACTTAAAGCTATGTTTATCTCGCTTCAAAGAGTCTGCAAAATACAGGATTAGCCTAAAATAATTAGGCACTTCCAAGGTTGTAAAGCCATTAACTTTCTACTTATCTTAAGCGCATCGTGTATTTCTCTGTAAAGGTAACGACCACAGACTTCAGGAATGCTCAAGAGTCGAGTGCACTGCTGATGTAAAACAGAACTGTAATTCATAATTGATTTATAAGCAAAATTGTTATGGCACATGGCATGTGAAGGTTAAATGTTTTGGAGGTGAGTTTCAGGACTTCACGCATGTCAGAGTTTCTTGCAACAAAACTTCAGCTATTGCGATGCCGGGAATAATTGAAGTGTGGTTTCTTTTCAGTAGCGGACTGTAATCTTCAAATCACTACTAAGGAAACTTGCCACAGCACAAAGTGCACATTCATTCAGATGAGAAATGGAAAGGAAAATATTTCAGCTTTGGTGTTTCGTATTAGCGTTTCAAGTAGAGGATATTACATTATGAGTTCGACCACCGATGTGTTTATTTTCCAAGTCTAGCATAATGTTCGTCTTTTAAACTGCCGTTGTTATTTATGAGCAAAAAAAGACAGGGTACGGGACAATATGTCTGATACAACCCTTTGTAGTTTTATGTGTGCAGTAGTTTACAGTGTCTTCAAGGACTAGCCAGCCATTACAAAGTCATTCGTATGTAAGTTTGTAATTAAATATCCGTGCCCAGTATGCGCTTTAGTTTTAATTAATCCTATGCGGTCGACGTAGTTTCGCAGTTTTAAAACTAATCTGTAGAAGAACAACTAAGCTCTTCGAGAGATTTGGCCGCAGAGTTCATAGCAACATTGAAATATTACTTCTGTCTCATTGGCAGCACTAACCACATTATTTTCTTTTATTACAATACGAAATGACGAAAAAATTAACTACAGTAATGTTATAAATTCAATTGTACTTTCCCTGTGTTGTTTTATTCCCTGTAATGGCATGGATAGACAAATAACCGGTACAAAAACAGGCCAGCGAACATGGAGTCGATATTTGTATCCCAATGAAGTATTTGGCCCTAATCTCTCGAAACAAATACCTAACTCCATCAGGGCTGCTGGGTAGATATTAATATACAACTTCCTATGATGCCAAAAAAAAGTCTTCCATTAAAATGGCTACATAATTTCTTTTTCTGACTCACACGCTCACTTGAACGTCATTTTAGTCTTTAGTGCATTTTTATATTCTCAACGATTTAGTGAAACAGCGCTTGGCTGATTTTATGCCTACTGCAATCAGTTCGAATTAAATTTTCGGTTGAAGATGTAATTTATTTGTATGTGATGTGAACTGGATGGTAAATGATTGGTTTCATAACTGAATGATGATGTAAAAATGTATATACATATTACCAAATATAATGTGTATTTTTTATTTCACTGACTTTTTATTCTTCTTAGTCAATTTCCACTTCTCCTGTAAAATAATTGAATTTATTAGAATGAATAACATTCTTTATTTATTTTGACATGCTCGTTTAGTCATGAATTAAAACCTTGAATATATGGTAACAATTGGCTTATGAATAATTTATGTGATTTAAGGGTTTCAAACATGGCACCTTTTAATAATTACGGTGCAAATATCTAACACACATTATCTTTAAATGAAATATTTCTCAAGCCAATGTCACATTGATATCCACCCCTGCTGTAACTTGTAAATCCAAAAACAATATTCATTTTTCAATTAGAGAAAGAATAAATTCGGGAAAATTGCCAGGAGAAAAACTATCTTTGGTTTAAAATCCAACAACCAAGGAGAAAAAAATACTCTAGACGATCCTGACTTTCTTTTAGTATATACAGTTTCAAAAACGTCAAAAACTCAATAATACATTTTGGCCTACTCACTTCAGGTACATGTAAAGTGTTGAAATGATGTATTAAAAGTAAAAATACTTTACTTACATTCATAGCTGACACAGGTAAGTAACCGTTTGTGTTACCTAAAAAATATAACTGTTTCGTTACAAAGGGAAGTAACACAATAAGATATAACTTGTAAATTACTAGTAGTACCCTCGTCCGCTTCATTGGCCATCTATTATTATTCTATATACATAATTAATAATAGCATTACTGTGTTTTATTATAATATTTCTATTACAAAATTTCAAATTTACGTAATAAAAGTAATTTATAAAATGTTCTCCGTCCTTACAACTTAAAGCAAGAAAATGAATTTTAACACGTTATTTTAAGTAGCAACCGCCAGCGACTTAGTTTTTTCATTGGTTTTATTAAATTTACATTATCATTACAGGGGAGTATTATTCTCAAATTAACTTCATTTTTACGTAAATAGTAAATATGAATCTCTTATTCCAAAGTTTTTTTTTTTTTTCATTTGTTTTATTAAATTTGCATCGACTTGTTAGATATTCTCTGTATACTATGTTTATTATTTTATTATTTTCTGGTAGCAAAATATATTGGTTTTCTGGAGTTCCGACTTGATAACCCGCCTTATAATTGGCCAAGAGAAAAACATTCCTTGCTCAACTCTATTCCCACAAATTTGAAAGTTTATCAATATTATACAAGCATTTTTCACTTAATTACGTGCACAGGAAGAGTTCATTATTGAATTCCATTGTTTTGGTGAACTCCTTTGCCAAATTCTGTAATTTATTTACAAACTAAAATATTTTTGTTGTAATAACATTTGTTATTAGGTAACATTTATTAATATTTTAACTGAAGTGGGATTCCATCAATGTTTTAGAATATTTCGCCAATTTTTATGAATTCCCTTGCCAAACTCTGTAATTTAATTTAAAAACAGGCGGGCTCCAGTACAGCATGCTAAAAGCTCGTGTCTGGGCATCTTTAGATTTTTCAAAGGAGCAACTGTTGATTTGCTCTGAAGCAATTATAAACAGATCTCCTTTCCCTTTTGTCCTCTCAGGGACACTGCAGTTACATAAGCTAGCTTTGAAGCATCACAAAACACATGCAACTCATTAGTTTTTGCATTTTGAAGATTCACATATCTCGGAATTTTCGCTTCACTCAGTGGGGGTAATTCATCAAGCCACTTTAGAAAAATTCTTCTCAATATTTTCATATACCTCTGCATCCCAACCGGCCTTACTCTTCCAACATTCTTGTAGCAAAATTTCGGGACACAAAGTGAAGGGACAGACGATCTAAAAATCATTTTTCGTTCATGTGTTATCTTACAAAGACTTTGAGAGTTGTGTGAGGAGGTAATTGGTATTTTCATTAAGAGAAAATCGAAGGTTTGCAAATATCCGAACATCAATTAAGTAATAGTAAAAATATTGCTTTGGTTTTAAAATATTTTGTTTGGTATATATTTCTACCGGATGTTAAACAAAAAACTATTATTTTTATGCTGCGTGAGCACAATCACAGAAAACTACCAACAAAATCCAATTGCTAAATGTAAACATTTTCCTTCATGTCATAACTTCTTCCGATGGGAAGCCAATATCTAGCATATCACAAAACAGAACCTCATCTTGTTTATCCCATTTCAGTCCAAGAACTGACGTGTGTTTAGGCATTTTTTTGACCATTTTGGTGTATTCCCAGTTTCTCAAATCAAATTTTGCATCTTCCAATTACCCTTTTGATTCTTCTACAAAGTTATTTAACTCTTCAGTGTTATCTACTGATGTTACGCAATTGTCCACATAAAATAAAAGCTTGAGTTTTTGCGCCACTGCTGAATCACATTCTGTATAATGATGATCAAGTACTGCACCAAGAAGAAATGGACTACATTTTACTCCGAACGGAACCCTACAGTGTCTTAAAACTTTTATCTTCTTCCAATAATTCTGCCAGAGGAAACGTAAATAGTCTCTGTCCGCTTCTTCTATGGAGATTTGTAAAAAGGCTTGCTTGATATCTGAAACAGATCAATTTTATTCTCACTGAATTTGAGCAACAGTATAAGCATTGACTCTAACAGATTGTGTCAAAATACCAAACAATCATTCAATGAAGATGTTCCTTTTGACTTGCATGATGCATCCAAAACTGGTCTAACTGGTGTAGTTGCGCTATCCTTGACGACAGCTCTGTAGGGAAAATAGTGGCAATAAGGAGCAGTGACCCTGTCTTCTGGTACTTCTTCAATTATGCCTTCAATTATCCAACATTGCAATACTGCATCATAGTCTTTGAATTTGGATGTGTTAAATTAATCTTGCTGTAGTGTAGTTGAATCTTTTCTCTGCAATATACTTGTTGACACTTAAATCATCTTGGTTTTCCTCCCATGGAAGTTTCACTTCGTACCATCCCTCGAAGTTTATCTTGAGGTTTCTTCTGAAATGGTCTAAAACAATGCCCTCTTCTTCACTGTGTTTTAAATCTTCCTTTGGATCTGAAATTCCTAAGACTTCATGTTTCTACAGGTCTGCAATGCTAGGCATATGGGTTAGTAGGGTCGTCAACATTGAGCAACTACTCTCTTTCATTTCACCATCAATTCTTCCCATCATTACCCCTCTAAGGTATGTGTGTACAGCAACCAGACCGGACAATAAATTTATGGCCTTGCCTGAATACAACACCCCAGCAAAATCAGCTCCTAGGAGAAGTTCTATCGGTGGTCCATCTTCTCCGACATCGGTGAGGTGAAAATTCCTCATCCTAAACTCTCTGACATGTGGGCTATACTTACTAATTCTGGTTATGTTTCCATAGATGACTGGTTAGTCCCGCACTTCAATGTTACAGGAGTAATTTTCTCTAAAATTCTTCTCTGGGATATTGTAACATTTGGGTTTCATGCTCTGTGATGTGGTTCCGCCAAACAAAGTGTGTGCAAGAAATTCAGATCTTATTGCTGTGTAGCCCATTTCTTTTGCAGTGTCTGCTAGAATGTACGGTCTTTGTGAGCCACAATCAATGATTGCTCTAACAACATTTGTCTTGTTAGATGTTGCAAGCTTGACCTGTAAAGTTTGAGGCAAAACACTTCCCTTCTGACACTGACTTGATAGCATAGAACTCCCCTTTTTGTCTCCAGATTCCTTAACTTCGTTAATCTTTAGTTTCTCTTGTTTTGATGAGAAATCTGGACACACAATAGCCCAGTGCCTCTTAACATAAAGTAAACATGTTATGCTGGCCTTGCATTCCTTTGCCCGGTGTCCTGGTTTAAAGCAGACAAAATATCTTGAATTTTTCAAAATTTCTTCTTTCTTTCCAAATGTCATCTTTCGTGCCTGGAAGCATTTCTTAGACTCATGTGTATTTTCACAGAACACAAAGTTCAACTTATGTTTATTTGTAACTTCTCCAGAAAACAGATCACTTGCTGTGGCTGTACTTCTCGAGTCCTTTTTTCCTCCTTATGTGGCCATCGATTCCTTCACATGGTTGAAAACAGGTTTTTGCTAAAATAAAAAAATAAAAAATATGTTCTTCTCCTTTCACTTCACCCTTCAGGAAGGACAGTAGCCTAACTGTTTTAACTTCGTGCTATGAGCGTTATCCTCATCATCTTCACCATAATTGTTTGGCGGACTCCTCAGCCAAACTCTCAATAAGTCTTCGGGAATGCATGATTCTTCCAAGGGAAATAATATAGCTGCATATTTATCTGACGTTATTCCGATTGGCTCTAGTAATCTTAGATGCGATTCCAACGTCATACAGATGAACAGAGTCTACCCTTTTCCGGTTATTTCTAGCATTCCCAATAACTAACCTCAACAGTTCTCTTACATAAAATCCGATAAGAAGTTCTTCATGCCAAATCTGTCCTTTAAACACGCTATCGCCTTAGGATAATTTTCTGCTATAGTGGGAAAACCTTCCACAATTTCTCTTGCCCTCGTTTCTTCTAAATTTGCTTGTATGAGTTACTGAAATTTATCTTCGGCTTCTATCTCTTTATCTTCATTAATGCACATGAACTGGCTTCAGAAATTAAATTTCTGTAATTTTAGTTTAGGGAATTTTAGCTTCTTCCATGAAGTTCGTGATGAACTCATTAATGAAGCTGGATTACGAGAATTTAATTTGCACAAAAACAATTCTACATATACTCTGGCACTATCTTGTTTCTCCTTGTATTGCTGAACAGTCATGAACTCTTCCTCATAGTCTGCTTCAGTTTGATTGTCAACTTTTCGTATGACCACAGAAATCTTCTCGTCTAAAGAAAAGAGTTCTCCGCCTAACCTTTCTAAAGTAACGACTTTTGATTTCACTTCACTTTCCATAGAATCATTTTACAACAGACCAGTAAGTGAGTTATAACATTTGGTAAACGAAGCACACACTGGATATTCGTTTCTGTAACAACTTATCCATGACTTCACTTTCAGCATTACAATGTAAATTATACAGCTCACCCTAATACACATCTACTGCTAAATCACGTTGGGGTCAGCAAATGTTGACTACCACAGAAAATTACGAATCTTCTGCTCTCACACCATTTATTTCTAGAATTGCTGAAGACTTACATTATGAGAATTCTGATGCTAGGTTGGTGGAGCAAAAGTGGTCAACTTTAAGGTTGGGAGTCGGGCAGGATATTTACCGGCGTTTCTCACAAAACCTCTGATGTAGTTCATGGGTGCCAGACATTGCCAGGGTTCAATACCAATTTGTTGTAGATAGAGCAGACTCCTTCCTCCGGGTCATGTGCCGACAGCCACGACGATATCCTTCTGTTGTTGCTCCTGACTTCTTAATACTTTACCAATTATACACAGGTTGTGCAGTGGGGTCTAAGGTCGACTCACACACCCATAAATTACTTGAACGAAAATACAAAACACTGAAATTACACGTAAAACACTTGACAAAATACACTCATGAATTGGCGGGAAAGGAGGGAGCCTGTGACCCTATAGCCCAAAGGCAACCCGAATGAAGATGAATACTCACATAAGTTCACTGGGTTTTTAATATATTTTCCCCTGGGAAACAACTTTACAACAGTTGCAGGGCTTAATCTGTGGTCAGGGTAGCACTGTAAAAATGGCAGGTAGCCATAAAAATCTACGGAAAAGTTATGCCTTCCCAGACAATACAAGTCCTGGAAAGAGAGAGGTGAAGATTCTTGGGCGGTGATACACAAAAAGGTGATGGTTAATTAATGTATATTGTAATGAATTGATAAGTGCTAAAGTTGATATGTCACCCAAGCGTGCGAATACCCGATCCCGTCGGTTCGCACGTCCACCTCTCCGAGACACTCAAGTGTAACAACTGCTCCAGCGCGGCATGCCATAATCATATACACTAGCCATAATAACACTTTAATAGACAAAAATCACTGGATGAAATGAGGTGAGGATGAAACACGTGGAAAATAAAAAGAACAGAAAATATTAAACAGTACACTTAGGCCTGCGGGGCACTTAAATTAATATATAGGGCTTTGTGTAGGTATGTCGCGTGAACAGGCGTCCTCAAGCATCTCGTAGTTAACGCAAATTAACATACGCCCTGTTTCACAAGATATTGTTTTTCAAACACATGTGCGCGAGCACATGTGTCTGTCTTGCACCTTGTTCTAATTTTGTGTTGCACTTCCTCTCGACACACGAGCTGTAATCGGCACCACGGCCGCACTCATGAACTAGCTTGTTTCGGTGTAATCGATGTGGTTCACTGGTGGACTAACACGCACGGGCGCCCATTAGAGTGTTGCTCCTTGCAGCGGTTGCCGGCGACAGCGGGCAAACGGGCATCCCTACGTTGTGGCAGTCTCACGTTGTTCTTGTTCTGCTGCTGCTGGCGAGTCTGCACTCCACAGTGTGCTGTGGCGGTACTGCAGGTGGTACAGTTCCACGGAGGATGTTTCCGCCTCCTGGACCATCGGTGGAGTAGCGAGCTGGTCAACCTGCTACCATTCCCGTCCTCTTCACTACTCACTCCTCCACTCTCCTCACTGCCGCATGCATGCTGAGTACAGTAGTGACCCATTAGCATTGTTCCAGTAGGCCGGTCTCGTTCGCCGACCTCAAGTTCCTTGTCGTCTTGCCTGCTTGCAGGTGGCATAACTGTGGCGGGAACTTGCTCCTCCCTTTCCACGTCCTCTTGACATGGGCCATCGGGCTCACCCCTGCCAATGCCTGCATGACTGGTGACGCCAGACCTAATGCGTCCTCTTCCGGTACTTCTGCTCTAAGTGTCATATCACATTTCCTTACTGGGAAGTCACCAGGAAGCTCGTCAGCACCTCCACCATCGTGAGGAGCCTGGTGGTCCTCGTCTCCTACCGGTTGTACCAGTCCTTCTCTGTCTCTATCTACACTGGGACCTCCCTCTCCTTCACCCCTCTTTTCGCTGCTGACTCCTCTCTTGGTGATGTTATGACTCATTGCGATGGACGCGCTGCTGTCTAGGTGAAGCACGATGATCTTGAACATAGTGTTGTTACATTGGCATGATGACTGAAATGGAGCTCGAACCCATGGCCCTGAGCTGGTGATAAATAGGGGTGGAGAGGGGGATTATGTTTCCCAACCCTGTGCACTGTGATGACTGATGAGTTGATGTGGAGCCACTAGAGGAAGGAGGGAGGTGTGACTCGCTGCATACATCCTTTTGCATGACTGAATGACGATTGTGCAGAATGTCAACAAACATGCGTGGCTACAATGCGCTTACTGCCAGACTAACAAACATGCGTGAATGTGATTTGTTGAAATGAATGTCTTTGCGGGATACAATGTCACTGTTTACATTTTTGCGACTTACTATCTTCACTTGCAATACAAACATAACAAAAGAAAAAATACAATGTTACAGTTGCAATCTCTCCTTATGAACACTTACGAACAAAACAGAAAAAAAAAGTTCACATTCTGCTTGGCCTCTGTGGCCGAGATACCTTGAACTTTACTTGCGGGCCCTTGCGCTGTGGCCGTGTGATACTAAATGAACACGGCCTGCAAGTTAACAATGGAGCACTCAGTTCGCAAATTGCTGCTACAATGTGAACTAACATGTGCATGTGTTTGCCTGTCCTTTACTTGCTATTACTACTTTCCGAATGTTTACATTTGAAATTTCATGACACTGATTCAGAGCATGCCACGCTCTTCATTGCTAATTGTACACACGATGTGGCAATGGTGCGACATGTGGTGGTTTCGCATGCGCTGAATGATGGGGTGTTTGTTTTCAAATGAACACTTGGTCTCCGGAGACCGAACACTCTGAAATCCTTTGCATGGATGTCACACTCTCACTAACCTGTGTTACTGTGACCTTGGTGCTGCTCTGCCGAACTGCTCTCGGCTGGTTATAGCACCCACTGTGACAATGGTACCATGTGGTGGTACAGTACGTGCAGGGATGAGGCTGGCATGAAGTTTCCGCCGGTATGCTACAGTCTGTTTCTGTGCTGCGAAGTGTGATGTGGTTTAGTTCGCTCGCTGTTGCGCTCAGGCACACATTGTCGCGGTGCAGCGACCTATATAGATCGGGTTGGCTGGCCACGGGATGCTGTGTTTACCGCCGCTAAAGTGGATGGGGTGGAAAGTTGCGGTGCTCTAAGTCATGACAACTCACTCCCTGTGTTGGACAGACATGCTGCAGCCGCTAGGACTAGTGCCAATGCTTGTCCTGTTCACATTGTGGTGTTGGCGGTAACATTTGTAATGGTCCTCATTGCGGTCCAATTTCTGTTGGTTGATTTATTTAGTAGAACTTTTAGCAGGCGAAATGTTCTTGTAATTCCCTTTCAGATCCCGTCAACAAATCAGAAACGGATTGTTGACATGTGCGGATCGTAGTCCTGAAATTACTTTTGCACTGGTGCATTCGCTGTTGTTCCCAATGCGATTCTTCGCTGGGATGTACTGACGTTTGCATTTGCAATATTTTCTGCCTAGCTCGTACTTGGAAATCAAATCTTGCAGGAGTAGGCGCGGGCAGTGCGGACACAGCAACGCCGTTGCATCGCTAAGTATCCAGCCAGCCATGTTGTTGTTCAGCAAGTCCACATGGTCGCGGAAGAGTCGTCGTGAATGCTCGGTACATGAGAGCATGATCGGGAGCTGGTGGTGTGCGGCACAGTGCGGCGCAGTGCAGGTGACATCACGGTGTGGCAGGACTGCTTGGCATGGTGCGACACAGCGATCAACGGTAGGCGGGCGTACAGCTGACCACCGGCACACGGTGAGTGGGGAGTGCGAGAGGGAGGCGATTTTCTTTTCCTCTAACCCAACATGCTTTTTCTCCTCATTCTCCTCGAGCACATGCAATGCAGGCAGAGGGGGGGGGGGGTTTTGCAGTGCCTTTGTCCTGCTGGGCACCTGGTTGCGTGACATGGGTGATATCACAGAGCACCAAAATGGCACTGTCTGCTGTTCCTTTCCATTCTCCATCATGGTTGCCGCAATAGCTGTGTCCCTTCAGATTCCGCAAGTTTTTTCGCACTGACCACGTGTGTTGGTTTTCCGGCATCCTAAGGTGTTGCGATGGCGTCCCACGGCTCCGATTGTGCATATTAGTTCTTCTACATGCCTCCTTGGTGTTGGCATTGGTCATGGAGAGTGGAAAAGCTCTGATAGGAAATCTTTGAAATTTTGAAAATGCAGGAAAAATTTGGAAAAAATTGTAGTTTGGGCTGATGCTAGGAATTATTGGGGAAGGACATCACCACTAAGTGGGGCGACATTTTGATGGTAGGATGGTGGAGCAAAAGTCTTCAACTTAAGGTTAGGAGTCAGGTAGGATATTTACCAGCGTTTCTCACTAAACCTCTGATATAGTTCTTGGGTGCAAGACATTACCAGGGTGGAATGCCAAGTTGTTGTAGGTTGAGCAGACTACTTTCTCCGGGTCGTGTGCCAATGGCCACGACGATATCCTTCTGGTGTTTCTCCTGGCGTCTTTAAACTTTACCAATTATACATGGGCTATAGTGAGGTCTTAGGGCGACTCACCCACCCATAACTTACTTTAACAAAGATACAAAACACTGAAATTACACATAAAATCACTTGACAAAATACTCTCATGAATTGGCAAGAAAGGTGGGGGCCCCACCCCCTATATCTCATAGGCAACTCAAATGAAGGTGCATACTTATGTAAGTTCACTGGTTTCTACTATATGTTCCTCTAGGAAACAACTTCACAAACAGTAACCGGGCTTAACCCGCCGACAAGGTAGCACTGTACAAACAGCATGTGGCCACAGAGACTTACGGAAAAGTTATCCCTTCCCAGACAATGCAAGTCCTGGAAAGGAGAGAGGTGAATATTCTCGAGCGCCGATACATGGAAAGGTTTAGGTTAGTTAATGTCTATTGTAATGAAATAATAGGCACAAAAGTTGATGTGCCATCCATGCACGTGAAAACACGACACTGTTGGTCGCACGTCCACCTCTCCAAGACACTCGAGTATGAATAACTGCTCTGGTGCATTGAGCCGGCCAGGTTGGCGGGCAGGCAGGTCATGCAGACTACTTTCTTATGCACAATATTTTCACCACACATACACATGTGTTACTGCCTGCAATCGTGGCATAATCAAATACACTAGATATAATAACCCTTTAATAGACAAAAATCACTGGATGAAATAAGGTGAGAATGAAACACGTGAGAAATGAAAAGAACAGAAATACTAAACAGTACACTTAGGCCCCCGGGGCACTTCAATTACTATAGAGCTTCGTGTCGGTATGTCGCGTGAACAGTCATCCTTGAGTGTCTCTTTGTTAACACAAGTTTACTTACGCCTTGTTTCACAAGATCTCCTTTTTCAGACACATGCATGTGGGCGCATGTGTCTATGTTGAACCTTGCATTACTTTGCAATGCACTTGCTCTCTACACAAGTGCTGTAATCGGCATCATGACCACACTCGTGAACTAGCTGGTTTCGGTATAACGGATGTGGTGCACTACTGGACTGACGCACAGCAGCACTCGGTAGAGTGCTGCTCCCTGCAGCGGTCGCTGGCAACTGCAAACAAAAGGGGGCTTAGGAATAGTGGATGGTGTCAATTTCTTAAACAATTGTTTACATATACACAATAAAAACTTTCACTAATCATAACATTGCTTCTAGAGTCATACAAGTCATAGTCAAAGACAACATACACTCGGCGAATACATGAAAGGACAGAAAAAACTGTTTCCATAGAGCAGTAAGTCTCAGAATCACAGGGGCACAAACTTAGACTAAGTCTCAAAACTGTTGTCCTTAACAGATGGTCATGGCTTCGTGGGGACGCCTTACCAGACTGCTTGCTAATTTTCCCCAAGAGTTACTTTCGGAAGAAGTTAGTTAAGATGGCTATTTGTGAGATACACACTCCAGGTTAGCATGAAAGCGACTTGTTGTTCGTGCTAACCTGCACCATCATACTCTTGGCTGTTATTCTCGCCCTGGCATGCAATAAATGCGATAGTTGACAGCAGAAGTACAAACGGTCAGGGGAACATTCATGAGCACCTGTGTTTAAATTATGACACATGTATATTTATCCTTGCAGAAAATTCACTCCAATTCCACCCTAGGTGGACACTTTATGTCATTTATACAGCACGGCCCGCTGGATAGTCTATGCAGAAAAATGGTGGGAAGCTGATGGATGCTTACTTGCACATTGACTGCGTCCAAGTGACATGAGATGTGGTTCATGGATGGTGGTCCAGTGGTCAGAATAAAATTTGGAAAGTCTTTAAAAGGTTGAGGATCGGAGGTGTCTGGATGAGGTGAATTGGATGAGGTATTTTACCCAGGGCGCCAGGAACTACCAGACTTATTGCCATGAAGTCGTAGAGCAGACTCTTCTCACTGGGTCGTGTCATCGACAGCCAAAGGCAACTATCCTTCCATGCTGCTGCACTCCTCAGATGAATCTTGATAAACTGTATACGTATTACTTGGCATATTATTGAGGGCATCCTCACCACTATGCTATGTTACACTGAAATACTTGCAACAAAAATACGAAAGATCCACACATGTGCGATTTGGCGGGAAATTATACCCTGTAGCCTAAAATGCCTTGCGGCTTACTTGAATAAAAGCACCAGTTTTACCTAATGATATTTATTAGGCACTTGCTATAGATTCCCCGAACGCAATACTTTACAAAATACAAGCGGACAAGGACCAGTTGGGAGCGGTAAAACTGTATAAAATAGGCGCGAAGCCCGTGTGTTACTTAAGGTGCTGAAATAAGATTCCCCAGGCGAGTCAAGCACTGGGGAAGTGAGAGGCAGTTTCCCAGGCGGCTAACTGAAATGGTTCTGAAGATAATTAATTTATTACACTGAAAAATGATTAGTACTAAGAATGCATGCTACTTGGGAACAGAACCGAACGGAACACGGCCGACCTCTATGAACTCTCGGCGTCTACTGTCATCCCATCATGCATGATCGCCGGGGTTGCCGCCAGAGCACGCCACGCGGGACTACTTTCTGGCACCATGCACGTCAAAACTATTCTAATACAACACACACATACAATATAGAAAATTCAGTGCATAATTAACAAACATAAACTCTGGAAAAATACGTGAGATGAGGTGAAGGTGATGACACGATAATGGGAACACTGACAAAACCCTTGCAAAAATACTTGAAAAGGACTCCAGGGCTTTAGAGAGTATATTATTGGTGTCCTTCCTTGCATACATCACAACAGTTTGTCACTGCTCCAGCTCTTTTATGTAATAACCTGGAAATAATATACGGGGTACTACTTCCTGTATCCTTGTGCTGAGCACATGTGGCCACATGGCCGCTGTCCTCCCCTTCACTGTGGTGCACCTGCAACATACACTTGCATTGCACTACAATGCACTGTCTTCCCCTCTTGTCGTGTAGCTTATCTACACACTACTGTGCATGGTAGAATGCGCCTCCTCGTTGCAATTTTGGTGATGGCGAGCAAACGGTCTAAGGGCCAGGAGCTCGGCTCATGTCAACATTCAAGCTTCTCTGGATGACGAAAGTGCTGGGGAAGTAGGCACGCGTTCTCCAGGCTGCTAATGAACGGGATTGTGATAATTGATATTCTAGTGATAAACTAAAGATTGGTGATGTAATGTTTGCTGGCTACCTGTACCGTCACACACAGATACAGACTGACCCCTGCAAGTTCATGTTATAACTTATTCCTCCACAGGTCGCATGCCACCAGCTCGGTGGGACAGGACAAGCAGAGAACTTAAGTAATGTGCACACTTGCTTATTAAATTTTGAAATGTTGAACACTTGCTAAAATAAACATGTTATACAATGTTGCATAATATTACATAACCTAAAAACAAAGTATTTGCAATTTAATGATGTGAAAAGTGGGTGAACATATGTGATGATAAACTTGCACTTTGCAGAAAAAAGGAAATAAACAAAATTAACCCTTATATGAATATTTAGGGACATATTTTACAGTTCCCATGTTTATGGTTCCATTGTGTGAGCCATTAAGCCCTTCTGGGCTCCCAACCTCGCACTCGTTGGCACATTGCTGTGATGTAATACACTTCCTACAATACTCGCACTAACTACACTGGTTACACTGCAAGACAAAACATCGCATAGTAGAGTGCTGGTGCCTGCAGCAATGATTCCTAGTGCACGGCCAGGCAAACTGTCTAGAGAGTACAGTTGTAGGTATGCGTCAATATACTTTAAATTAGATACAATTCATAATTAGTAAAAGTTTCTAACAGTTATATATAAAAACTGTATTGCCCATTAATGTTTGTCCCCCTATTTGCAAAGTACAGTCCTGAAGATTCAACTAGACATCAGCGATCAGCCAGCCATTTTGATTTTGTGTGTGTCTCACACTCTCTCCCAATCGAAAGTGGGCAATTCCCGTTGTCCAGCTGAACTCCCCTGCACATTTGGCGATGTATTCCTCCCCTACCAAGGTTAGCTCCCACCCCTACATACCTACTACTGACACCTCCCGTGGTGATGGATGTCCCCCAACTGCTTGCAGTCTACCTGCCACATGTCTGCTCTTCGCAATCGCTCTTCGGGGAAGTGATACCAACGAACCTGATAGGTTTTCCAATCCTTCCAACATTCTTTGCAATTCACATACTCTCTCTTATTACATTTGAATAAGGTGTATTACATGAACATTTTCATGACATTAAACATTTTTGAACGCCTCACTTGCTGTATTGCTATCGTTCACTAGTATGTAATATAAAACTACAAACGTTTTGTGCCGTCTGATGCCATGGTCACGAATGCCACTTGAAATACAAAGGAGTCACCATGGCTGTAGAACGTGGCATGGCAGAGGAACTTCTGTACCATTTCAAACAATAAATAAAAAGCACTGAATATGAAACACTGTAAACATTTTCGGTCGAAAGAAAGTAATGCAAAACAACTATGGTTTAGATTTATGAGTTCTGAGAGATGTACTGTTTGGGTACTGAATATAGAGCCATAGTTCTTGTGTAGAATTTTATTAAATTTATTTATTGTGTGTATTTTATAGTGTAGATATTTCCAACATTTTTAAGTTTCCAGTTACTGTTAGTGGAACACGTTCTGATGTTATGTATAGAAAATATTTATTTGCTTTGTGGTTTGTTCAGAGTATGAATAAGGTAAGTTGGTTCCTAATGGTTGGTTTTTGAGAAGGAGTAGCTCAGAAGTGTAGAAAAGTTACAACTCATCATAAATGTTGTATTTTTACAAATATACGTACTATGCAAAATACTGTATAATTACAAAATTTTCACAGAAATTACACAAATAGTTTGTGGCTACACAGGCTCTATGTGGAATACTGGCCGATAGCTTAATTTATACATACATACATAGATTTTTAATTTCTCATGATAAAATACAATATAAAAGCAATAAAGACATTTGAAACCAAAGTATTGCTTTTGTTATAAGTGGCTATTTTAACAGTTTTGGGTAGTGTATTTAATAGAACATTACATTTACCACAACAAAGTGTAACGAAATTTACTGCAATATGTATGGGAGATATGTATATTTGAATTATTGATAGTGTATTTGTAAATAGCCTCGGATAGTCCACAGCACTAGCATTAAAAGGGTATACCACTTTCCAACACCACTCAGTGCAGTAAGTCAACCATATGACCTTTGCAGATTTTTATACTGCCGCTGAAAACAAAGATCACATATCTAGACACTAAAAAAAATTATACTATCTACTCTAACATTACTAATATAAAAAAGTTTTGGCAGCTCTTTTGAATAAGGAGATTAATTGAAAAATACTTCTCTTGTGGAATAGTGATAGAATTATAATTTTTTACTTTCAACATTAAATTAGTTTTAAAACCAGACCGGCCAACGTTACTAATGAGTAAAAAATAGTGAGAAAAATTATTTCTAACTTGACGAGAAAATTAGCAAAGAAATTGCTTTTGAAATGCACTTAGATTTGTTTTAAATTATTGCAGCAAAGAATGGGACATCACCAGTCGTGATATTACAGCTCAGTCTAGCTCCCTTGGCATTAAAATGACTTTTACATGGAACCATCTTCAGGGTCCTATGTTAAAAAGTAAAATAAATATTCTAAGAGTAAAACAGTTTAAAATAATAACTGTTAAAAGAAATTAAAATATATTACTTTGGAATAGAGTGACTTAGCTGCTGTTTAGTAACGTTGATAACATAGGCTGCATGCAGTTGGATAACGAATTAAATATCTCCGATGTCGAACTCAGTTCTTGCTGGGTCCTCTTTGTCCTTTGAAAATTTCCCTAAGCGTAAGCACACGATTTTATAGTATTATCTAAAGTTTTAAAACTATAACGCATGTTTCAAAATGTCAAAGTCACTCGAGAGACCAACTAATTTCTTAAACATTGTTGATTATTTACTTCATGGAATTGTATAATACACGAATTAAAAAATATTGTAACCATATGCGGCAGACAATCTAAAAAATCATTTTTCGTTCATGTGTTATCTTACAAAGACTTTGAGAGTTGTGTGAGGAGGTAATTATTATTTTCATTAAGAGAAAATCTAAGGTTTGCAAATTAGTAAAAATATTGCTTTGGTTTTAAAATATTTTGTTTGGTATATATTTCTAATGGATATTAAACAAAAAACTATTATTTTTATGCTGCGTGAGCACAATCACAGAAAACTACCAACAAAATCCAATTGCTAAATGTAAACATTACGATCATCATTTCAAGTTAATTTTTTATTTCTGTTTATTTGCGGCACACATTTGATATATCTTCAAATGAATATATTCATAATTAATTTGTATTGAAAACTGCTAAACAGAAATAAAAATTAATGAGGAAACACTTATCTAGGGTTTAATAATGAACTATAAAGTAATTAATCTTAAATGAAAATGGACAATCCTTTTCATAAAATGTATCCTCAGTGAAGCTGAAAGGAATCGAACCTGTGGCTTATTCAATAAGATCTAGGCATGATGTTGTGTGTCTGGCTAATCATGTAAAAATGGTGTATGATTTCAGCAGCTCACAACTGGCTGGCAGAAGTTAAAATGAACATTTATCTTACGTTTCCTGACAGGTATTTGTAGTTTGTATGGTAGGATCTCTTCGCCCATGCTACGTCTGCTACTACGGTCAAAATAGGAACTCCATCCCCATTTATATGCCCTCCTTTGATTGCTTCTTTCGCTTCTTCCTTCATTGTGATAGACATTTCTTCTAGGGCAGTTTGCTTCCACCCATCAGCGACGAAATCTTGGTACTTTCTAAATGTCTTGTACAACATACGTGGAATGTTCACAGTTGACAATGTTTCTTTAAATTGAGCATGGTCTCCTCCAGTAGACATTGTTTCTGAAACGGCTGCTGTGTTGATGTCCATATTGTTTTTCCCTGGAGAGTCCGCGCACAAATTCATTTCAGTTTTGCACTTCTGACATTGCATTGTAATAAAATAATTGAGACAGTGCCTGCTCTCATTTACTACTATCATATCTTTGAACACACACTCAAAAGGTGTTTCGTGATTATCCATGATTTTAATTTCCTAGAGCACGAAACACATATATATATATAATTCGTCTACCATCTAACTTTACAGCATGTGGATTACAGATAAGTCTTTCATGCGATAGTTCTTGGTCGTCAGTGTTTGTTCCTCATTCTTTTTCTGAACGCTCACCTCAGCCATGCCGTTACTTTTTACTTCAGTACTCCTTTCGCCCAGAGCGGAAGCTTCAATAGTTGAACTAGAAGCCACTTCTCCCAAAACAAAACCAACTGCTACAGAAGCTTCAGTATTGAGGTAAGAAAGTGGTAGTTCTTCTGAAGTAGAATTCGTTGATGTGGTAACTTTAGTACATGGGGGTGTTGGTGTCATTTCTCTAGGAGAATATTCCACAGATGATCTGTAATTGCGAACTTCTGTAGTTCTTACAGTTAAAATTTCCTAAGAATAACTATAGTAAATTCAGTTGTTTGAAATATTACATCCTATGTATAAATTTCCACAATTTCCTGAAGATAAATGGAGTCAATTCTGTTATTCTTTTTAATGATATAAAATCCCGGTACCTTTATCGCGCCTTAAAAGTTTTTCCTGTTTTTGTCAGAATTTTCTCTCAGCAGTTAGACTGAAATTAAATATGCAGCTATTCAAATTTTTTGGTATGTATTTATCACTAAGCAGTTTATAAACCGAGAAAGCAACAGTGTGTAAGTATCGCGTATCTAAAGTGAGTTGATTTTTTTGTACGTGTTTCCATAAGGCAGCTTTTGTAGGCTCTCATGTAAGAAATTACCAAATAAGCTACGCTAAACCACGTAAGTTGCTTCGATATACAGTATAAATGGTAAGGAAAACAGTAGCTGGACATTATGTTACGGAGCTTTGCCGAATAACCAAAAGGTTTAACTTTGGTTCCACAATCATTATTTTAGAACTGTTGGTGCTTAATGACAGTACTTTGGACGTCATTATTCCAAGTTGGCCTATTATTATTTATATTTTTTTCTTATTTTGATGTACTTATGGTCATACACATGAATGTGAACTAACTGCGAACTTTTTACCTGGAAAGCGATCCATTTTCGGAAAAGTACTCTATAAAATATTTTAAAAACTTAGGTTTTATTTGTGTCTGTACAGTATGAGACTACATCGTGTAGGCAGAAAAATTTTTTTTTATGGAGCGATAGAAAATAAAGAACAAATCTTGGGGGAGGGAACAGCCAGAAGTTATCTATACGATTCCGGAGACCGTAATTTCTGGCACTGCTTTTGTAACGTGCCTGTAGCTAAAGTTAACAACATTATTCTAGTCTGTGGTTTTTAATTGGCTTCCATTACAAATGAGACAGCGTTGTTCGAAATGTGTCTTTGTTGGACTCCCTCTTCTATCTAGCGATATAAAAAAATGTAAACGTGCAAATAATTTACACCACAGCTGCTCATTTTACTGTTTCGCAAAACTGTAATTTGAGTGTATGTGTGTGTATACATGCATACATATGTACAAAAATTTATATTCATACTTCGTTGATAAATGTTATATTTATTGTTTCAAACAAAATTACCTTATAAACTTTATAACATATTAAAATTTTTGGGCGTACGAATGTATGAAATGTGTACCTGACTGATTTCAGAGCTATTCTATGAAACATTTTCATGCGAGGGACGATCGGAACAGTATATTTTGGGGACAGGTGTTTGTGTGAAAATTGAATTGTGTCTTTTAGTACTTACAGGACTAAGCCCGAGTGTAGGTAGGACTATGATAGTATCACAATTTCTCTGCCATTGAGAAATCTCATTGTCTCAGTAACGTCATTTACAAGTACACTTGAACACCACAATACATCAACAAGGAAAATTTATGTATGCAAAAAAAAAAAACATTATTAAGTTTCTGGATTTAACAGCCATTATCGTAAATTTTGCCATTTATAATAACAAATCAGTGCAATAAAATAAAATCGGTATTCTTTTGACTGACAAACCCCCAATAAAGGGCGAGTTCGTCTGTTCTATTACGCCATCCAACTTTCCTTGTATACAGAGAGATTTATAGGAAAAATGTTACCTAAGAGTAGGAGTTAATAATCTATACTTAAAATGAAATTACAAAATAGTTTTTCATTACTTACGGAATATTACGTTAAAACATACCGCTTTTAAATTTACTTTATTGTTGTTTACCTGCAAAACATGACAAGGGGAGCAGAATTAGTGATGTGAAACAAGCGCTCCCGTGTGCTCTTATGACCATTTGTGCAGCCGAAATCAGATATCGCATTATTGCATGCCAGGAGTGAGTCAAACAGCTTGGAGTACGTCGGTGCAGGTCGCCGGGAACAGCAAATAACTTTCCAAGTGACCCAAATCGCGTAACTCCAGATCGTCCACTTAACCTGACTTTCGCAAGAGGTAACTCTTGCAGGCAATGAGTTAGCGGTCTGACATTGCATCCCTGTGAAGCCACGGCCGTCAGACGATAGTACCATTGGAGGGAACGTGGAGGCTGCCTGTACAACAACAACAACACAAATCTGAACGCACCCTCAGCTTTCGCCTGCGCGAAACTGAGAGTCGTTCAGAGACTGACCTTCGCCATCAGCCAGCACGCTGCTCGGGAATCGCGCTCTTCAGTGCGTCCCCTTGATATTGTAACTTTTGAATGCAAATCATTAAAATAACCATAGTATAAATTCCAGAACATTTTATTATTATTCTAATACCGAGGGGCCCACCAACACTAATTTTATCGTAGAACTTAAGTGCGCATTATGCACAATGTGGAAAGCAGCATCGGCTATCGGTAGGCCACAGCGCCGAGCCCACATAAACTAGCATACTAGGATACAAGGTCAGTGTTGTATTCAGATAGATACAATAAAAGTGTATGGGATTGATGCCTGCTTTTAATTGTTTTAACCCGAGGTAATTTAGGGCACGGCGTCCTTAAGACCGAAGTTTAATCTCAGTGCTTTCTGTCTAATATTATGGGTCCTGTCCTCCATAGGAAGAGTATATTCAGTGTTTATCAACGGCTGTATAAAGGGGCCTTTACCCTTACTCTTGTATAGTGGTAGAAACCACTATTTTAGCATCAGTACTGGTAAATTCACGACGAACACAGTAACTAGCACGATGGTAACTTCCAAGAATCCCCGTGGCCGTCGGCCCACGACCCCAAACATCGCTTAACCTAGCTGGCGCAGGGCAACACTTCATCTCGCCCCTGCCTTAGGTAAGAGGCAGGGCGACTCACGTCGTTCACAAGAGGGGGAACACATTAAAAATGGGGCCCAACTAATGGGGCTAATGAAACTACCAGCAAGTGCACAAGCCAACTATGACCTACGTCATAAATCACATGGACAACATGGGAAACATACAACATGCATGGTAAGTCACGTCAAAATACGATGTAGTTTGAGAAGAAAGTACAGCGTAAATATAAGAATTAAAGGTTTCTTCAGCATAAACAGGTGCATCTTGATATGTGTGCAAAAATTGATGGGTTGTAGGTTATGCATAGCGAAACAAAATTATTAAGAGCATTGGTAAAGGAACTGGCAAATGAAAATTTTTTAGATAAATTTAACGTCAATAGTGTCCTGTGTTTACCTGTAAACACACTGGGTATGCAAATAGTCTCACACATTTACAAGTGCTATAACAAGCACGGAATTTCTGATTCATTTACATCCAGAGTTATTATTTTATGGTCACATAAAAATTACTAGGAAATTGGCATGCATATATGGTTGTTGATAAATGCACACGTAATATATGTAGTATGTATTTTTCATTCAGTGTCAATGCATTAAAGGACAGTGTTCTTGGATGTACTTGAGTGTTGTGTTATACACGAATTTTATCCCGTGGCAAATGACACGCTGGTGAGTGGTGGAAAACATGGTCCCCGCTCCAGTCCAACAAGTGTGTTTGCATGCATTAAGGGCTGTGTTATGTATGTCATGTTATGTCTTGGTGCTCTGGTGTACTGCCTAACGTGCAGAAAAACCACATGTGCATAAGAGGACAGTGTATGTCATGTTATGTGTTATGTGTGGTGTAATTGCCTAACGCACAAAATACCACATTTCTGCAAGAAAGTAAGTAACGAGTAATAAAATCTTGTATAATTCAATCTACGAGTGAGCAAACATAGTAGCATTTTTCATAGCATCGCAACGCATAACAGAAATATAAGCAAAAGCAAAAGTTGAAATTAAATTCAATTTTAGGACAAACTAACCTAACGAAATTTCATTGAACAGTTTTGACGCAATTAGAAAAATATTCGGCAAACAAGCGCCATTTTTGTGCTGGAAAAGTGGATAAATCAGTGCGAATGAACAGCAGCTGTCCCGATGGCAGACACGACGCGAGCAAAGCCACAAAATGCACACAATGTTCCCGAGGCAGAAACCATTTTATAAGAAGTTTCGTAAGCAATCGTTCGGCAATTAAGAGCAGTGATTTTCAACCTTTTTTATTTGCACAAGCTAAGGAACATTTATTATTTTGTAGACGCGCACGTAACATTTACGAGCGAATCCTGAGCACAGTGTGCTAAACATATTAATTGCACACATGCCAATAGCATACCATCGCACAAGTGTTTTATTTACAAACAGTCAGTGGGCAAAGAAATCATACAGACCATAGATGATATGGCAAATAAAACATGCACATTTTTGGGGATAAATGGTAAAATTTACGAATCAAGGTAAGTGCAGTTTTCAGGGCATAATAACATTTTCAAACTTAGATATTTTAAAACTCTTAAGCGTTCACTTTTATTTTGTTTGTATCTACAGTTTCGGGTGTGCATAAAAAAAGTCAAGAGGAAAACTGTGCAACCATACAAAATCGATTTTAAGTTCAATATGCTAATTGTCATCTGCCCACGGTGCAACAAATTGCAATGTGCAAGTGAACTTGCAGGAAACTAATCGATATGCAATTGTCCATCCATGCCTGCATTATTCCTAAAATAATTTCGCAGCACCTCACACAGCATCCACATCGTTTTCTATAGCATGGATGCAGCTAGCAATGCACAATTGGTGCCCAAAGTATCCATTGTCAGGGACCAGAATGGACACTATTCAGTGCGAGGCATGTTCTTATCAATATCACCAGGAGTGGATAGGACCAAGTGACTGTGCGGTGGCCGGCATCCACGAGTGGCGGATATTATGCAGTAGGTGTAACAACAGTGTACAGCCACAGATACAGCACACAGAAATTCCGCAGATATCAGTATTATCATTCACTACCACACCCCCGAAACAGGGTGGAGTAAACAAACATGGCAACTGCAAATGTATGCAACCATGTATATAACTCATCAAGCATTCAAAGAGGCAGAAATTGACAGAAATAGCCACGAGATTGACAAGGATGGACGTCCCGATGTCACCCTCACTGTCACACAGATGTCACCCAGATGTGAGCAATGTGTTCACAAATCACAAGAGCAATTACAATGAGCATTTTCGGAGCATCGAGAAGTCCGCTACGAAGCAGCCAGCACTATTAGCAGCCCAGTCAATACTGAAGTAGTAGAGGCAAGAATGAATCCGACCACAGGTGGCAGATACGAGGAGGATGATAGGTGACCTCTGGTATACCACCAGCCAGGGTCAATGCTCACCCCCAAACATCTCAAGTACCCCAGATACATCTCATAACCTCAAACAAATTCCATACATTACCGACGTTCTCAGGGTTAAGCAACGAAGACCCACAAGCAATTTTGAGAGACTATATAAACTGTTTAGCAAGGTATCTAGTTTGTCTTGAAGAATGGGTGCATTGCATAGGCAAACAAATGCAAAGGCAGAAGCACGCACGCGGTGGAGGTTCATCAAGCATTACGACATGGCATGGGAGAGGATTTCCTTGCAGCATTTAATTGCCGCTTTGCAAATACCTTTTCATCACTTCAGGCACAGAGTAGGGCAGTTTTGGACACCCAAGGTTCAGAGGAGAGTTTAACAGCATTTGCCACACGAAAAATTAACATGATCCGGCAATTTCACCCACCACGAGCGACACCGAGATTCTGGAGGTAGTGGCCTCCACTGTACGGCCGGAATGCAAACCAGCAAAGGCACTGCTAATATACAGCAGTGTGGAAGCATCCATGTAGTCAGCAGCATTATTGGACCAAGGCGACAGGGAGTACCGGACAGAAAGGAGAGTAAGGGAGAATGGACAGGCCATCCCGGACCAATCCCCAATGCAAGGCAACGGACACAGGTATCAACCGGTGCACTCCGGTAACAGAACGGGAAGTAACTTCCATCCTCACAGGGACCAGAAATGGGGGACTAACAATGGCCCACTGTCACAAATATGGAATGGACCAAAGGAAGAAACACAAGAGAGAGAGAGAGAGAGAGCGCGCAGTAAGGGAAGAGAGGAGAGGACAAAACCCCTCACTTCAAAGCTGCTACTTCCCTGAAAAACACTGGCATAAATGCCCAGTCCTGAAGGCCAGAATTTAGCGGATCATTACATAGAAACAGACGAGAAACTACTACCTGGGGTAGGAGGACAAGATGCCAACTACCCCACTGAACCACAGAACCTCCAAGCAGCAGGGAAACCCCAGACAATCAAGAGGACCACAGTTCAATCACGACAGATAATCCTCCAACAGTTTGAAGAGGCTACGCATTGGATGTTAAGAATACCAGTGATTATTAACAGCATCAAGTGTTTGACATTAGTGGACACAGCAGTGTTCCACAATTTCGTCAGGAAGGACTTCATAAAGGGTCAGAAGCTAAACCCAACTCACCAGATGGTACACCTCGTCACACACCCCCATATAGGGCAGATGGTCGGAGAGACAGTGGTGACAATCCGCATTCGGGACGTTGAAACAAAAACGACAGCCCTGGTACCAGAATATCTGCGGGGAAGATACTACCCTAGGGATTACATGGCTCACCAAGCAACAGGCGATTGTGGAACCTGCAGCCTGGTGGATCCATTTTGGATGTAAGGAACGGCACATGGTGTACGAACTGGACCATTGCATCAACAACAACGCACCAGAAGTCAACCTGGATGAACTAGCCCACGAAGTACAGCAGGAGTACAGAGATGCATGGCAGAGAATACTTCATGAGCGAAGGGATGTTTTCGCAACTGCCGACCCACTACGAAGAACAACAATTGCTGAACACGCAATACCATTGGAACATGACAAACCATTATTTGCTGGGCCACGCAGTTACCAACCACACCAGAGCACGATTATTAAAGCGCAGATCTGAGAGATGTTGGCAGACACAGTCATAGAACCTACAAACAGCTACTACAATAGCGCCATTACACTCGCGCCGAAGAAGGACGGCACATGGCATTTTTGCATGGACTTTAGTCTGCTAAACAAGATCACGCAGAGCGCAACCCCAATCTTCATCAGTGTGAAGGACACCTTACACACTCTGGGGAAGGCAACATTTATGGCTTTGCTAGATTTACACAGTGGGTACTGGCAGGTACCAATTCGACCAGAAGACAGACACAAAACGGACTTCACTGCCCCTGATGGGCGAAGGTACCAATTTCATGCCTTGTCCTTTGATCTGATGTGCGTGCCAGCGATGTTCCAGGCCATGATGGTCCGAGTACTCAATGGATACGTAGGCGACATCACGCATGCATATCTGGACGATGTGATAATCTGGTCTGAGAATGGGGAACAACATCTCCACCACTTGTCGTTAGTATTAGAAACATTTACAATCAACCAACTGACATTTGCGAACAGGAAGTGCCACATAAGCAAGAGATGCATCGATAAACTTGGGCAACTGGTAGACGAGTGAGGCAGTAGACCGACACCGGAACAGCTTAGACTGATTGGCTGGCATAAACCGCCGAAAACTCTCAAGCAGCTGAGTAATTGGCTCAGGGATAACATTCCCAGATTCCCACCAATTACAGCGCCATTGACTGACCTACACTCACCCACACGCAAATTCAAATGTTCCATAGTACATGAGGCCAGCTTTCGGGAGCTGAAGAAGACATTCCGACAGTGCACAGTTCTAGCACATCACAACCCCAGCAGGCCCTGTATTGACAGACGGACACTAGCGAGAAGGGCGTCTATTGTACCAACTTGGGGAGAACAATGAGAGGCAAGTCATCGAGTATGGGAGTACCAAGTTTGTCCCAACCGAATCTCGATATGATGTAAATGAGAGAGAGTGCCTGGTAATCATTTGGGCGGTAATGCACTACCGTGCATATCTAAAGCACCAGCATTATATGCTAAGTATCGACAACCGGTGTCTGCTCTGGCTCCACACAATGCGTGAAGCCAGAAGCAAACTTGCGTACTTGGCCATGCTGCTGCAAACATAAGATTTTGAGGTCCAACATGTCCCAGGTGCTGAGAACCAGCTTGCAGATTAGCTCTCTGGGGCACTAGGTCCTATGATAATCATTGATGAGGCAGAGTGGGAAGATCTGCTACCCCCCATACACAGAACACCAGAGGTGGATGGCATAGCAGTCGCAAGGTGCTACGCAATCGAGATGGAGAGCCACATAGACGAGGTGCTAGAAGTAGATGCAACAGCACAAAGGGAGTGTAAGCACACAAGAGTAAGAAGAGAGTGGCTAGCACAAAGACACGATGAATGTTGGTGGGTGTGGAATGGACAGATCGAGTGTAGACCGCACCATCTAGAGGCGAGATGGAGAACCTTCATCCCCAAGAGGGCACAAGAACAAGCTTTGCAACACATGCACAAAAGCAGATTGGTAGGGCATCCAGGGTCCACACAGACGGTGCGGGACATAGGGAGATTTTTCCACAGGCCAAGGGCTACTCGAGATGTGCGGAAGTTTGTGAGGCAGTGCATCACCTACAATTAGTATAAGAGCAGACAAGCAGACAAACAGATGGGGCCACCCAACAATAGCCTAAAGAACCCTTCGAGCTGGTTTCGATGGATTTAATGGGCCCATACACCCAACACCCAATGGTAAACAATTAATACTGGTGGTGAGCGACACATTCTCTCAGTGGACACAAGCATATTCGGTTTCTGTGCATGTACACCCACCATAGCACGGGCGCTAGAGACTGAGTCTCCCCATGCTGTGGATACCTGAAGAGTGTACAGACAGATAATGGGTCACAGTTCATAGGTCGATTGTGCAGGGAGCTATGCACTCGATGGATAATATCCCACCTCACCACAGCTGTATACCACCTGAGCAAACCTGATGGAGAGACGCAACCAAGACCTCAAGATCCAGTTGCATCCCAGAGTCGAGGATAATAATTAATCATGGTCAGAGCATTTTCCCACTGCACTCTTCACAATCAGGCAGCGTGTAAATTTGGCGAAGGGGTAGACACCAGTGGCGATACTGCAAGGTAGATAGTTGCCCGCCCCAGGAGAATTCGTGAATCGACGTGAGGAGGGTTACATTGGGCAAGAGAACAGAGTGAAGAGGAGACAGTTCAGAGAAGCCGAACTGGCAGAAGCTCGAGAGGTGCAGGAGCAGAACATCGCCTCGTGGGTACCCGCAACTAAATGGACCCCACCCATGCTGACAGAGAGCCAGTTAGTATATGTCAAGGAACACCGGCTTTCCAAGAGCGCCAAGCAGTACTGTGCAGGGTTCTCGCCGAAATGGAGTGGTCCACACACCACCATTAAAGCATTATGGTACGCCATGTACCACGTGACGTGGAGCGGCAGGCGAAGAGTGGCCATTCACAGCGATGGCCTCCGCTTGGCAGTAGAGGCCCCCGGTGACAGGGTACCAGAAATGCTAACACCAACACAGGGCGGCAGGCAAGAACAAGAACTGGAGGCACAGACACCAATGAGAAGCAATGAGAGCACGCATAACAGCGAAAGTGAGGGAGACGCGATGAGATGGCTGTTCCCGCCCACGACGCCTGGCGTTGACATTCCCGACAAGGATGTGGAGGGCACAGTGCGGTCTGAGATGGATGCACATCTGTTGCCACCAGAAGGGATTAGTGTCAGCAGTGCACAAGAATGGGCAGAGGCTGACTGCAGCACAGAGGCCAGAGTGGCTGAAGAGCTGCGAAGTGGAGAAATCGCCATAGTTAGGGTGACAGAGGCAACTGTGGGTCTGAGCTCCCCACAGGGAAGAATACTGGACACCCCAGCCACGACAACCCTAGCAACACAAACATCGGCAGTAGAGATAGGGGGTGATGGTCACAGGGATGGGGGGAGTGCAACTGGCTTGCACAACCTCTCATCAGGACCACCACCTCCTTCCCCTCACCAGTGTCCAGAGTATGGCAACAGCAGCAAAGCAGCTGAAGCATGAAAAAGAACAGCAGTAGGAGTATTAGAAAGAGCATCGGAAGGAGTATCAGCAGTAGGAGCATGAGAAAGAGCATCGGGAGGAACATCAGCAGGAGCAGCAGCAGTATCAGTGGAAATGAGTCATCAGCATGGAGGGTATCGACCCCTCCAAGATGATCCAAGAGACTTCGACTCCTGACAAACATGACATGTGTGGGTTGCGGTGGCAGCAAACCCCACATACACCCGCATACTGCAAAGCAACACCAACACAAGAATTATCAGAAGGAGCCTAGCAACATAGTTGAAGACAGCACAGAGCGGCATGGGCCATACAACCTATGGTCTCGCCGACTCCTGAAAGCATCAACAGTCTGCTGCGCCTGATGGCATGGTAAAGCTCTAGGAGACTGCCGGGGGCCAAAGGCCACCGAAAGGGGGACGTTTGACATAGCCGAGCATTCCCGTGTGCTCTTATGACCATTTGTGCTACCGAAGTCAGCTGTCGCATTAGTGCACACCAGGGGTGGGTCGAACTGCCCGGAGTACGGTGGTGCAGGTCGCCGGTAACAGCCAGTAGCTTTCCTGGTGACACAAATCGCGTAACTCCAAATCGGCCATTTAAAGCTGTTTTTCGCTAGAGGTAACACTTGCGGCCTTGTGTTACCAGTCTGGCATTTCGTCCCTGTGAATCCATGGCCGTCAGACAATAGTACCATTGGAGGGAACATAGGGGCTGCCTGTACAACAGCATATAACATGTGTCTCCAGTTTGCCGTGTGTCGGTGGCCCTGAAAGCCAAAGTATAAGTGAAGCAATGATGTGAATTGTGTCTAAAGATTAGCAAATACAGTAATATATCCTGAATCAGATTCTTAGTTTAATAAATATACTAAGTCCAGTTTTCTTCGTGAATCATACATTTTGAACGAACTTTAAGAAAATATAATTGAAAAACATTGGTCTACTGTTCACGAACCTGTGAGCAATTGCGTTGCACCATGCGCTTCCCAATGCTATGCATGGGGCACGTTCGCGTCATGCCACTCGTGCCACATCACATCACACATGCCACACACATCTCAATTTGCGCCTAGCCTTACAGCCACATTCCAGCATAAAAGACCTTGGTGAAATTCTCCTAATGTGCGACTATGCAAACATAAAAAATTTAAACCTTACTATCATCCAATCCACGATATGCCCACACTTGCATCAAAACAAGCCACGCTAAATGAAGCCATAAACCACCTGGGAAAATAAACTGACCTCAAACCAACACAAATCAATCAAACATTGATTTACAATGCCACCGAAATAAAAAATAACACATATGAGCTGGATCAATGCCTGGCCCCATACAGTATTGATGCAGCATTCATTACAGAAACTTTCCTTAAACTGCAGCATATATTTAGCATATGTGGATATACAGTTTACAGAAAAGAGTGCCCCACTCATAGAGGCAGAAATGCTATTTTAATTAAGCATGGGATAAACCATCGCCCAATTAATATTACAAGATTATGCACACAGAAGCCCCTAGCATTAATGTATGTAAAAATAATACACATGCCTGCATGACCGTGGTATATAAAGCCCCACACACACCTTTGATTACAAAAGACCTTGAGAAGTTAATGCAGGTCGAACGGGAATATTCCATTGCAGGGGATTTAAACAGCAAACATACAAACTGGGTCTGTAGGATAACAAATGCCAATGGCAGAGTTTTAAACACACGTGCACATGATAATAATTATGTTGTTTTCGTGCCAGACACGTTAACATGTTTTCCAAACTCAGGAGATGCATCTGATATTTTAGATATAGCTCTTAATAATATTGCAGGCCCACATTTTATTATAGAAACAATTATTCAATTAGATTCAGATCACCTCCCAAATTAAACACACATACAATTTGATGCCATTTTCAATAATAATATTTTCAGCCAAAAACTTAGGACAACAGAGTGGGAGCATTTTCAGGAGGACCTTATAGATGCATTAGAATAGCCGCCAGTCATAAACGAAGCTAGTGACTTTAACCCACGCATTAAACTTTTTACAGAAACTGTAGCAAAAGCCAAATTTAAACACACAAAGTTTATTAATAAAATACAGTAAACGAGGCAAATATATCCCGATATTGATTATTTAATAGCTTAAAAAAGACAGGTACGCAATCAGGCGCAGCGAACACGAACTCCCCGGGCTAGGACCGAATACAACAGATTATAAGCCCTCCTTTTTACATAAAGTAGAAGAACAGAAAATTAATAAATTTGAAAATCTTGTTAATGAGGTCGCTAAAAAAAACCCCAAGATATGTAGAAACTTACACGAACACTCTGAGGTATAAATAAACATATTTCTACCACAGCTATATTCATAGATACTGGGATTAAATACACTTTAGAGGACAAAGTCAATTCTATCGCGGACATTTCAGAAAATCAATTTTCCCATAATGAAGACGTAAATGTCACACAATATACACGCGAATTTTACAGTACAAATCAATAATTATTTACAACAAGAAACACACAAAGTTCCAGAAGAAATTACAAGATTTGAACTTATTAAAATAATCAAATCCATGTCTAATAATAATGCAGATGGTACAGAAAAAATAAATTAAAACACTTAGTAAACTACCCTTGTAAGCATTGCAGTACTCACTAGTTATATTTAATGCCATTATAAAATATAAAGTATATCCAGACCTTTGGAAACAACCAGAATTATTACGATACATAATGCTGGAAAAAAAACCCGCACTCCTGCAAAACAGACGCCCAATTAGTTTACTACCGAAATAGTATGAGTAAAATATTTTAAAAAACCTTCCAAAAACACGCCGATGAACGCAATGTAATCCCCGATTTTCAATTTGGTTTCGGGGCAGGTCATTCCACAGCACACCCACTTCTAGAAATGATAAAACTAAAGCTTTCACAGTCATTTGACAAGGTCTGGATTCCAGGATTAATAAATAAACTCATTACCTTTCATTTCCCTCATACGTACATTTATCTGATGGCTCACTATTTGTGGCAAAGCAAATTTATTTAGATAGTGATGTGTGTAACCCAGCGCTAGCCTGTTCACCACACCTCTTCCAATGCACAATTCTACACGTCAACATTAGAGGGCAGTAGCGTCACGCAGTACCACGATGCGACCATGCAAGCTTTAATTGCATAATTTTAATAAGTGTCAGTGTGTGTTCTTTTAAATGGTCATTTCAATTTTAAGAGTGCAGTGTTTGTTTCGATACCATTATTAGTATTTCTACAGTGCGACATGTTCTCAATTGTCTAGTGACACGAACCTACAGTCCACATCATTCACGAGGTGCACTAATGCAATCTGTTAGTACGCATATTGTATAGTGTTTACAATTGTCTTGTCAGTGATTTATGTTAATCCTAATATTTTCAGGGCTGTGTTGTGTTGCCAAAGGCACACACCACCTGTTAGTGTTTTTTTTTTGCGAGTGTTCTTTTCAAGGTTATGATTTGTTGTTGATATTTTGCCAGAGTTCTTTTCGGGGTTATGCTTTGTTGTTTTGCCAGTGTAAGTGTCACGTGATTAATTCGTTCCATAATTTTTCTCGTTCCTATTGACGTAGATTTACAAAGGTGCTTGTCTTCCAGTGTTCAGTGTTTAATGGGTTTTATTTTTAAGAGATCTGGTTGTTTACATTTAGAGTTGTTATGTTTGTTTGCTACTGGCGCAAGTACGACTTCATGAAAGAGTTTACACATTTTAAAGCATGTGATGGTGCAATGTGCAGAATATTATGTAATAATTTAATAATGGTTTAAATAGTGTGCACAAATGCATATGTCTATAGTAAGACATGGAAACAGTACTTTCAGTATTTGGATACTGGACTTTGCCAGTATTCCAACTCATATCAGCTTGAACCAACTGATGTACCTGGCAACGTATCTAGCATGTGGCCAGTAACTTTAGAATATAATAATTTATAAGGTAAGAATTGTTTTATAAATTTATTGTATTTTTAACTTAATTTGTCAGTGTTATAATTTGTAGTGAAGTAATAGGTTTGATACGGGAGAGTTCCCATGGAGCTCCAGCTCTGTTTAAAGATGTGCAATAGTCGAGATGATATTTATTGTGGTAACTCTGTCAATGATAAGTGTGGTTCAATTTTTATAGTTATGTTAAAAGCAAATTTATTTTTTTTTATGAAAGGGTTTCTTACGTTTCATCCTCCGAGTACGTCGTAATAGTCACTTCATTTTATTAATTAATGTTCTCATATATTATATAAGTTAGTCATGTGACATGCAGTGGGAGACTCAGTCAACCAACGAGCTTCGCACCATGGCGTTAGTAGCATCTGAATGGTATAACAGAGTGTACGTGAGCGTGTCACCGTCCCCGGACTTTTCAAATTTTTGCAACCAACCATGTAGCTTATAACAGTCTTAATGTTAATTATCAGAACCTCTTGTGTTGCTTTTGTCTGGGGAGTGATCCACTCTGTACCCAGTTCATATTTAAATGTCTGGCACGTAAGGTCTCACCATAACCATGTAGGCCTAGTGCCATAATTTCTGTGTAAGTGGTCGCCCACTATAACAGCGAAACCTGAGTGTAAATGCCTCCCTTGAGGGTAATGATGTAAATTAAATGAGTCGTTTGGAAAATCTGTCCTTTTATTTATTCGGTCGCTTCTCGGCCATTTTACCGTCTAGTCATAATCACGTAAGAGTTTAAGGCATCAGGTGGCCTAAACAACCTGATAGGAGTAAGAGCATCTGGGGGAAGCTCGGGTAACCCTCATTAGCCTAGGCATGACTGGATACAGTGAGTATGTATTTCTTCATAGTCTACTAGTACAACTACAGTGACTTGGGGACATCGAGGGGGCCACTTAAGACCATCAGGCACACGACCCATTCATCTCTCATACTCCCCACCGAGGGAGCTGGCGCCGACCTGGAAGATCAACAGTAATTTTTCAATTCCTATCCACATAACCTTTCTTCTCGATGGTGCAGCCTAAAATCACGTGCATCAATAGCAACAATGGTTATACAGCTATAAACATGGGTCCAGTGTCCAGCTAAAATATATACACCACAGCCCACTGCCAGTCCAATTATTTGACCCAAGGCTGTAGGGTTGCATTTTCTGTTACAACCCACCATACTAGTTATGGGAACTTTAGTTCCTGGTCTCATGACAGCACGGCCACAGGGGACACATGAGAGATCGGCGGTGTTGTTGGCTGTGTTTGACGACATTTGTGTAAAATAACCTGTGCGATAATCTTTTGTAAATTATAATAATTTATTTGTCTTGTTTTACAAATACCTGCTCTTTATTATTAGGTTTTCAGTTATGTTTGGTGTAAATTTATGCTCATGTTCGTATTGAACTGATTCCTTTTGTTTCATGTGTTAGCTTGCCTGTTTAAGACGTTACTTGTAGTGTGTTCTCGCATATTTAATAATTTATATTCTATTTCATGTTAGCTTAAAATGTAGTTTAGGTACTTTGTTTCACGTTGTGTGTTGCAGTAATGTTTTTGTGCAGTCGTGAGTTGTAGTAAAGTGAAGAAAAGAGAAGTCACCACTCATCAATGCCAACAGGACATTATTAATGTTGCTGAGTCATTTTATGCATCAATCAGGCATGAGATCCTGCAACATCGTGGGAAGAGTGGCAGAAATGATGAAACTCTCCAGATCCACAGTGCTAAGGTATGTTAACAGATTTGTAGTATTAACCATTGCGTTAGTTGTGTGTGTTATGGTTAAGGCTGGATTTGCAATGTCAAACAAGGTTGTACGGACAGTCCGACACGACGTTACAGACCGACTATTTTCGCAACCAAAATTAGTTTGTTTACAATATCCAAACAATTCCCTTCTGCTAAGTGTTGCGGGGCTTTCAGAAAATCCCGTAATAGCTAGTAACTTGGTATGGAGTGTGAAGAGAAAACAAATTATTATACACTATTTTGTTTTGAAAACTTTGTAAACAAAGCATTTTTGGGTATTGGAGCAATTATTTATTTACAGATATTTATTTTCATCAATTCATTATCTTTATGTTATTACAAGATAACCATGATGTACATGCAAATAACGTATGTTTAATGTGAAATTTACCACAGTAGTGAAATCCGCACGACATATTGTTTTGCAAGGTTTTGCTTAATTTTTTCTACTGCCAATCTGTCCGACACCAAACGGAAGTAGAAATATAATCTACTGACGTGTGCCACGTGCCCTCATCCCTAAGACCATTTGTCTGGCAGAGACGTGCAACTCCAGCACAGCAAGACTGTGCTTTCTACTGACGGGCAGTGTGTGCATCCGGTCGCCGACGGGCGATAAGCATCGGTCCAGCGCAGAGAAGTGTAAGGGTACGCCGGTGCAGAGCAGCCAATGGATGCCATACTAACTCCGCAGATGGAAGGACATGAAAATAGACCTGACAATAATAAGATTTATGAGCCCCAGCAGATATGCCAGAGAATTGGTTGTGTTTTATTATTAAAGGTTATATTGCTCGTTTTGTCTATTTGTTCTGTTGTGCATTGTTAATGTAATATAATTTGTCTCATCTTTAATCCAGTATTATATCCATTTCATTCATTAGTGTTTATGTTGAAGGGTTATTTATGTAATTTTTTAATATGAGTTTTTATTTGATTGCATGGTAAAAGGTAGGCAATGCAGGTTGTACCAGAAAGCAGTGCCAATCTAGCATATGGGGTCAGCCAAGGCCCACCCGTGCATCAGGTGGGAATGATATTCAGTGAGTAGCATCGGACGACGGTGGTGAGTGTGTCATGAGCTCCGGCTTTCCCGCGCACGCTGGGTGTCATTCAACATTTTGGTAGGGACACTTCATCGCAATAGACTTTTAATAATTCTAGAACCTTTTTAGCATGTAATCGCCTGGTACACCACCCTCCATTCCCGCGGGAATAACATCGCCTGTTGAAGTTTAATTCTGCCATAAATTATTGTGTCGTAAGACATTTTATCAGTGTAACTGTAGTGGCTGGTCTTTGCCACCCTTCATTGTGTAAGTGCTCTCCTAGAAGGAGGTTTGATTCCATCGAATAAATACGTCTGTGAACTGAGCAGTACGTACATAATTTCGATTGCTATATGCATGTCAGAGGACAGGCCCCAACAATACCCGTGCATATCACGTCTTACATTAATAATCATTGCAAGTGTCAGTTTTAAGTATTGTTCCGTGTCTTATGTGTGTATAATTGCCCATAACAATCTACATACATGATTGATATTGGCTAGTTAAATTCTCCTGCCACGAGAAAGTATCATGGTACATAGACGACCCGCTGGCTACCTTTCAGCAAACATCTACTAGCTCATTGCATCTGGAGTAATAACCGACGAGGCAGAGGTCGCCAGCATCATCGACAAGGAAATTTAGTCTGGTCGGACGGCCCGCATTCCCGAGATCAGCAGAGTCAACAATCATCTTGACGTCGCCTCGACAGCATCTGGCATATATCCGTATAAACCTTATCACAGATCTCTACTTCACCACCCCAAAAATAATATCCAACTCTTCAACAGACTTTTAACCGGCGTAAAAAATGTCGCTCCTCTGTGTAGTGAAATCTACCGCCAAAAACTTTTCCCGCCAAAATTTTTCAAATTTTTCCGAAAGTTTTTCCTTGTTATTGAATTTTGATGCCCTTTCCTGCCCGCAACGGCGAGATGACAACAGGAAGGCATAAGCCAGGGTAGCGGCAGCATCGGGATGCCAGTAAGATGCCATGTAGATGCTAGGAAGTGCATCACATGTCAACAATTGGAGAAGGATTCCATGCTGCAAGCCACGCATTGCCGCTTGGGACATGAGCAGAGGGTAGCAGCGAGAAGGAAAAGTGAAGTAAAGGCTACCCGCCCCCCTGCACACTCTGTCGCCGACAGCAAGGCAACCTTTTGGGAGCACCGCATGTCAGCTGAGCGTCACGTGATAACCCCTACACCATGTACAAGGAGGCCAGCCGCGATGTGAGAGGGGAGGGTGATCCCTCTTCCCCAACCTTGCGTGACTGCATCGATACAACTGCTTTACCACAAACATGGCTTTGTTTACAAACAAAGCATGGCTGGCAGGATGCCTGACAACACTCCAGCTCTGTCGTGTCCGGACTGTTTGCGCCCTATAATAGGCAGTGACCAAGCAGTGAAAGAGAACAGTGAACTATGCCAATGCCGCTGCAAGACCAGCCTCATGAACAACCACATCCGTGACATCCGCGGAACAGTGAAATGTAGGAATCGTTAAATGACACAGAACAATCAGTACCCCACAACACAAATAAAAATTGAGGCCGAACAATTTCCAAATTATACATTTTCCAGGTAATATGACAATCTGTTATGTATTGGCCAGGGTGTCATTTTACTACAATGCATGCAGTGTATGACAAAATATGATCAGGAATGTCTTATTGACACAGAACATAAATCAGCTGTGGGACCTACATTCACTTGTTTATAGTGTCATTTGACATCAACACAGTTCATGCAGGGCTTAAACCTCACACAAATTTTCTACTGTCCAGGATGGGCAAAATATGTGGAAACATGGGTTCGTGAATGTGAATCATGCCAACTCTCTAAACAATGAAATGCTAAGATCGTTAGTCCCTATAGTGCTTCTGTGGCTACTTTTCCATGGGAGACAGTATATTTGGATGTATTCGGACCATTACCCAGGACCGCTGCTGGATTTACTTCTATTCTTTTTGCCATAGATAGTTTCAGTAAATTTGTGTTTCTTTTTTCTCCTTAGATCTATGAAGTCATCAGAAATTTACAAAGTTTTGAGTCAGCGTATGTTTCCTTTGTTTGGGTCCCCCGTGTATCTGGTTACAGATAATGCGACATATTTTGTCTCGTAAGAAATGAAGAACTTAGCTTTTGCTTGGGGAATTAAAATGGTGCAGACCACGCAATTTATCCAAGGCTAATCTGGTCGAGCGGTATAATCGTAATTTGAAGATCGCCTTACGAGCTTTTCAAATGGGAACCCACAAAGAATGGGATGCGACTTTATACCAACTGAATTTAACTTTTAATGATGTTGTAAATGACTCGACGAGAAAAGCTCCAGCTGAAATATTTTTCGGCCGAAGGCTGTTTCATCCTCTAATAAATGGTTGGGGTTTGCATGATTTCTGTAGTGATGCTGTAAAGAAGGATAAAGATCTTGAGATTGTGTGGGAGGAAGTCACTGATAATTTGAGGAAGTATCATGCTAGACTTGCACTCAGTACAATAGAAATCCTGGAATTACATATTTTAAAGTGGGAGATAGGGTACTTCTTGAAACTCATTACCTTAGTAATAAGGTAGCACAATTTTGTGCCAACCTGGCACCTAAGTACGTGGGAGCTTTTGTTATCCGTAGGTTTCTGATTCTGGTAACTGTTTTGCTCGTGGATGAGAAAAATCCTAGGAATTTTGTGAAAGGGCATCTTTCTCAATTGAAACTTTCATGATTTTATATTTGTGTATGGACAAGCATTGTTCACTAAGGTGAAGTCTTGTAGGGACTTCGTTTTGTATAGGGTTACATTTTTTGTATTTTTAGGGTGTCGTGCAATTATCATAATTATTTTGGAGTAATATGTGATTCTTGTTTTTAATTAGATTTTATTAGTTGTACTGGTCCCCAACTCCGTGAGTTCTCTCATTTCAGGCTCATTTCATTACTGTACTCATTTTCATTTAGTGTCAATATGAATTGTGTTCAGTTTATTTGTTTATGTAATAAGTCAGGGACTGCCAAAGAGAGTCAGTCCTTAGTATAGTAAATGGATAGGATTTGAGAGTAGGGACTTTGGATAGGGGTTCGGGTCCCCACAGTCAGCGCTTGTTTTCCTCTCATGTGGATTCGAGAGAAGAGAGCTTTAAAGGTTTGACTTGCTCTGAGTTGTTGGAGCTGGCATCAGTTTGTCGGTACATTTCTTCTGATCTGTTCCGAGTCTTGGTTCCTGGCTACGAGCATGCTGGTTGAAGGTGATCCTGGGAATGCTGCTGGTCGGGGGTTTCTGCAGGACCGGCCATCCTGAAGTGATTCCTGGCTGATAGACCCCTGGAGTCATCTTGCAGGTGGTGTTTCGATAAGGGTGCCTGATGAGATGCTATTAGTGTTTCATGTACGCTCCTTAGCATAGGGAAGTCATACAATTGACTGGCCGATTTTGACTGCCTTGCTACGCATCGACATGACTTCGCGGGTTTCGTTCGGCTGTCAATGGTGTTACAACAAAATAAATAAACACTGCAGAAAATGAATTTTAAAATAGTATTTTACACAGATTTAATAGTAAATAATAGTGGTGGAATGCGAACTTACGTTTATTATTGCAGTGATGTACAATTTACGAATACGTGTTGCAAAATGGCAAGTGCTGACGCCCGAAATGGGTGACATGTATTGAGGTAGTTCAGGACTCTGCTGTGTTGTAGCGCTGGGGTCGCGGGCGCGGCTGATTGCGCCTCGCTGTTTGAATAAGTCTCTTGAAAATTCTATACCGGAAGAACGTGGTAGGAGTTTTTCCCCTCCAATAAATTTACATATAAATACGACCCGATAGCCGACCTGTCTTCAGAGACGCTCGGCTGTTGGGGACGTTGCACAACGATGGAGATACGTTAAGTAATTGAGATTAAGGCCTCCTGGACAAACATAGTAGTCGTGGGTTTGTAGCCCTTAGAGTTCAAATTTAAAAAATATTGTAGCTAGACTGGATTTTTTGGTAGTCTCAGACTTAAGTAAATTGTGAAACAAAATGGCTAAAAATATAAAATATTGCGTTTTGTTTTCCATAAATGTAATGCCTTATATATTCGTAACATAATTTGTTACATTAATGAAAGATGTGTCTATGCCAGCCAAAACAGGAAAGGTTTTCTACCGTAGAGCTGTTAGAAACTTTGAAAGTCGGTAATATAAAATATTAGGTCAACGTACTACTTGGTGGTTCCTTATGAATGATACATTTTAAGGAATTATGAAATTTTTTAATGCACGGCAATGTATTCAGAGGTTTTAAAGGCTGAAATGTTACCAGCCAGCAAGAAATATATATATATATATATATATAGTAGTTTTTATTGTAAAAATTGGCATTTGTAGTTGTTAGTACATGTAGTTGGGTGATGTGGAGAAAAAAATGGATACAAATACAAAGTTAGTCTACAGAAAACTCATATGTTGGTATGGTGATTTTTTTTTTTTTTTACAATATCACTGCCATTTTTCCCTGGAAGGATATTTCTGTTTCCTGCTGCGATCTTGCGGTTGTGTTTTCTTGTAGCGCAGCGTCTTCGTTCAGTCCTAAGTGAAGGGCTGAAAGAATGGCGTCATTGGGCGCCTACCAAACATGTCCGACAGGCAAGCGTACAGTACGACCCTGGTGCCCATTCAGTCGTAAAGCTGTAAAGTACACCCTCTTCTAGGAATTCCCGCTCACGTTGTGGCGTGAGTCACGTTAGAAATTGAGCACGCATCTGCTTCGGTCGGAAGTCCACAGACGAAACATTCTGTGATTTGAAGACATTTTAAATCATTGAATTCAGCGCTCCAGTGGCAGTGACGTGCGCCGATAAACTGACTTTTGTTTCTGGACACTTCAATGTCCATCCTGTGATTGGGTGTTTCAATACTGTAACCCGTCCAAAGGGAATTAAGATTTTTGGAGTATATATGGACCTGCGAGGGGGCTGTCTGATCAGAGATGGCTTCCTCGTGGGGACGAACACCCAGCTGAGATAAGTATTTTAAAACCAAAAATATTTTTAAAATGTAAGAAACGTTCTTAATATAGGCCCTTATGGCAGCTTCAGGAAGGACCAAGTTTCAGTTCCTTAATAGGAGACTGAAAAATCAAAATGATTACAATAACCACATTATGAACTTATTTTCCTTTTAATGAAAACAAATGTGAATTTTAAAAGGAAAAATGGCATTTTTAACTGGATTTGTGTCCTTTAAAATTTTGAAATTTGGTTAAAATTTCAAATATTCGCTTGGCCTCAGTACCATATGTGTATGGCTAGTAAAATATATTATATCAACACATCGTAATGAATAAATATTTTGGTTGGATTTTGGTGGCCTTCAGCTTGCTTTAATAACCAGTCAATGTTAAAATAATTAAAAAATTAACATAGTATTTTATTGGTGGCCCTTTGTAGATCGATGGGCCAGTGATTGTTAAAGAATTCAAAAAAGATAATTACTGTTTTTGGTGACCTACAATTGCTTTAATGACCAGTAAATGTTAAAGATAATTCATAAAATAGACATAGCATTTTCTTGGTGGCCTTTTGTAGGGCTATTGGTCAGTAAATTTTTTATAATCCATAAAATAAACTTTGACTTTTTGGGTGGCCTTCTGCTGCTTGGTTGGCCGGAAAATTGTACCAAAATTCATAACATAGACATTGTGGTATTGGTGTCCTTTGGCTGTTCTAGTCACCATAATTTGACTTTAAAATAATAAAAGGAATGTTTCTTTTTATACCTCAGGCTATCTTAGTGGCCAGTAATTAAATGATTTCCTTTGTTTTCACAACATGTGCTAAGTCAGAAATTAAAGATCAGAATTTTTATATATTTTAAAAAATACAGCAGTCGTAAAATAATCTCCTGTGGGAGATTTTAAGGGAGCAGTCATTTTCTCTTTAATTTATTCTAGGGTTGTCGGGATTGCTGTACATTTTATTTGGTCCAATATGTTATTATATATATATGTATATAATATTTTATAAGTATATATATATATATATATGTATATATATAGTATCTGGGATGTGAATAAGGCTAGGTATGCCAACCAAGACAGAGTAAACATATAGTACCAATATAAAGTAAATGTATACTCTTGCTGTGTCAGTATGTACTGACTTATATTTAAACTACTGAAGGATAAAATTTTAAATTTAAATAAATAGTGTTTTTCACAGTTGCATAGGAGCAAAAATGTAATGTATGAAGAAATCCTTGTAGAATTTTCTATCCAGATCTATACCTTGTGGGAGCATTATTCTGTGATGCAAATTGTAGATCTACTTGTATGATCTCGAAAACAGAACAAAAGATCAAAACGAAATATTAATTTTAAAAAAATAGGAATGCAGTTCATGTTTCCTAATGTCTCCCATTACAGTGCAATTTTCTCATTGGGGTGTTTCTGAAGTGTATTCATTTTCAGATTTTGATAATAAGTTTTTTTTCCTAAAATATTTGTCCAAAACATAATCATAATAAAAAATTTTAGTTTTTTGGTGAAATTCTTTTTCAAAAGCCAGAAATTTATTTACAAAGCATTGATTTCTTATAAAGTGGAAATACAATTATAAATATGTTTATATTTAATAAGATTATACAATTATATTCACTGAAGGAGGTTTCTAGCAATACAAGGTAACAAAGAGCTATATCTTGGTGAACTTCTTCGCAAAAGTCTCTATTTTATTTTCGATTTTTTTTTTAAATTTTAAATATAGTTTAAAATAAATTTTTATTCACAATAACACTATACAAGTAATTTTCATTGAAGTAGATGTATAGCAAGTGTTAATTATTGAATTCAATATTTTTGATGAATTTTTAAAAAAAGTTTGTAATTTATTTCCAAATATTGATTTTTTAAATAAATTTCTAATAATATTTCAAAATAAATTACCATTTAATTATATTCTATGTGTATCTTTCACTGAAGAGATGTCAAGCCAAAAATACTGTACATTATTAAGCTTATGTGTTTATATATATATATATATATATATATATATTAATGCAAACATGTGTAATATATTTACGAAATATCAATTTCTTTAACATAAAAATTTTATATTAAATTAATTAATATTATTAATATCCTTTAATTTTTTTCTAAAGTAGTTGTCCAACACATATTCATTATTCATTTTAACTTATAATGAAATTCTTTCACAAAACTTGAGATTTTTTTTACAAAATGTTATATAAGTATTTTTTAATAAAGTAGTCCGGCAGATATGTATTATTAAATTTCAATTTTTTTATGAAATTCTTTTAAAAGTGCCAGTAATTTATTTACATAACATTGACTTTTCATAAAGTTAATTTTTAATAATTTTCTAAAATTATTTTAACTGAAGAATGTTTCTAGCAATGCCTGTAACAAACTGCTACATATTGGTGAATTTCTTTGCAAAAGTCATTAATTCATTTTCGAAACTTTTTTTTTTATTTGTAAAAATTTTTGAAATTAATTACTATACATAACACTATACAAGTTATTTTCACTGATGCATGTATCCTGCAAGTGTAAATTATTGAATTCAATTGTTTTAATTAATTTTTTTGCAAAAATCTGTAATTTAATTACAAAAATTATTTTTTATAATGTTCTAAGAATAATTCAAAATAACTTAGCATTTAATAATATCCTACAAGTTCATTTCACTGAAGAGATATTCAGCAAGTGCTGTACGTTATTAAACTTACTTTTTTTAGTATATTTCTTTGCAAAAAACCTGTAATATATTTACAAAATATGGATCTATATATATACTTAAAAATTATTAATTATAATAAATTAATATTACTAATATCATTTAAGCTTTTCTAAAGAAGTTGTCCAACACATCTTCGTTATTAAATTTTAATGTTTTGGTTAATTTCTTTTACAGCAGTCAGAAATTTATTTACAAAACATTGCTTTTTTTATACAGTTGTTATAACATCTTAAAATAAGTTAGTATTTAATAACATTATAGAAAAATTTTCACTGAAGTAGGTTTCCAGTAATGCAAGGTAACAAAGTGCTATACCATGGTGAACTTATTTGCAAAAGGCTCTAATTTATTATCGAAACATTATTTTTTTAATTTGTAAAATTATTTTAAAAATTATTTTATTCATAATAACAATATACAAGTAATTTTCACTGAAGTAGGTGTCTAGCAAGTCTTAATTATTGAATTCACTTGCTCGCCATGAGATCAACGAAGAGTACGATACCGGCTGACCTGTCATCGGAGGACCGCCTCAGGTACGCAGGGGAAGGTTCATCAGAAGGAGCATCAAGTCCAGCCAGGGACAGCATCAAGTCCAGCCAGAAGAAGGATCATCGAGGGGTCCGAAGAGCAGTGACAGCATCAGCAGCAGAGACGACGAGTCGACGGAACAGCGGGTCTCGAACCCTCCCCGCCGCACCAAGCATCAGCATCTGCATCGGCCGGCGTGCACCACTTGTGACGGGGACAAGCCTCCTTCGGCGAGCACGGGCAGCGGCACTTCACCAGCATCAGCAGGGTCATCGCCCTGGAGCATCGGCAGGCAGCGCAGCACAACATCATCGCACGCCTTGCAACCTGAGGCCCGCTAACAGCTGCAACCGCCAGCATCCTATTGCGCCTAGCGGCGTGGCAGTCCCTTGGGGGTCTGCGAGGACCAAACGGTCACCTGAGAGGGGGTGTTTGACGTTTTCCTGACGTCCACATGTCCCTTATGCCCGTTTGTTACATCGCAGACGCAATAACCACACCGCAACACTCGACCGATCAACATTAGGTCGCGGTCTCGATCAGTGCAAGTCGGCAAGAACGGTGTTTAATCTTTTCTTGCCGCCCTGTAACTCGTGGCCCCAGGTCATAATATTTAACACCCATCACAAGAGATAACTCTCGTGATGAATGGATATGTGGCCTAAACGAATGTGTCCCATGGAGTCACGACCATTGGAGGGAACATTGGGATAAGCGGCGCCGCTTATTCCCACATATTTCCGATGTGCACGACGTCGACGGGCCCCGTGGCTGAATCTGGAGTGCGACGTGGCTTCAAGTAGTGTCAAAAGACGGGGAATTGCATTCCCGCAGGAAGTGTAAAGTGGCGAGCTGCTCCCTAGCCGTATTAATTAATAGGAGCATTTTTAGGCATTTTTTAGTAATGATTGCACCACAATTAACTTGGGAAACCGCCCGCTCCAGCATATAGAATAGATAACATACCATAGGAGACAGGGCGTAGCTCCGCCCCTGTGATGAAATCAGTGTGTCTTCACATCCATACGCATTCCTGTAATTATAACCATTATGACAGACACCGATTTTAATAAGTTAATTATAAGAGTGTACATGTAATCATCTATCGATAATCAGCCACCTGAGGCATCATTTTATTTAATATCGCCCTTCAAGTGCGGTGACATAATGGTGACATCACATAGCCATATCTGGGGCTCTGATGTTCACGGGTATGTCACCAAAGTGTTTTAGTTTAGTAATCATAATTATGTACGATGCCAATTTCATTTATCATGTTGATTATTAAGTTCTGTTTTCCCATGTTTTCGATCTTGGCGCCGGATTCCCCGGACGTGCGGCAAAGCCGACGCCATGTCGTTAGACTTCAGCACTCCAGACAACAGGCAGGGCCGGCGATAAGCTCCGCGTTACCCCTTACCCCCCTAGGCTGCATTTTATTTCATCGCAATAGTTAAAATTAATCCAGGAACTTTTATTACTTTACTAGCCGAGGTGAGGCCATCCTGCACCCTGAGGTAGCATACCAGGACTTCATGCTTGAGACGCGTTTTTCATTGAATTATAACTTAAGGACTATGCCTTACTTCCACAGCAGTGACCACCGGCAGGTCCAGAGTGCCAGATCCGCTTAACCAAGGGTACGCATTTTCATGTGCAGCCACGTTTCATTGTTCCTTTGCGGTAATGAAACAGTCATACCATAGTTATACATGTTTTATTGTATTAACTCTCCGTAGTTCATTGGGTCCTGCGCCCTCATAGCAGCATCTACTTTAAAGAGTTTTTCACTGTATATTTTGTATTTACAGGATCGGCCTCCCTCAAGCAGAGTAAATCCGGTGATATCATAAGCGTGCGAAGTGGCCGACAGCTTTGCCCCCAAAGGAAATATTTTACATTCAACATAATTTAACTGACAATTAAATAAGCTCGCCTTCATACTGACCGCGTATCCAGAGTCGCCATCGGCCGTACGACCCCATTTAACATCGTTCTCTCTACCGAACATTGCGCCGGGCACGTCACCAGTTCCTGTTCTCCACCTGCTCCCAGGCGGGACACGAACACAACCCAGCATCTCTGGAGGCGCAACACGTCAAGTGTCTTTCCCAACTCGGGCGAATAGAACATCAGTCTACACCAACAAGCCACATTCCCATGTCAAGTGGTTTTCCCAACTTGGGTGAATCAAACAACAGTGTAACATCAGAGTGCAAGGAGAGCACCAACAACACGTCGGTAGCCTGCTCAAAACAACACGTGGACAATAGGCTACGCGACAAAGGTAAAAGTGCTTCACAATGAACAGCTACAGTAATTGGTGAGTAACCTGAGACCTTCAGACAACTATCAAACACCGCAATTTAGACAGCACAGTCAACATTACTATCAACATCAATAATATCAAGGACTTTTATGTTTTCATTTGCCACACTATTTGTACAACTATTCATTTGTCAATTTGTCAAATTTGTTTACACTGTAGAGCGCATAAATGTTATGTCAACAGACGTACAGTGAATCAAGTGGGGAATAACATACGTCAACTGACGTCTAGTGAGGGCCTGCATCTGTCAAAACAATCCACTAAGCCGGGTTGTTTACTTGCAACGTCATCAGATGTTTTAACTTTTGTAAACTTACACTGGTTAGACGTGACAACAGGTAATGCAACAGACACAATTGTAAGCCAAAACAAATGCAAGTCGAACACACCCACTCGACTCTGCAAGTGTAAATTATATATAAAAGTGTACCTTTACTCAACACTGCATGGCACAAGCAGATATGCCTAAGTAATTGCGATAGTATTTTGTAAACAAGCGCACGTGGCGTTTATCAACGTGTGCAGTAATTGGCAACAGGTATCACAACGAGCAAAGTAAGACGGTATTTTAATGCAATACCAGTCAGCAATTTTAGATACAAAAGCAACCTAAATGTAATTTCATTATTTCCAGAGCTTTTCCGGAAAATTTTGCAGCATTTTTCAGTAACGAAATTTTCAAACTTTTTCAAAAGAAGCTATAAACTTTCCAGTGTTTTCCCTTGGACAGTAACGAATATAAGTGCAACGGTCAATTAAATAAATCTTTAAAACTTTTCTGAGCATTTTTCAAAATAATTAAAAATTCTAAGTCAACAAAACTTCTACAGCCATTTATCAAGAGCATCTTTGCAAAGCTTTTCAAAGCTGTTGTGCGGCAATCATAAGTCAACAGCCCACATCTAATTTTCAAGAATATTTTCAAAGTAATTTTTTTTCGTATTAAAGCAAGCAGTATGCTGGGAATACACACGTGTCACTCGCGCAGCTGGAACATGTGTTCTTAGCGGGAAGCAAGGCGCCGCGAGAAACGGTAAATACCCCCCCCCCCCCTTCTTCTTCGTGAAGTGCGACAAAGGACAAGTCGTGTAACAACGCAATGTTTGACCTTGAAGCCCGCTTTCCACAGCACGCGATGGTACGAGATACTGTCCGGAAGAATTTGAATTGGTGTACAAGCGCAGGCCAAGCGAAACCGTTATGTTTGACGTGTATACAGCCCACAATAGGTACGAATCCCTTTGAAGAAGTAATATGTCCGTGTAGAGAAACATAGGATTTGAGTATTCGCAAAGAAAGAATAACCATGCCAAACAGAGCCCGAGTGGGCAAAACGTAGAGTTGAACACCAGGTGGTACACCAGAAATTTCATGTGGCGACTGTGGCAAATTACAACCCATGCAAAATGAACAAGGTTTGCCAAGCAAATTTGTTTGTCAATGTGAACAGCCGCACTTAATCGTTTTCAACTCCGCATTATATGTGATTACGCATTGCAAGATGGAAGGTGTGCGAAACAAATTACGTGTGCGGAAAGGGGAAACGAAACCGTAATTTATGTACGGTGTGCACGTAGTTTTAATCCGGAATGTTTGAGCCGGACTGAAAAGGCCACCACAGATCAGTAAAGCCGTTTTCTCTGCGAAACGTACGAGCGCATTCTTTTCAGAACAGACAAAATTTCCAAAGCAATCAAAACAGAATATTTACAAACGCATTAACAGTGTCGACGGGAAACTTGCAGTCAAAGGTCACAAGGTCGCGCGTGGACGCAAAACGCACTGGCAATGTCTGACCGGGCAAGACATGGCAAATCAAGCCGTCGGGAGAGTCCGCTGCGGACAATGAGCGTTCCAATCGCCGCGGTCAGAAGTCAAGTCAGTAGTGGGGGCGGAATTGTCTAGCGCACATCACTGTGCGCGGGAACATTCACGACGGGCCAGTGTGTACCAAAGTCCACTGACACATTCAACACCCTTACCCAGGAGAACAGAAGAACCGCAGAAAGAGACGTCACAACCCACGCGTGTCACGTACCGGCAACAAAACGATCATAATAATCCAGAATTATTTACAGCAATTACAAGAGTCGTCGAAGCCGGTACAACCCCGGCCCGATTTCAACGGTTACCAACTTTCCAGGCCTACCAAGTGAGGACCCGTAGGCATTCCTAAACGACTGCACAACGCATTTAGAGAGAAACAGGATGTGCCAACAAGAGTGGCCAAATTGTATAGGGACTCAATTGGCCGGCGAGGCAAGTAATTGATGGAAAACAATCAGTCATTACGGTATTGAGTGGGTAGAATTTCAAATACAGCTTTCAAAGTCGATTTGCCAATACCTACTCATCATTGCAAGCACAGAGCAGGGCTGTACTAGAAGTGCCAAAAGCAGGTGAATCCCTGACCGCGTTTGCAACGAGGAAAATAGGGCAAATCAAAAACTTTCATCCACACATGAGTGAGCGTGAGATCCTCGAAGTAGTTGCGTCAACTGTAAGAATGGAAAACAGGCTAGCAATGACACTGTTTAATTCACAGTAGCACGGAGGACTTCATGTGCTCTGCCGAATTGCTGGACCAAGCCAGCCGAGAGCAAAACGCCGCGACTAAAGAAGGTGACGGGTACCATTCGCGCCAGAGAAAAGACGTAGAGCAAAGAGAGCGGACAGAGGAGCAACCGGCAGTGAACAAGGTAGTAGGAGCAGGTGCGTTCCGGACAAAAACATACCCAGAACCCAGGATGGAATCGCGGACATTAGCAACCTCGGGCATGGTAGGATGACCACGTGAACCGCCATTTGCGTGCCTTTATTGCAAAGGAGAAGGCAAAATGTATTGGCACAATTAATGGCCAAAATGCAACCAACCGTAGAACATCAACAAACCACCAATTGGAAATGGACCGTTGGGGTAGGTGAGCCGGACGCTGACTACCCCAGGGCAAAGGGCCCCCGTGGTACAATACCTCCTCAACAAGTAAAGCAGGCAAAAATCAGAAATCAGCAACCCAGCATACAACAAATCGATGTACCTGTGGAACCAGAAATCGGGGCCGAAGACCTACAGACAGGCGTTTTAACTGCGCAATTGCAGTGCACAGACACAAAACATCGTGTCACCTCCATCATGCAGAGTGAACAGGAGTGGTGGCGAATGAACGGCACGCGCATCGAGACACGACTGCATCGACCTGAAGCAGCCTGGCAGCTGTACGTGCCCAAAAGTGCACAAGCACAGGTGCTACATCATGCACATAATGCACTATTTGCAGGCCACCCTGGTACATCACAAACCACAATAAATGTGCAGAACCATTTCCACTGGTGCGGCGTTACGAGAAATGTCCGGCAATACATGAGGGGCTGCATAAAGTATAAGCTCTGCAAGACTAGGAGAGCAGATGCAGTAACACAATAACAACCACGAAAGCCGCAGGAGCCATTCGAGTCCATCTCGCTGGACCTGATGGGGCCATATCTATGCATCTCTAATGGCAAGATATTCATTCTTGTGGTGAGTGACTTGTTCTCAAGATAGACGGAAGCATACCCGGTTTCCATTGCATGGGCGCGCAACATAGCCCGTGTACTGGAGACCGAATTCTACCCCCGATGGGGCTACCCACTCACCATCTTAACAGACAATTGTACATAATTTACAGGGCTAGTATTGGAGAGAATTGTGTACGAGGTGGGTAGTCCAGCATCATACAACGGCCGTTTACTACCTGCGGGCCAACCAAACTGAGAGAAGGCATCAAGACCTCAAGACTCAGTTGCGCCTGCGGGTAGGATCAAACCATGCAAGATGGGCTGAACATCTGTCCGTGGCCTTGTTCACAATCAGACGGAGGGTGAACCTAGCCAAAGGTAAATCACCAGCTGCCATTCTGCAGGGAAGGGTGCTGCCTCCCTGGGGAATTCTGGATCCGACAGGCAAACAGCGACACAACAGAAAGTGCCGCAGGCAGGCGACAGCGCCGAGAGCAAGACCTGGAAAATACACTCATTCACCAGTAGAGGTACATAGGACAGTAGGTACCAGCAACAACACGCCCACCAAAGAGGCTCAGGCCCTGACAACATGTTTACGTCTGCGAGCACAGGCTGAGCAGCGCAATGCACAACTTTTGTCTAGGGTTTGCCCCTAAGTGGAGCTGTCTACTTGTTGTTGTCAAAGCACTGGGGTATACAACTTACCTCATCAAGATCAGGAACAGGCGCAAGGTGGCCGTACACCACGACGACCTTCGCCTACTCATGCAAGGATCCAGCACAGAGGCTCCTGGGCAAGAGGAAGGGCCCAATGGCCAAGAGCATGTAGCAGAAACGCCCAATGGCGAAGCAGAGTCAAGCTCAAGCACGGATGGGAGTGCTCTTCGGCACCTTTTTCCCACTGCCACACCCGGTAGTCATACGCCCATAAGGTTCCAGAGGAATAAGAGAAGCAATAGGAATAGGTCACACCGTTTCAAACAGATTATGGCATCAACATCGCAGGCACTGCAAACCGAAGTGAGCCAGACTTCTAAATTACTTGACCAATTTAAATAATTCAAACGATATTACGACATATGCTGTATGCAGAACACAATTATACTAAACTTATTGATCCAGCGCCTAAGGAGATTGGTGATATTGATGTTCGTGATATAATATGTTGAAAGACTTTTCCAGTTCATGAGGGGAAAGCTGATAATATTGTTGTACTTAGTGTATTTGGTAATGCTTCTTATGTTATCGCATAATAAGATGAAGATGGAACTTGGTGATCAGATTTGGTTGTGTCGTAAATTAGTTGGACTACTGGCGATATGCATATTCTTGGTCATGTGGAATTGAATTGTATTTTCATCTGTAATCATACATTCCGATGACATATTCTTATCTGCCTGAAAAATACGAATCCGTAGACTCGTCACTCGATACACTTTAAAGTTTAATAAAAATGCTTAATAAATACTTAAAAAAAAGTATATAAGTTAAATCTTAAATAAAATGCATGTAAGTTAAACCAAAATAATTAAAAATATAATTAAAAAACATGGGGAAGTACGCAACAACACATTATCGTCACAAGTACAACTCTCAGCTCTTCGATAACGAATTTTTAAACATTCTGTGGCAGTCACTGTTACCGTCAATGGCAGACCAGACTATTGGGCTCCGTAACGACACGTACGAGGAAATGGTAGAGAATTTGAAACGAGTTGAACTAAGGACACGAAACCCCGATACAGAAAAGTTCAATATGGAGATAGCAAATTTAAAACAGGAGATTGCCAAGCTCACGATTCAGGCACAACAAAACACGCACACAACAAGTAATGAGAGCACATTTCACCGTGGCGCTCGAACATACAGGTCGCTGCCGCGTTATGCAGGCCCACCCAGACGTAGTTACGATCGCCGAGATCGCCAATCGCGACGCGATTTCCACATGTACCAGAATACACGAAAAAGCACTCAGCAGTACTATACGGGTAGGTTGATTACAATCGCATTTTAACCCTAAATTCCATAAATTTCAAAGCTTTTTTGCCTTCAAAATGGTACAAATAAAATTACAACACAAAAATCGTGAACGAATACTGAACATCATATTTCGTGCAAAAATTAAGGAAAAATCAGGGCACAATGCAACAATTCAAGTAAACTTAGAACAAAAAATGCAAGCCTAGTCAAAGCAAAAAAATTAAGATAATTAAGTCAAAATTTTATAAATTAAGCTAAAATCAAATGAAATATTATGTTATTATTCTTTATATATTGTATTCGAAACACTGTTAATTTTTTAAAAACTTCTTCTAATGTTCAAATTTGTCACCAATTTTTATAAGTTTATCTTCATCGCAAACACTATCTAAACTCATTAACGGTAATTTTTGTAGATTTCGATAAAATTTGAAAACTTCATATCGGAGTTTGGGAGACTTCATATTTATTTATGGTGTACACTGAAAAAATTGATTTTGAGCCTCCTTTTAAAATCTTAAGTTACTAACTTAATGGTAATTCCAGCGAAACAATTTTATTTAAAAAGAAAAAAAATTATTTAGAATTATTAAAATAACTTTTTATTCGATTTAACAATTTTACTGTTTGATTCAAATTAATAGAATTGATATATTTTAAGAGAACTCAATAACTTGCATATCTTTCCCACTTGTTATTTATGTCAAACCTTTAAATGCTATAGAAAATTGTTTCTCATTTGATTTTAAAGCATTTTTATCAAACCTATTTACATAGCGATCTGGTAATGTAATTTAATAACTTACCATCGAGAATACAATTTATTTTTCTACCAAACTTAGATTCATAAATTTTAAATTCTGTAGCTTCATAACATCTATTAATTTCGAGGTCTTGTAGTTTAGTCAATTCATATGAATTGTTTAACTTTTTAATCAGTGTATCCATTTTGCCTAATTTATGAGAAATAAATATATTTATTAAAAATAAAAGAAAAAAATTATTTTTTATTTTAAATTTTCTTCCCTTATAAATAAAATGGAATAGACATTCTGTAATGAAATGTAAAATAATACTATATGTAAGCAATGCAAGAAGTGTGGTGAAGTATTAAAATTGAATGTTTTTCATCGCATGACCACACAAAAGATAAACATATTAACACATGTAAAAAATCTTAAAGAGAATATAGTAGAAATCAACATGATTTCAATAAAGAGTAAGTATTGTGAATGTGGAAAATATGTATCTAAACTATATCTCAAAAAGCATAAAAATATTAAATTATACATTGCAAATGAAAATCGCCACAGTGATTATTCAACTAATGTGTTTATATTATGTAAAGAGAATAAACCTATCGAATCATTTTATCCTCATAAAGCTATTATAGACAACCACACAACAAAATGAAAAAAATGACCCCATGACCTTGAATGACATTGAAATCAAACACTCGAGAAAAACATAAAAGCCAACAAGTATAATTCATTAGACTTCCACCGCGATATTAGATGCAGACTACCTCAACCTTGACCCCATAACCTTGAATGGCATTGAAAACTAAAACTCGAGAAAAATACATAAAAATTAACAAGCATAATACATCACAGACTACTTCCACCATATTGTATGCAGACGACCTCGACCTTGACCCCGTGACTTTGAATGATTCTGAAAACAAGAACTCGAGAAAAAATACACAAAAGTCAGCAAGCATATTACATTGAAAATTAAACCTTGAAAATTAAAACCTGAAGGAAAAATTGTACATTTTCCACTCGCTCATATGTCAAACACCAATCCACACACCAATACACACCAATCCACACCAATTTACACCTATAGTCGCAACAAACCAGACACCAATTCACACCAATCCTTCAATCAATCTCAATCCTTCGATCGATCCCAATCCTTCGATCAATCTCAATACTTCGATTGATCCGTCGATCAATCCTTCGGTTTTTCATCTGACTCTATCCACACATATGTAAAAAAAAGATTCACCTACTGTCTCCAAAATTTGTGCACGACGACAGAATTAATGTTTGTGTATGCAATCAACTATCCGTGCATTTTTTAACTTAAGTATTTATTATCATTCTATATGCAGATCTTTACGTTTACAGGCTAGTGCTCTCATACTTTAAAGTAGTGTGGGTTAAAAGGATACGACACTAAAAAAAGACAAAATAATGATTTTATAATAATAATTTATTATTATTTGTTAAATATAACTTCGGAAGAACGAAGTTCATCACATCATCTGGCATAACCCCGATCCTTAACCTTTCTAAATGATAGTAACCTCCTCTTTCATGTTCGAGTTATCCCCACCTCTTTGCAGCTCAATCAAATATCTAAGTCTGTCTACAAGTTTGTTGGGATCTTCGGTAAACATATCGTCATTAGACTCGGCGTCTTTTGCCTTCTTCGCATCACTTGTCGCAGGAAATGTGTGGGAACATCGAGGGAATAATCGTCGCCTTCAACACTATCAGTGTCATCATAGTCATCAACAGTACTCTCTTCATGATCTTCTTCACCTCCTGCCTCATCCTTGATATCAAGTTTACTTACCTTCGTAGCAGGAGTTGTATGTTCACCAGTATTTAGAGCTGATGGTCGTTTGTTTTGAAGTTTGTTGACTTCGCGCGAACGTCTTGCAGGTGTACATTCCGCGCAAACCGACTCAATCGTTCCGTCTTTAGCATTGACAGGTTCGCCATAATCGTCTGCTGAAACAGCACCCGTCGATGTAGCAGGAGGTACTGGCGTCATCACTTGCTTGTTCCTAGTGATGAACGCTTGCAGATCTCGATATGTTCCTTCATTGTATCACCTTGAAAAAACTACGTGTGCCCATTGTCGTAATCTTTCATCGCGTGGAAAGGTGTATTCGTACAAGTGGTTCTCTCATGCCGACGGGCATTTTGAACGAAGAAGAAAACTCTGTCGCACGTTGGGCGCCACAAATAATCTGCAACGTGATTGTGTACTACCACGTTGGAAGCCAGATATGTTTACGTTTAATGTTTACCTTCGCTAACACCTAGCTATAATATGAATAGGAGTATATCTGTGTTCATCCTACACAGTAGGATATTTCAATGCCATAGACTCTGTTGATCTTTAGATGACAAATAAAAATAAGCATTATAAACCCCAACAACAATTTACAACTGCGTCATGTTAATTAAAAACCTTTATATGCATACTTTTACAATTTTTTTTTCTAACCTATCATAATTATGAGTGTTAAATGTTAGTCCGAGGTAGGATCGGGGAGCTAATTTGTAATACAGGAAGTTGGTGTGTTTTTACACATACAAATTAACATCAACATAATGTTTATTGAGCCATGCATTCACGTATTTTCACCAAAGACTAGTAGAATCCTCTGAATTATTAAGGACATTTGTGTAAAATTACATGTAGCCTACTGTAGTTGTTTTTTTTTACACATTACACGTACAAAATGTAAAATTACCAAACATTTGTTTGTGTAGATTTACATTTATTGTTTACAGTGTACGACTGGGAAATGCTAGCTTTCCTTCCCTGGGCTACTTAATCTCTCGGCCCACAGCTGCCAATGTGTAATTTGGCGCTTTCGAGCAATTTCCAACATCACTTTTTCCCAATCGGCAGGCCGCTGCGTGCGGCAGCTGAATGTAGGCCTCCGCCTCTTCAGCGCGGAAGGAGGTTTGTGTGTTCGACAACCGGTTTTAGATATTTAACTAGGAACCGAGAATGAAAGGAAATAAAAAAACTAGCTGGGAGACAGCCTTGAAGGGAAAACACAGATCTTCCAGCAATATCCCTACGATCATCCTTGACGTGCGGCTGAAGAACAGGATCCTCTTACTGTTTCCTGTCACGTAAGATGTGCGCTCTCTCATCTCTCTCTCTCTCACTCTCACAATATTTCTCTGTTTCTCTCACACATACATTTTTCAAACGATTTCAACTGCCAGTATAAATAAGCGTAGTAGGAATACTCACGTCTCGTAAGTAACTTTAACAATATAGATGACAGTAAACACAATCCTGATATAAACATTTCTAATTTAATTTTTTTGGATCCAAAAGGCAATCAAAAAACATAACAGCAACTAGTTACGAAAAATTCCTTCTTGGAGTTTTCCAGTGTTGTATACATATATTTATTTTCTCGGCCATAGGTTGCTTATCTTTTTTTTTAGTATTTTTTCGTGCGCAGTCCTGTTTTTTCCATGACAGACATCTGCATCGCAATGGCGAATGTCCAAAAATCTCCATCTTGTCAAACTGTGAAATTATTGTAAAAGTAAAACATGTTAACAAATTTGATCATTCTTACAAATGTTCACACTTGTTTACCGAACACTTTTAATTCAACGTTAAGACATGGAACTTCTTTCTCTCCGTTGTTACCAACTTTACTCGGTGCAAGCCAGTCAGTGTGCCAATTAAAATATATTCAGATAGTGAAAGTGCCGTTTTTTCAAAGGTTTAATTGAAAAATGCTCACTTTACCGTGACGTTTTTGGCAATAATTTATACCCCACGCATTCTTAGCCATGAATTTAAACCATCTGGTTTTGGCAGGCCTACTGACAAAGTAGCGTTCAAGTGTTGTGACTCTGGAACAGGTTACTGTGCTTACACACACAGTCTGAGAATGTGGGCGTCACGTGACGTTGGCTGCGAAGAACCCACGTCGGGTCCCGGAGCGAACGAAGGCGATGCGGTACGGTCGGCCAAATGCGAGGGCGCATGGCGCCTCGAGGGGCGGTCACGGGAATTCTGTTGCCCCATACACACACTCGTCGATGGAAGTGTTGGCCAACAACAACGCGGCGGCACGTGGGCAATCGGGGACCTTCCCCTCCCCGGGTTAGGAAACTAGCTCCTTATCAAGTAATTGTGCGTGGCTGTTATAAGTGGAGCTGGCTGCGGTGTCCTAGAAGCAGTTCTCGCCCAGCCTCACGGGGGCAAAGAGGTTTGCAGAACGCCGTGGAACATGAGGGAAAGAGGATCTGGGCCAGCATTGGAGCTAAGACTGAAAGTTAAGACGAAAGAGCCCCGAGAAAACCCCTCCATATATAGTTACTAAACTGTTTTCATGGGCTGCGCCAAAATTTTTTCCAAGCGAGAAGGGGTACATGAATCAGAATAAGTTTCCTTCACAGGAGTATGAGACTTACAGCTGTGTTTTACGCCCAATAAATCTAATAAATCTCTGTGGCATGTCATGTATTTGATAATTGAAGATTCCGCTCCAATAATGTTGTACAGCACAAAACACAACATATTCCACATAACGTTATTCGAGCGGACGCTTCAATTTACAATATATTATTACAATAATAATAAGCTATCGCCAATAACACTGGGGAGAAACAACAAATGTTTTGAAATAAACTGTCTAGCATTTGCAGACGAATTTGCCATACTTTCTGAAAACTTGACAAACGCAGCAATACAAGTCAATCTCTTAGAAGAGATAGCCAACAAAACAGGTTTGAGAATTTCTGTAGAAAAAAAAAATTTATAAAAAATATAAAAAATGCTCCAGAAATCCTAGCAACAGCTATTGGTCTAATAAGGAGCGTAAATAAGTTCAAATATTTGGGGGAAATAATTCAGGAAAATGGTTTGGGAAAAATTCGTGGTAGAAGAAAGGATACGAAGATGGAAAGATCATATATCATAACCAGGAATATCTACAGCAAAAAGTGTTTATCTAAAAATCTTAAAATACAGCACTACATAACAGTAGTCAAACCAGAATGTCTTTACGCAAGTGAATGTCTAGTACTGAATTACAAGTTGCGTAATTTAGAAGTACCAGAAAGAAGAATTATGCGTAAAATACTTGGTCCACTAGAAACTACAGAATTCTGAAAGTTAAGAAGTAATGATGAAATATATCGCAACATAGAAAACATAACAGAAACAATACGGAAGAGGCAATTGCTATTTTTTGGACATTTATATAGAATGGTTGGCACTAGGTTAACCAAACGGATCTTCAAATATCTTTGGAACAAGAAATCAACAACAACATGGATTCAGGAAGTTAAGAAATATTTGGAAATAAACAACATAAGTGAAAAGAAGCAACAGAGAGAGAAGTTTTTAAGGAAAAAGTATTAAAAAGGGAAGGATTCCAAGGCAGGAAGGAAAAGAAAACAGGCTCTAAATGGTCCGAGGAGAAGAAAAATATACATAGTGAGAAAATGGACTACTGGAGGAAGAAGAAGGAACAACATAGGACGAAGCATTGAAATTGGCTCGTGGTCCCTAGAAGACCCTAACGGAAAAAGAAGAAGAAATATGATATTAAACATAAAAGCACAAACAAACCCCTCCCAGCAGGGACTCGCATTTCGTATTTACGTCGAGCAGCTAATTTGTTATAAAAATTTTGTTTAATTTAGTCACGAGAATTATTACAAATACTAATCAGTTTCCGGGAGGGGAGGAGCAAGTTCGCCCCTCCCTCCTCTTAATCTTATCGTCGTACTGACGCTCATAACTGCTACCCACGTGAGAATTCTCATTTGGGAAGTTCCTGGTTCGCCAAGCCCTGGAGCAGAAAACGGAAGACTCCAGATAGGATATTAATTCTTAACCTCTAAACCAGTTATGGACTCTTAAGAGTTCACCTCGTCCTATATGCACTTTAATGGGGTAAAAAAAAGTTTTAATTAAAAATTTGGTTAAAGAGCGGTTGATGTTAATGACATCAACCCTAAGCTGATACCTATTTTTTTGCCCCAGCCCCACTCCCGTTTTCACCAACCCCACCATTTTAATATTTAGAATTTCTTCATTCCAGAACCTTAGATGATCGAGTTACCAAGGGGTACAATTTATATTTTTACCCAGATAGTTTCACATAGGCCCTGCGCTCTACTTTCTAATTTTCTAATCATATATTCATACATTGTTGTTATTTGGTTGACTATTTACCCACCAAATATGCGTTGTGCTAAATTGCCTGTCATTCACTAGCCACTAAAATGAAGGTGCCATATTTTTCATACACATTTCTCAAGTTCAACAGTTCTTAATAGTACAGTTCTGTCATGCCTTTCTTCCAACGCCATCATTTCCTCGCCTCCTCTCATAATATTCTATCAGATAATGTTATTTATTTTGTTTCAGTTTTTCACTGATAACAGGAAAACAGTGACCCCTTGTGCCATTTTCCTCCAAATTTAATTCTAACAATTGCACGTTTAACTTCTCTATAGGTATGAGTAAATATTTTATAGCCTCACTTTACCCATATCCCCCTTTCCCACACTCCCTTATCCCTGAGCTCCTATTCCTTTTAACTTTCCTTCTGCCATACCTGGCCTCTAATCTACCCCTTTCCCACTCCGCAGTCCCCTTTCAAATGATTCACTTTCATTCCTGAACCATTTAAGTTACAGACTTCATGCCTATCCTCCTTGACGACTCCCTAACCACTCCAAATTTCGCTGTTTCCCCATTCATTATTTTAGTGCAATTTTGATCTTTCTAAATTCTACATCATTCTTCCATTTCCTTAACGAATTTACTTTTCTCGTTTCCCCAGTCACTATTTCATGCTGTTTTGTAACTCCTGAGCTGTTTAACCAATCGATTTCATAATTGGCACGTATCCCACCCTACTTGACCGTTTCCATTACCATGGCGACTCTATCTGCCCTCCTTCATCCACACCCTTTTAGATGTCCCTTTGTTATTCTTGAGTCATTTAAGCTATGGGTTTGACATGGCGCATGAACCCCACCCTTCTAGGTGAATTCCACACGTTAGTCCTCCTCCTTTCTCCGCCAATCTTTTACGAGCCCCTTTGCCGTTCCCATACTTTTAAGCTGCGGTATTCATAGTAGGCATATACTACACTGCCCTTGATGGCTTACATTTTTATTTATTATTATTTTTACACCGTTCTCCCTTCCTCGTGCTCTTTGATAACCCCTTTACTATTCCGAAGTCGTTTAAACTGGGGTTCATATTTGGCTTATGCCCCACTCTCCGTAACCGCTAACAATTCAACAATATCTCGATACCGTTTTTTCCTTCCAGGTGATCATTTGCGCCATATTTAGTAGCTTTGTCTGTAACGGTTGGCAACCATTGGCAAAAGTTCTTGCCTGAAACTTGTCTATTTTTGCGACTACATTTTCTAGCACACAGAGATCCGTGTGCTCGTCATATACTGTTAATTCTACAATAGGCTGTCCACTGTAAAGTGAGCACTTTTGAAGCCATAGTTACTTTTTCCTTTCGGCCATTTTTTTATACTTTAATCACCATTTTTATTAAATATTATCATGTAAGTAATAAACACAGTGTGTATATTTAACGCACTCGGAAGACAACGTCTAAAGCTAAAATAAAATATATATTTATTGACTATTATTCTGAATGAGAGGGCTTCCAAAAGTGCTCACTTTACCATGAACGGTTTAGAAAATATACGCAAGGATATATCACAGAAATTTTGAATTTCCAAATATTAATTCTCTATAGCAGATGTGCCATTAAAAATGCCATTTGACAGAGAACCAAAATCTTTCGGTTTCATTTTATTGTTTCTTCTAATACGAAAGAAATATGCCAAAACTATCACCTAAGTTTTATCATTTAAAAAACACTTCTGCAATAAAATTATTTTTGCCCTAAAATTTTGGGTGATAAAAATACAAATATAAATACTTTTTGGAGTTCTTCACCTTTTACTAATGCTTTCTGCTCTTTCGGAGCTGAAAACGGATGAGAAACCCCACGTGTTCTGCTCCATGAAGACACTTATGTATACACAAAGGATATTTCAATTTGTATGGGACGTAAATGGGATATGGATAGCACGCCTCAAAACAACACAAAATTCTATATTCGAACGTATTCTGTATGACAACAGGCTTGCTTAATTTTATCAGTAGCTGGTAGTGGATGCATCCCTTATCTGTGAACAGACTTCGGATAGATATCACTTTAAGTGTGAATTGCTAATCACGTTGGACTGATGACATCCAACTGCCGTCATACATCGAGGATTGCTGAAACGTCTAGTTGAAAATTAATTCAGTACGTCAGGCAGCCAATGATGCGTTGTGTGCGGAAGTGCATTTAAGGAGCAGGATGGACGATTTCAGCACCTGTTGAAGAGGTAGGCAGCACTGCTGATATGTAGGGACACAGCTTCACGACAAAGTATGTTTCTATTAGACATATTAACAATGCATCAAAACCTTGGAAGGCGTTTAGTTGTGCATACCATTGTTATTGTTTTGAGATTGTAACATTGCGGTTTTAAGGCTTATGTTTACCGTTAGCCATAGATATTTTCATTATGTATGATTAAATATTACTTGCTTATGTTGTCCATTCATTTAATAATATTCCAAATTACTCTTTATTGTATGAGTTAACAATATAATCTTTGGTTATTTTAATAGTATTTTTATGTGGAAATCAGGTGTAAGTATTTTTCATTGGTTTCTAGACGGTATTCAATTTATTTCCATTTCTTTCCTAGAGGGTAGTCGGCATTAAATGTTTAATAAGCAAAAGTAATAAAGAATATTATCCTGGTTGTCTCTCGTCTCGCCATTGCTGATTGGTGGAGAGATGTGTCGTGGTCAGACGACAACCAACCGGAGGACAAGGGACAACATAAGTAAGGCAGATGTAAAATAGAATATAGTTTTATCTTTAGAAGAATTCTCACCACCTCCAATGATAGACGTGTGACGTATACGTTGAAAATTTTTAATGATATATTGATTATGAATATTTTGATGTAATTAATAATAAGTTGCTGCAAGATATTTTTTTTAAAGATAAATATGCTGAAGGTAGGGAATATTGAATTTTTATTGTATATGAGAAGATTGATAAATAAAAGTGGAAGATACATGAATAAAAAAATATTTTGAAGGTTAGAATTTTGTATATCTAATTTAATTGAAAACGACGCCCAACATGCCAACGGTAATTTGTGAAATGTCTGTAATGTAACAATATCTCTAGTTTATTCAGTTTTTTAAGCTAGCAAACCCAGCGCTTTTGAAAGAATGTTAGTTTGACACTGTTCTAAGCACACGAGTTTATAGACACACTGCCTGCAAGTAATTCTTTGCCGAATCTTATACATTTCTTATGGTATAGGCTGTTCACGGTAAAACAAGCACTTTTGAAAGCCCTGCTGAAGATCTACTTGTATACACGTTGTATGTTCTTCCACGTTATGTGAAATTAACATTGCCATGGGCCTCATCACTTTATTCATGCGTCGGTAAAACTGTGAAACTATTAGAAAAGTTAGTACTGTACAAATATGCTCATTTCTACAGTTCGAGGCATTAAAAAAAAACAATAGAATGCTAGAGGAATGATTTAAGGTATCGGAAATGGTTACCTAACACTTTTCATGCTACGTTAATACATGGAAATATTTTCCCCTACATCGTTACCAACTTTTCTGGGCACACGTCACTCATTGCGCCCGTTAAAATATATACGGGTAGGGGCGGTGGTATTTTTCTAAGGTTGGTTTCAAAAGTGCTCACTTTATCGTGAACAGCCTTCAGGCAGGTAGAGCTTACTTAAACGTCTCGTCAATAGCGAGGTCATGAACGGAGCAGATTGCTCGGAGGAAGCAGGTACGGGGAAGGAATAAGCCACGGCCTCTAGTGAGGAACGCGTTCCAGCATTCGCTCGGAGCGATCTCCGAAAACCACGAGGAAACCAATACCACGACGGCCGAGCTGTTATTCGAACCCAGTTCCTCCCGAACGCGAGCCCGGATGTTTACCACAGCTTCACTTTGGCCGGTATAATTAGTATGACATTTACAGGAAGTAACGCCATGAACCGGAAGAAAACGCTGTTCGCGATAACGTGAGCGCTTTTGAAATCAACCTTAGAAAAAAGTCACTGTTACTATCTGCATTAATTTTAACAGGCGCACTGAGTGACATGCGCCCAGTAAAGTTGGTGAAGATGGAGGGGAAGTAGTGCAAAAATTAGCATATTTGTCAAATATTCATTTGTCTCATAATTTCACAGTTCCACTTGACCGACGCGACGCATGAATAAAGTGATGAGGCCCGGGGCGGTGGTAATTTTGCATGACGCGGAAGAATGCACAATGTGCATACAGGTAGATCTTAAGCAACTATTTAAAAAGTTAAATTTACTGTGAACAGTCTATAACAACACAGATACAAAAAAAAAAGTCACGAGAGACAATTTTATAGGCTATTTCCTGTTCAACTTGTATACATTAAATCTAAGTTCTCTTTCCTCGCATTAAATAATATATCGTACAGTTTTGAATTATGGTTTGTAAAAATTATAATCATATTGTTTTTGGGACATACCAACAAAATAAAAAAAAAAGCGTTTACAGAAAATTTAACAAAGGTGATTAAAAGATCATGTCTAGATATATTCATTAAAAATACATATTTTGTGAAATTCATTTTACAAAAGTTATAGACTGCTACAAATAAAACATATGGCAACATTTCCGTATTTTGAGAGATTTAAAAAAGAAAATTGCGAAACATTAAACAGCGCAATTTTAACACTTTCCTCGAGTAACTTATGGTATAGGCTATTCACTGTTAAGTGAGCACTTTTGAACGCCCTCTCATTTGGAATAATAGTCAATAAATATATTTTATTTTAGGTTTAGGCGTTAACTCCCGAAAGTTGTGGAATATAAATACCGTGTTTATTTCTTACATGACAATATTTACTTTAAAAAAGGTCTTTAACGGGTTAAATATGGCTGAAACGAAAAGTAACTAGGGCGTCAAAAGTGCTCACTTTACCGTGAACAGCCTATATCTTATTTTAATGATAATTACCTCATTCCCGTAAGTTAGTTAGTTTGTATTGTCTGTACGTTCTAGAAATACTACAATTATGATTTTGATGTGCCACTATGCAGAAAATAATATGGCGTCTAAAACTTTTTTATGTGAGGAAGTAGTACTTGTAAGTATAGGCTGTTCACGGAAAAACGAGCACTTTTGAAATCCCTACTTAATATCTATGTGTATGCACATTGTGTATTCTTCCGTCGTATGCAAAATTATTATTGTCATGGGAGTCGTCACTTTACTCATGTGTCGATTTAGTGCAACTGTGACATTATTTAAAAAAAAAAATAAAAAAAGTTTTGCAAATCTGCCCATTTTTACACTTCGGTGCAAAAAAAAAAAACAGCAACTGGAAGAAATAATTTAAATTATCACAAATGGTTTCCTGGCACTTTTTATTCGACGTTAAGGTAAGAAAGTTCTTTCCATTCATCGGTTAACAACTTCAGATGTGCGCAAATCACTCAGTCCGCCTGTTAAAATATATGCAGGTGAGATTAGTGACTTTTTCTAAGGTTGATTTCAAAAGTGCTCATTTTATTGTGAATAGACTATAGCAGATAACACATCGTGAAAATTAATTGGAAAAATTTAAAACAACTCGTAAAAATGTAATTTTTTTTAATAATCGTACATTGTCAATAATCAGTCTGTATCCGAAATTATGACACGAAAACTAACAGCCGTAAAGATTGGCAAAGGGTGCCGCGGCCATGTCTTCCGGCGAGGCAGGTGAATGGAAGATCGCCGACCCACATCCCAGTCGTCGTGGCGCCCCGGGGTCCCCGTATCTAATACCGATCCTTCCCTCCCCCCCTCCACCTCTTCGGCGTCCAGATAACCTCCTCTGTCGTTCCCGTAGAGAACTAGAGTGCGACTCGGGTCTACGGCCACAATGCGCTCGCTACCCGTGTCGTTGCAAGGCGGTGCCAGGCAGGCATGCCTCGGCAAAACAAATCCGTACTGAAGAAACCCGAAGTGAAGGTTCTGCGGTTTTACAAATTCCGCGTAAAAAAAAAAAAAAAACATTTCAGCCACCACTTCACGCAAATAAACAACGTAAGTTCACGAAGTTTCTCTCTTTAAATGTCGTGAAAATTCGTTTTTCCATTCCGTGTACTGTTTCCGAAGTTGGCAGCACTTCCTTCTTTTTTCTGTAGGTATCACACACCTGTTATTCCTGGTTCACGTGTACGCCGATTACGCCAAACAGACAAAGCAGGCAGATCCGATGGTTGTTCACATGTAAGCAGGTTTTATTACGTATATGCTGTTCAAGTGAGCACTTTTGAGGCCCTAGTTATCTTTTTCCTTTAGTTATATTCTACCCATCAACCACCTTTTAAAATAAATATTGCCATGTAAGTAATAAACACAATGTGTGGATTCCACTGCAATCGGAAGTTAACGTCTAATGCTAAAATAAAATACATTTATTGGCTATTATTCCGAACGAGACAGCTTTAAAAACTGCTCACTTTGCTGGGAATAGCCTATAGCCATGTTGCTGTTGAATTCGTGATTTCTAACGTCACATTCTAAAACAAATTATAAATAACAAACTAGATGCTGTCGTCTTTCTACTCTAGTTTATTAACTCTACTATTGTGCGATTTATTTACTAAATGATTTTCAAGAGATTGAAATGTTATTTTTACATCAAAAAATATTTTACACTTTAGTGCTACCTGTCGGTTCATTTTCAAACTACGTTTGTTGAAAAAAATTAACGTTTATATTCACGTATTTCATTATAAAGACGTACAATAAACTATCCCGTACATTTACACCAATACACGTCGATTATTCAAGATATTAGTAGCATAAAGTCTGTGAACCAGCTGACTTCTAGGAAATATCGGCGATGTCTGCTCTTTCCGCGACCAGATAATACCGGCGTGAGCTGAAATTTTCTGCGCGACTCGCGCGGATATCAAGGACGGCTTCTGATTGGCTGTTCTAGTCTTCCGCTCTGTCTGTTCTGCGCGGTCGGCGTACATGTGAACCAGGCATTAAAGGCTGTTCACTGTAAAGTGGAGCACTTGTGAAGTCAAACTTTGAAAAAATGTCACTGCACCTACCTGCGCGTATTTTAACGAGCACGCTAACTGATATGCTCCCAGTAAAGGTTGGCAACGACGGATGGGAAATGGTTCAATTTCTGAACGTTTATTTAATAGTGTTAGTTTAACATTTGTGAATACTCGAATGATTACGTTTACTGCCTGATTTTTTATGAATACATAAAGTGCAAAAATTAGCAAATTTGTGGAATGTTTAATTTTCTAATCATTTCAATGTTTCACTACACCGACGCATGAATAAAGTGCTCAGGCCCATGGTAATGTCAATTTTAGATATGGCGGAAGAATACACAACTGGCATACAAGTAGATCTTTAGCAGGGCTTTCAAAAGTGCTCAGTTTACTGTGAATAGCCTATAGTAACTAAAACTTACGAGTATTTTAATGATTCTTTTTTTGAGTTTGCTTATAGGTAGTGCTTCAGCTCCATGATGATTTGAATTATTTCAAAGGCATTTGTGCAGTGAAATAACTTCGCGAAAACGATGCCCTGAAAACGTAAGCCGAGTATTAAGTTAAAAACAAAATAATAACCATACGTGGTGATGCCATGCGAATTATCTGCCAACTTGAGCAAGTGAAAATTTGTGTTTCGCTGTGCTCCAATGCTGCAAGTTCCGCAGAACCTACTTCGGAAAATAAACCTCACGGATAAGGCTCTCCCACTTCTGTCTTCAAGGTTATGAGTCAAAACTCTTCCCATGTATGCTCTTTGGAGGGTGAGCTAATACGTTCGCAGTTTTCATAAGGACTCCACAGAGGCCGCGAGTAGTCGTGTGGATAGCTTATTAGGATTAGGAAATTGTGGTTGCAACAACCGGCTTGGCAAGACAGGTTGCGTACCTGGCTCGCTGGCAAAACCTACGGCACCCGTTCAAACTTTGCATGTTTTCTCGAAAACCGTTCGTTCGACAACGTTACGCCAAGACGGCGTTTTTTTTTTTTTTTTCCGGAAAGGAAAAGTTTTGTGCTTCTTTAATATAAAAATGATTGTCACGTCACGTGTAGCATATGTTTGTTGTTTAACAACATGGCAATGCCTAATTTCGTCACTTTCTTCGCCCCACTTGACGTCCCATCACTTTTTCTCCCCCATTTGACTGTCACACTTTTTCGCCCCCGATTTCCAATGAAAAAATCATCTCCCCCTCATGCGTGCCCAATCTCCAAGGTAAGCACGCCCCCCCCCCCCCCTTTTATCAACTTGGTAAGATTTTCCTCCCCAGCAGCCACCCCCTCACACTTTTCGCCCCCTCATTCTCATTCAAGCCCATATGTACCTCCCTGTCGGATGGGCTTCTACCACACGAACACTCCAGGGCTCACACGCAACACTTACACATAAAAAAAAAAATTTAAAAATTCCTAATATCGGGAGATGTTATTACAGGCTGGGTTACTTCAAACTTTTCTGAAACCCTGCTAAAGTTCTACCTCCAGGGTATTCCTCCGCCACATGCAAATAAAGTTTAACTGAGTGTAGAAAATTACACCAAAGAGACACTGCACCGTATTCGTGCGCACTCAGTGTAATATTATTTTACATAAGAACTATTTGTTTCTAGGCATTACCAACATATATGTTTTCTCCCTGTATTTATTCATATTAATTATTAATGAAATATTATATTTTACAGACAGAATATAAGTAAAAGTTCAATTTAACTAAAAAAAAGTTACTTTTATATTGACATGTGTCATGTTTAGGAAACAACCAAACACGTCATCATACATGGGGAGATTTTTCAAAGGTCTGACTCAGAAAGTGTGAAGAAACCGTGAACACATTATACCTGCCAAATATTCACATATGGCAGATATCAGACCAGACTTAACTTTATTCACGAATTTGTCGTTTCACCTCACGTAGTTTCTGACGTATTGTACATACATAACAAATATTAATTCTCCATTTTCAAGGGCGTGTCCCTCCCGTATTATATTACCTACCTTAATTTATACAACGAATCATCTTACAGAGTGTGCACCTGGAGTTCAGAATAATCCTACATACTCCATTTACAGTTACTTCCAACTTTTCTGAAGCCCTGCTAAATTTCTGCTTCCAGGATATTCCTGCGCCTCGTGCAAACAAAGCTTAACTAAATATAGAAAATTACAGCAGGGGGACAACACAACGCATTCGTGCGCACTTAGTGTAATTTTTTTTTTTTACACAAGTAGGTACTATTTCTTACTAGGCATTATCAACACACCTATTTTTTTCTATGGTTTTATTCATACTAAATATTAATGAAATATTATGATCTATAAACAAATTGTAAGTAGAAGTTCTATTTAGCCAAAAATGATGTACTTTCATTTTAACAGAAGTAGAAAACTCCTGTGATACATGCAAAACAGCCATTGCGTCATACATGGAGTGTTTTATAGAAGGTTTCATTCAGAAATTGTGAAGAAACCGGTAATTAACTATATACAAAAGCACGTCATTTGAAAGAAAAAAAACCATAGGCAAACAAACTTCAGGATAACTGTTTGACCACGTGCTTTTCTTGACAGCGCCGTCGGCATTTCGTGTACCAGTATCGGGGGAACGTACACAGAAGATGTAAACGGCCTGCGAGGCCATGGCCTCTTCCCTGCTGATGGCGACCAAGGTAGGTCGACACGTGACCATTAGCGCCAGTCGGATACGGCAAACTGCAACAGCGATTCCCGTACCTGTCCTAATCACCCGAAACCCTCTAGCCGAATAACACCCTTCCCGCGAAGCAGTTTTTAAAAGATAAAATAAGCAGGTTTGAGAGTACTTTTTGTGACCTAGAGCCTACTTTGTGGTGTGTTTGTGCCACTTAAAAAAAAAAAAAATGGATTCTGTAACAATTTTCATTTGAAACCAGAAGCTCTATACAGGCTGTTTGCTGTTAATTGAGCTCTTGCGAAAGCCTTGCTTTCGATATAATATTTTCCTAGTTTTGTATCCTTCCGCCATATGTACAATTTACATTCCCAAGAGCCTAATTATTTTGTCCATGCGTCAGTAAAGAGAAGTCGTGGAATTGTTATGAACATAAACGTATTAGTAATAAGCCAGCTCGTATTATAATGTATATAAAAAAAAGCCAACTTGATTGGCCATAAATGTAAATCGCCATACAATGTTTCTGCTAACTTAACAGTGTGTACAGGCTGTTCACGGTAAACTAAGCACTTTTGAAAGCCCTGCTTGAGATCTACTTGTACACACGTTGTGTATTCCTCCGCCTTATGTAAAATTGACAGTGCATTGGACCTCATCACTTTATTCATGAATCGGACAAATGAATCTGTGAAATTGTTAGGAAAGTAACTACTTTACAAATCTGCTCAATTTTACACTTCAATGCATTAAAACACAGAAAGCGAAACAAATAATTTTAAGTTATCACAAATGGTTACCTAAAACATTTTATTCGACGTTAAGATATGGAACTACTTCCTATCCATCGTTACCAACTTTACCGAGCGAACGTCACTGAGTGCGCACATTAAGATACATTCATGCAGAGGCAGTGAATTTTTAAAAGTTTCATTTCTAAAGTGTTGACTTTATAGTGAACAACCTTTACGGTGGAGTAGCATGGTACAGGGTTTAAGAGCAATGTATATGTATATATATATATATGTATGTATATTGAGGTTGATTTCAAAATTGCTCACTTCACAATAAATAGCTTATAACAACCTGTAGCTCGTCAGTTGTTCAATTTTTGAGAAATTTGAATACTCACTGAGGCTGGGATAGGAACCGGTTTCGCAATTGTGTAGGTTCCACAACGTTGCCGCATGTTCGCAGCAAGAATGCTGGAGAGTTGACGGTAATAGCAATAACAATTAAATAGAAGGTTTTTCGAAACTTCGATTACTAAAGGGGCTTGTAGAAGGAACTCAGTTTTGAACAAGGATCCTATTGCAGCATGTAACTGCAATGAGAGATATTTATAATTGCTTATTTTGTTTTTATTTATATGCGTATTAAGTGTAACTAATTTTCTTATATTTTTTTCAGGAATTGGATTAAATTTTAATTGTATGTGTGTAATATTTCCTATTCTATGTCTTAGCTTTTAAGTATTCTAAAAGTTTTGGACTCTATGAGTTTTTGAAATGCTGAAAGACTTCATTTTATTTTGTATTTGTGAATTTTCACTATTTTATGCAATGGAAATTTTGGAAAAAAAAAAATTTTTTTCCTTAGAAAGTCAGTTTATTTAGATTTGCATTTCTTCAGTTAGTTTATGGCGTGTTTTGAAATGTATGGTAGTAACGTCCAGCTAGTGTGAAATCGGCACTGAATATTTTAATTGATAATCGGAGATGTGTTATTTGGGTTGGAGAACTCGTTTTAAGGTTATTAATTTTAAATTTCATTAATAATAAGTCCCCCCCCCCGCGGTGGTTCGTTGCCGACATGAATTTTGTCACGTACCGTTTGGAAGGCGTTGCGGCCAATGCCTCGGGGGTCCTCTGAACGAGCGGACATAATGTCCTGTGATGTCTCGGTGCGGGCGGACTTTCTGTACGCGTCGTCCTCCGTGAGAGTTGTTCCTGCTAGTTAACGTCAGAATAATAATAATTGATTACATTTTCCGAAGAAGATGCTAATTAAAATCCAGAGTTTTTTGCGAAAGATAAAAAAAAAAGTAGGGCTCTAAATATTAATTAAACAAGTTTTAATATGAATTATATCATCAGCCGAGGTGAAAGACGTCTGTTCCAAATACACAGCATCCTAACTGCAACATAATTTTTTTATTAATAATTTTTAAGTATTCGTCAACTTCCTTACTGATACCAAATGCCCACAAATGCTTGCGTGTGTGTGTGTGTGTGTGTGCGTGAGAGAGAGATAGAGAGAGAGAGAGAGAGAGAGAGAGAGAGAGAGAGAGAGAGAGGGAGAGAGAGTCGAAAATTCAACTTGCAGAATACAGCTGGACAATATAAATCTCAATTTTTAAAGTTTCACGAAAGTCCGTAAAAAATTTTATGTTAAAGAAATGTTATCCTTTCTAGTTTTTGAACTTTTGGATTTGGACCCCAACTAATAATTTTGTGTTCATGCAGGGATAATTCGTACACTGTTTGAAATTAAATTTAATGAAATATTAAAATAGAGAAAGACAAAATATGGACAGCTCTTATGCTCATTTTAAAGCAAAAACTCTTGCATTCTAAGTTATCACTATCATTGTGTAGTTCGTACGCTTATACGAACTTCCATGATCTTCCTACCTTTTTTAAAGTGGGTATTGTGTGTTAATTTAGTGTATGTTCTGTGGTGTTCTGCATCCAGTTCTTTCCTGTGTCAGCTTTACACAAATGAGCTACACGCGAAATGTGTATACATATGCTGAATTATTATTCCACGTTTAACGTAGTGGACTGCATACATTTTAACGGCAATCAATTAGTATTATGCTTTAATGTTAGTACACAAGTCGTCAACAGTATTTTGAATATTATTTTAACTGTTATTGTTAGGAGAGGTATTTTCCTTGGTTGGGTCGTAACAACATCATAACACCTCCACACTATGTCCGGCAACGTACCGCGCTAAAAATGAAACCAAATCGTGTCGAGTGTTTTAAATCTCCCTCTTCTGATGTGTGAAGTGGCATTATAGCTGTTTCACGATCAATAAAAAATTTTAAACCAACTTTTTAAAAATATGTTTGCCTGTAAACCCACATATTTCAATGGACACACTGACTGATGTGCTTCCAGTAAAGTTGCCAGCTAACTAGAAACCACCTTGTTCCCTGTTTTAAACGTCGTTTTAATGTGAGGATATGAGCCACTGGTGCCGTATTTAATGCCCCCGTGTCGACAATACGTTAAGCGATAACCAACCAACAGAAGTATTCAGTTTTTTTGCGCACAAGCGAGCAACGTAAAATCCTAATTGTTAATTTTTTTTAATCCTTTAAATTATTTGTAAAGTGATACTAGACATAAGCTAGGCCAGAAATATTTTAAACTTACACAATATTACATTATCACACGAATCTTGTTATTACATTGATTATTTTTGTTGCTGGGCACTCAGCGATATAATCTTGTGCAAGATAAAGTTTTTATTTTTTATCTGTTGGATCAGTTTCCTTATACAATGCATTCTCATTGAATTTATCAGTTGTCAAGCTAGGTTATGGCACAAATACAAAACACAAATTCGCACGTGAATAAATGCAAATAATAACACAACATACAGAGTATATAAAATAATTAACATCAGTAGTGACATTAATAAATTTTAACATTCCAATTAATCAACCGAATACAATTCTCTTTGCCATATAGAATTTTTAAACTTTTCAACAATATCTTTAAACTCTTGATACGTGATAAATTTATCGGCAAAATATTGATCAATTTAATACTATTAGAGTACGAGGATATTTTGAATGATTTGTTCCTACGCTCAGTTAATGTGAATATCTAGTTCACTTGAGAATGTTAATCTCGTACTTACCGCAGAAGTAACATAGGAAAGAGATCTCCTGCAAGCTGCACTGTAAGCAGTTTCCAAATTCCACAACTGAATGTCTTTCGTTGACACTAGGATTATCAAAACGTTGTGGTTTGAAATCTTGGTTAGCACACTTCTTAGAGCTCTTAAAGTGTAGCACATTTCCTGCGAATAGGTCTTAATGTCAAAATATGCTATATAAATTTTTAAAAAATAATAGCACGAGACTTGTTAGGAAACAAACGTCACATAAGTGTTTGATCTCGCAATTTTCACAGTTTTTGCCAGCAGTTCTTGAGTCAATGTTGGCAACATGCACACGATACAAGAATCAGTCCGCTTATCTCTAGTATACGGCACCAACCTCGTGAAATCAGTTACCGCGATCACGGTGTCGAGAACTACCCGGTCAGGATCGCGTGGTGATGATCTCGTCGGATAGCGCGCCCACCTCACGCCCTTACATCCGGGTTAGACCGCCGTCATGTCTGACTGCCGATGGATTTCCTCGGATTGTTCCTGGTGAACCAGCCTCCAGTAGTGTAGGAGACTGGTGCCCACTTGTCGGCCGAGAGCATGTAGGTTACACTTCGTGGCCAAAATACACCAGACACCCTTTAATGTTGGTTTCAAAGTAACCGGATGTATAACCAATTTGGCGTTTGTATGTATTGGAAGTGTTCCTGGATACTGCTGGGGCATTTGATAATTCCTGGTGGCAGGAGTTGATGTGCTATCTGAAGTAGAATTGGATGTCCAGCGAACATCTACAAAGTGATCTTGGACTTCTTCACGGACAGATGGAGTGTTCAAACAGCCAAAACTGTATAAGTTCAACAGAGGCTTACCAAGGGGTTTCCCCAGGGATCTCTCCTCGGACCGATCCTATGGGACGTTCTTTTTTATAGATTTTTAGGAATTGGGGCTCACACCGGGGTGTGGTGTCTTCGACTACACGGGCGATCGACTTCCCTGATCGCAAGAAACGTAAGACGACATATGGAAGAGAAAACTGCTGAGATTATGGACACAATCAAGGTACGATCGGATACAATGAGGTTGAGATTCTCCAGATAAAAGACCAATAAAATGCTGCTTAAAGGCAAATTGCAAAGGTCGCCGACTGTGCGTTTAAGTGCGGACCCAGTTCAATAGATACACGAGTTCAAATACCCGTGAGTCATCACGGATGACAAGACGAACTTCCTCAAGCATATTGAATATGTATTGAGGAAGGCAGCGGTGTTTCTTAAAAAAAATTGGAGAGAATTGGAAACACAAACTAATGCCTCGACTACAAAACTTGTGTGGCACAAAAGGAAGATCGTCAGTGCTCAAAGGGCTGCACTGTTGGCTTTAACAAGAGCTTATAGAACAGTTACCAACGAATCGCTCCTAGTCTTGGCTGGTATGCTGCCTGCTGTTTTGCTGTTATTATTTAGATGCACCACAGCGGAGAGGACACGTACCAGAAGACTTAGTAAAGACGACAGCAAGGAATTCTGGATGAAGTCACACTTAAGTGGCAAGAGGCATGGCCTTCCTCTGGAAAAATAAGAGTGGCTTATGAAATGATGTGAAAGCAAGATTGATGCTGAAATGGGTCGACTTGAACCATTATAGCACTCAGCTTTACACTGGCAACGAAAATGTTAAGATGAAACTTTACGGTCTTCAGTTGGTGCGTTCACCAGTATGTGATGTCTGCCGAGTGGATGCAATGTTGAAGCATGTGGTAATGGAATATCAGAAAACAGAAGGCATAGGAAATTGGCTGCAGGGTGTTGCAGAGAGAGGGGGCCTTCATTTGTAATTGGAGAATGTGTTACAAGATGAAGCTGTTCACAAGTTACGAAACAAGATTACTGCGAGGATTGGTAGAAGGTTTGAATAGTACGATCGCTGGCGTGAAGAGCAAACTTCCGTTGACCCATGAAGGGGTATTCGAGTAAAGGGTTTAATGAATGAAGTCGGAATACTTCTGGTTGGCGAGTAAGACAGGTGTTACTGAGAAACCCGGTAGAATGCCGTGTAATGGCAAATAAGAACAGTGAAGGCCCTAAAGTAAGAAGGGGAAAACATGTGCACTGTCTTGGGCTGAGTTTACACTAAAATATTAAGTGTTAAGATGTGTACAGAAGAAATTAAAACGTGTTATCTTATGTTTTGGTTTCCAATGGAATTTAGCAGGTCGTGGGCATTGTTGGAATTTCCTTAAGCGTCAAAAGAAATTGTTATATTTTTCATCTTAAGTAAAATTTGTGAGACGACGACCCATCAGAACAGAGCAGTCGGTGTTGTTGGTGGAAAATTGTTACTTATAGTAACGTAAGTATAGAAAATATTTAAAAGGCATGTGTTTGCATGTGTTAATGATCATATTTGTTCACAAAAATAAGCTTCTTTGCTAGAAAACGACTGCTTAGGAGTATGCTCGGCTTAAATACCTATGGCTGTGTTATACGAAGTTAGGCTAGGAACAAAAGTAAACAGGACAGGCTTGTCGCAAGTTTTCTTCGGCTGGACTTAAGAATCATCAGGTGAATCGGGAATCGTAAATGCAGAAGACGTAGTCCCGTGTGCAAGAATCGCTGTTACTGCACAATTCTTAACGCATAATTGTTTGATTGTAAACGCAGCTTTACTCATCAAAGTAGAGTTGCAGTGCGGGAGGACGGAGAGTGTGCCAGCCTTCGGGCCGTAGAACCTGTAAGTTTACGTACTATACAGCCTGGTGCTGCACGCGGACACTTACGGCGGGTTTACGATTAAGTACTGGAGAATTAATTCTTGTAAACATGACTCGTTTAGTAAACGGAAAATACATTTTGCAATTTATGATTGAGCTAGCAACGGTTAAGTTTAGCCAACCCGAATAGTAGAAGGCCAAAGCTGCCGACATAAGCTGAGAAATGGATGATTGTAGATTATTTACAAATATTTAATTATTTGTGGTTACTGCTTGTGTAATCATTTTTAAAATAACCTTAATATCTCAATAAGGTGATACCGACATTGGGAATTTGCGCCAATAAATCTGGAAAAGGTTAAATAAAGTGAATAAAATAATATCTTCCAAGAAATAAAACATGGCTATGAACAGTTATTTAATAAAGCGGATACTGTCTTCCGACTAAAATAATTAACTGCATATGATTTCACGATACAACATAACCTTAATCCAAGTTGTAAATACAATTTCCCTCCAACAACAACTGTCGCTTTGTTCTGATTGGCTACTTCGTCTTGACATGTACTTAAGATATAAAATATAACGTTATATTAAGCCAGGCCAAGAACGCACACGACCCGCACACTGCAGCCATGAACCAATACCCTTGATTACATTGGTTCGAACTCTAACCACCCTGCTTAAGGTTTCTGTTAAGTCAATCGTAAACCCACCCTTAAGCCGTGTCCAAAACCTCTAGGAAACCGCTATTTAGGTTACTAAATTGACCACGTGACCCATTTTAGGCCCTATATATTTGGGGATTTAGGGTCGAAATTTACTGAACTGGAGAAGCGCGCTAAATCCCCAAATACTTCTGCAAAAGCGTATGCTATTGTTTACGTTTTATTTCAAGTCTTTAATAAAGTAAATTAAGCAAATGCAAACAAATAACAAAGAAGGGAAATGTAACGATGAATCACAAGTGCGTAATATAGTTGGTTTTACTAATTTTATTTGTAATAGAAATTATATTTGAAATGTTACTATAAAAAAAAAATCAAAACCTCATAAAATTATATTTCAAATGGAGGTTCTGCTTACGGGCGCGAGTAAATAAAACGATTTTATAAATATTAGAGAGAAAGTACTTGTGAATATTTTTCGTTGCCTAAGAAACAAAGAAATATCGAAATATTCCGTAATGCAGCTCTGTAACTGAATATTACGAGCACTACTCCGTGCCTAAATTCCCAAGACCCTACATTAAAGGCTGTTCAAGATAAAGTGAGCACTTTTGAAATCAACGTTAAAAATAAGTTACTGCCCCTACCTGCATATGTTTTAACGGGCGCTCTGAGTGACATGCGCCCAGTAAAGTTGGTAACGATGTACGGGAAGTAGTTCCGTATCTTAACGTCAAATAAAAAGTGTTAGGCAACCATTTGTGATTACTTAATTATTTCTTTCGCTTTCTGTGCTTTTTTAATGCATCGAAGTGTAGAAATGAGCAGATTAGTTAAATATATATTCTTTTCTTGATAATTTCACAGTTTCACTTGACCGACGCATGGATAAAATGATGATGCCCATGGCAATGTTAATCTACATAAGGCGGAAGAATACACAACGTGCATACAAGTAGATGTTGAGCGGGCTTTCAAAAGTGCTTTAGAAAACACGACGTGGGTGCTGACTCGCGCCTCGTTTCCGGCTGCAGCACTCGGAAAAAGGGGGAGGGGGGGGTTAAGCGAGTCGCCTGATTGGTCTATGCTACATGCGGAGCTGGCCGTGGTAATCTCGGGAGCTGAATGTGGGTCAGGAACCTCCTGTGTGCGGGGGGCCTTAACCTTACAGCGCCAACCCTATCTACGTGAACCCGTCACGCAGTCGTCGTCGTCAATTGTGAATGGGTGGGGGGGGGGGGAAATTCATGTGGTTAACGGGATCCTGTGCACTCGTCAGCAGAGACACTGCGAGTGTCTTCATTTTTACGTCTCACGCTCAAGGCGAAGATTTTGGATTTCTGGCATGAATTACACAGCTCCAGAAATCACGACACGAAAAATGCGACACGACAATCAAAACTAAACAGTCAATGAAATACAAGACACTTCTAACGCCAGCATGACCAAAACTGTCGAATGAACAACAGTTTTGGTTTAAGTTGGATTCACAATAACCCGACAGTCTGACAAAACAGCCCCGACACAGACGAAAATGTTTCATCAGCCAATCAGGAACAAGATCGCCCCGACAAACGCAGTCCCGACAAAAGTAAGTAGATTCTATTTCTACTTTCTTCTGGAGTCGGAAAAGTCGGCCTCGCTTGGCAGTAGAAAAAAAAAAGCATAAACATAACCTTACAAAACAAAATGTCGTGCGGATTTCACTACTGTGATAAATTTCACAATAAACATTTGTTTTTTCGCGTACATTCTGGTTTTCTTGTAACAGAAAGCTAACGAACTGACGAAAATGAATATATGTGGAAAAATAACTGCTACAAAAAACCAAAAATACTTCGTTTATAATGTTATCAAAACAAAATAGTATACAATGATCTGTGATTTCTTAATACTCCATAGCAAGTTACTGGTCATTCTCGAAAGCCACTGTCGTGGTATTGTAAACATTGAACTAATTTTGGTGGCGGATATTGTCGGGCTGTAACGTTGTGTCTGGTTGTCTCGAAGACCTCGTCGTAGCATGCAAATTCAGTATTAGAAGGAAAAAAAATTTTCGTGTCGTGCAGCACTGCAAACATCGTGCACAACGTTGCAAAACGAAATCGTTCCACAAACGTTCCTTACAATGGAAAACCTGCATCGTTGAATTAAAGTAATAAAACTAACATTTATTCCTCGTCTCGCTTTAGCGCGATGCATGCTTCCTTTGTCAGCATCATGTGTTCGAGATTTCCTTTCGGTCCACCGCTTCCGAGACTAGTTTATTCCATAACCGCCTTGTAAACCCTAAGTCTTCGTGTAATCTGCCGAGTCATAAATTACAAACAGTCGCTCTGAAAATGTTTCGGTTGTATAGCTGTTGCCTTGTTAGTCGTGTCGTATCACGTTCTCTCGGAGCTGTGTGATTTCGACATTTTAGTGTGGTTTCAGCCCAGCATAGTCTCTGGTAATGAGTTGGTTGCGGAAATACTTATGGCCATGCTAGACTTCAATACCCTACGACCACAACCCCAACTTCCTTTGGGTATTGGCCGCGTGTCTACGCGAGAAGACGTGTTCATATTTGATTGGGCCAATCGTAATAAAGTAATCCGATACTGAACGTCCATGATTCGCGGGCAGACACTTGAGGCACAAGGCATTAAAAATCATTGAGCCACAAAAGTGCATATGAACTTAAGTGTTTTGGAGCACAGCTAGTCTTTAAATCTTTTCGCGAAAAACATCTGTCCCTAGATGTTATTAACGCATGTGTAAAAATGATTTGAAGGAAATTCTAAGAAAAAATACAACACACTTCGGTAACAGAAGCACTGAGCATAAGGCAATAGCTTATGACGGCGTGAACATAATTTTTCTTACGAAAAGGAGGATTAACGTCTCAGAGAAACCAATGATTACAAGTCACACAAGACACCTCGCTCAGCGTGAAACATTATTTTGAGGATCTTTAAGATAATCCGGATGGAATTTTCAAACCGCTAAACGTGGAGAAATATTAACTCCAGTTACAGGAAACTTCACACGAGACTGCACTGTACTTCGCAACTGACTCCTTGAGCAAAAGCATACGGTCGAGGCTTAAGGGTCCTTAATTGCACGACGCGCGCCTAAAGATGTTGCACGTCACGTCAGCGCCTTGGACACGAAGGTGATTTGATATTTGAGACGCATGTCATTATCGTCCTTAGCGCTGAGTTTCATGTGCAACGAACACTGGAAAATTTCTAAGGATGACAACAAATTTGAATGAGAATTTGAAAGCCAACATGGCTACCGCACAGCTCACATAACTACACTGATAATGGTATTTGAGAAGGGAGCTTTACACAGGTGCGTCCAAAATTATCTTGGCTTGGTCGGGGCAATAAAAGCTGCCATTCCTTGGTTCAGGCAATCGTCAACTATAGTATACCAAAATCAGAACTTAAAAAAATCAGTTCTCATGCTGCATTGGAATTGAATGGATTCACGCCTCGAACGACGGACTTAATATACAGTGGCGATACGGACGCAAAGAAACAGTCATGCTTGCGGCTAGAGAAAAAATACGCATCTGGATGGACTGATAACTTCTTTCGAAGGCCCAAGAGTGTAAATTCCGAATGGCGAAGAGCGTCTACAGCAGCCAAACACATTGCCTGAAATATTATATTTTTTAATGACTTCTACAAAAATCTTAGCACCTATGATAAGTCCTATCAAATTAAATAATTGAAAAATATTACATATTAATACACTAAGTTGTTTCTGGTTTAATATATACATTTCTTTGGGTAGGAATTACAATATTAGGTGGTTTTTTTACTTCAAAAATATTTAAAGCTATGAATTACATATTTTTCAGTCATTCATATGCGTAAATATTAGGTGGTATTATAACATTTAATTGTTTAGGCTTATTTGGTTATTTAATTCTGATGGTTGCTCATAACTTATGTTCATCTGATTTATATTTTTGCCAAAACTGTTAATGAGTGGTTAGAGAGACGTAGTTTATTTACTATACATTTGTGATAGTTTCTTTTACGCCCATATACGTGCAATATAGCTTCCCGCTTTTATTAATTTAATAGGTGAGATTATATTATTCAGTATATTAGTTTCTTGATGAGTTTTAAATACTTCATATTTTAATTATACACTTTTATATTGCTACTTGTACTTCATATACAAGATGTTTTTTAATAAAATGTAATTCAAATCACAGTATCGATGGACTAATAACAAAAACAACAAATCCTAATTACAAAATTTCTGGAAAGGTCATTTGGTATTTTTAATTTTTAATTGACGTTAACAAAACAGCGCTGGGAGTCCGCAAAATCACATACCTGCGTGCACAACAAGTTGCATAACACGAAGGCGAACGGAACTGGTACGTCATGTGGCGACCATATGTATAGGTCGTTCACGGTAAAGTCAGCACTTTTTGAAGCCCTCTCATTTAGAATAATAGTAAAAAAAAATATTTCTTATGGTAGCCTTATACGTTAACTTTCGAGTCCGGTGAAATATATACACTCTGTTTTTTTTTACTTTAATGGCAATATCTAATTTAATAAAAAATGTGGTGGAAGGATAACAAATAGCTGATGGGGAAAAAAGTAACTAGTATCTCAAAAGTGCTCACTTTATCGTGAACAGCCTGTACATAGAATACGATGGAAATACGCTAAGAACATACGTCGCCATTACTGCTGTTTGCATGTAGTTGGAAACAAAATGCAAACACTTCTGGCAGACTTTGCAACTCAAATGCTAACCCCCCACATTGTTCTAGCAGTGAACTAACAAGCAAAAATTATCGGCGCCCGCGTTACCTCGAGTTTACGGAGTCTCATGTGCAGGCGCTCTCCAAATGCCGCGGGGCCACGGTGGCTGAGCGGTTAGCCTGCTCGCCTCTCACCCTAGGCGACCCGGGCTCAATCCCCGGCCGGGCCACTCCGGATTTTCGCATGTGTAAATCGTGCCGGTCGTTGGTCGGCGGGTCTTCTCGAAGATCTCCCGTTTCCCCCGCCCATTCATTCCGGAGCCGCTCCATACTCACCTCAACCAACCCTCATCGGCTCTAATGACCTCGATGTTAAGAGCCGTCCAAATCTCTTCACTCACTCCAACTGGCATGCTGGCTCCGTTCGGCTCAGCAATATGCAACCTGTGTAAGCAGGTACTCGAAGCTGCGGAATCCCTGCGTTGTTTTGCCTAACTTCGACTTAGCAATATGCAACCTGTGTAAGCAGGTACTCGAAGCTGCGGAATCCCTGCGTTGTTTTGCCTAACTTCGACTTAGCAATATGCAACCTGTGGAAGCAGGTACTCGAAGCTGCGGAATCCCTGCGTTATTTTGCCTAACTTCGACTTAGCAATATGCAACCTGTGGAAGCAGGTACTCGAAGCTGCGGAATCCCTGCGTTGTTTTGCCTAACTTCGACTTAGCAATATGCAACCTGTGGAAGCAGGTACTCGAAGCTGCGGAATCCCTGCGTTGTTTTGCCTAACTTCGACTTAATTTTAAAATACTATATGACCTTTTCAAAAATTTTGTTCCTAGGGTTTATTATTTATATTAGCTCATACATGCTGTTGTTTGAATTTCGACATGTATTCAAAGACAACTTGTATACTGTAGATTCCTATAGTCAACACGGCATATTATATTGTAATATTAAATAGTTGAAAAATTCTACAAACAAACATACAAAAAACGTATGCTAAGGAATGAGCTACATACCATATCCTCAACTCTCTTGTATACTTCTGTTCTACTGTAAGATGCTATTTTTAACTGAATTCCGCTAACGAAGGGCTGCATTTTCATTTCTGTTTTGAAGTCAAGATACGGAGACCTAGTTTGAGGGTGTGTTCAACTAACATATAGGCCTATATAATTTTCTAGAGCAAATGTTTTATACCTGGTCTTCTGTAGCGCGTGTTTACAAGTTCGAGTATTCCGATGATTGATTTCTAGTGTATTTATTATCTTTTAGTTACATTATCTTAAAAAAAAATATATTGACTTTTATAACTCTTTCTAGTAAGTTCACAAAAATTAAATGGTCGAATGCAATAAGAATTAAAAATAAGCTAGGGAATATTTTGTTTGGGTTTTATATATGAATCTGAAGTTTAAATCTCTTTCTGTAAAATGAAGTTTCCGAATGCCTGACTGACTGACTCGCTTACTCATCAACGCACAGGCCAAACCGCAGGACACAGAAGTATGACCATTTAGCGATGGCTTCCCCTTAGAGTACAGGCACTCACTAATAGAGGATTTTTCGGACGTCTATACCTAAGAGGGTGAAAAGTGGTATAGGCTGTTAACAGCAAAGTAAGCACTTCTTAAGGTCCTCCAAACAGGCATTAACCAATATTAAATAAATCTTATTGCAGCCTCAGTCATTATATTTTGAGGGTGGGGAAATGAATGCATTGTGTTTATTGATCACATTGCAATGTTTATATTAAAAAAAGCAACAGGAAGATGGGAATTGGATGAAAGAAAAAAATCTAGAAGGACCTTAAAAAGTGCTCACTTTACCATGAACAGCCTATAAAATATATTTTCGAATAATCTTCAATAAATCATTAACTCAATGAAATATCGTTGTGCTCTTGGCTTCACGATGTCGCCTAAACGTAACAATATCTAAAAATTACTTTTAAATTTTTTTTAAATTAATTCCTAAGAGGACGAAAAGATGTAAAATTTGTTTTCTACTTTCCCTTAATAGCTTATCAACCCAATAAGATTTCGTACAAAAAATATTTTTTGGGATTTTTAAGATTCAATGCCTGATAAAGCGAAAAGGGTAAAAGAGTGTTTTATAGTTACCCTTCGATAGCTCATTAATCCGATGTACTACTGTTGTAATCTTTGCTTTCAAAGGTTAGCTATATTAAAACTTAAAAACATATTTTTGGGTTTTTAAAAATTCAAACGCCTGAAATACGGGGGTCAAATGTGTTTTCAACGGCATGTTGCCTACGAGCGCATTACATCGTTCCGTGTATCTAACTTTCAGACCAAAATATTTTATATAACCTTATCAAACGACAATATCTTACTATGAAACAAAAGTTTTGGTTTCACTCCAGTTGCAGACAGTTGTCAGAACAGAGAAAGATCAATGATTAAATAGCCAATTTTCAAAAATTGCGTGGTCAGTGAAATACATCGCACTATGTTCTTTGGTTTCTTATGAGATTCTATATGCATTTTTAGATAACATTTCGAAACGAAGTTAATCATTTTGTACGTAATGTTGGGTGTAAGTAATGTGAATTGGGATATAGTGCCTATCCCAAATGCACATTAACCATACTCTGTGTTACAACATTAAATTGATTTCTTGTAAAAAGAACTGTCAGTACAAAAAAACTTATGAATCACCTAGAGAGAGAAACTGCCGAAATCACGTGTCATACTGCAAAGTCGAAGACGTTAGTTCATATTTGGTTTTAAAAAATATCAAAGTTTTTATTCACAAAAATAATATTAGACGTAAATTTTTAGTTTAACAGTAGCATAAATGCTAAAAGTATTCAGAAAACAAAAATCGATTTACCTCATCTTTGGTCTGTAGCTTTAAAACCAATCAACAAATAGTTTAATGTTTTTTTCCCCTAGAAGAAAATGTTACGAGTGTTGAGCAACGTTAAAAATGTGATAAATAGTTAGCATAGTTTGCTTGAGTTGTTTGAAAGGGTAGAAATGAAGTACTAATTTGTGGACAGTTGTCAAAATGGATGACGCAGTCCATTACACTACGGTGTTTATCAGCGGCATCAACCTTCCTGGCTTTTCGCGACACTAACTTTGTTTACGCGTAAACGCGCGTCACCGTAAGTAAATGTTCTGGAAATACATTTTTTGCCGGAAATGGGGGAAAAAAACTATTGTCTATCACGCTATCTTTTTACTTTTATCATATTAAGGGAGGTAATGGAGAAAAAAATCGTGAAAGTTGTCAAATATCGCATTTTTTAAGCTTGCCTACGAAGTTTCTTTAAGCGGTAAGAGAAAAATACGATTATACGCAGGTAGTTTTATCTGTGTATGTTCATCGTGTGTAATGAAACCCCACAGTTGTAGACCGTTCACGGTAAAGTGAGCACTTTTTAAGGCCCTCGCAACAGGAATAATAGCAAATAAATGTGTTTTATTGTAGCATCAGATGTTAACTTTTGAGAGTGGTGAAACCTATACACTGTATTTATTAGTTACATGACAATTTTTGTACCAAGAAGTAGCGGAAAGACAAAAATTGGCTGAAAAGCAAAATTGAGAAGGGCCTTAAAAGTGCTCACTTTACCGTGAGCCTATGCAGATCTAGTTTACACAGCAAAGCGTTAGGACGGAAACACTGCACGCCTTGCACGTAGGAGCGATGAGGTGGTAGGCGTACGTGTAAGTGTCGCCCGTATCGCGCCCACGCTTCTTGGCCTGTCAAATATCTGCAATAGCACCAGGCTCCAAGTGAAAGCTTGGTACTCAAGAGGAATACGTTTTCGTAATGCTCATGCCACATCCCAGTACCCTTGCGCATGTGAGAGAGTGCAGTTCCCCCTCAAGGTCTGTTTTCGTAATGCTCATGCCACATCCCAGTACCCTTGCGCATGTAAGAGAGTGCAGTTCCCCCTCAATGTCTGTTTTCGTAATGCTCATGCCACATCCCAGTACCCTTGCGCATGTAAGAGAGTGCAGTTCCCCCTCAATGTCTGTTTTCGTAATGCTCATGCCACATCCCAGTACCCTTGCGCATGTGAGAGAGTGCAGTTCCCCCTCAATGTCTGTTTTCGTAATGCTCATGCCACATCCCAGTACCCTTGCGCATGTGAGAGAGTGCAGTTCCCCCTCAAGGTCTGTTTTCGTAATGCTCATGCCACATCCCAGTACCCTTGCGCATGTGAGAGAGTGCAGTTCCCCCTCAAGGTCTGTTTTCGTAATGCTCATGCCACATCCCAGTACCCTTGCGCATGTGAGAGAGTGCAGTTCCCCCTCAAGGTCTGTTTTCGTAATGCTCATGCCACATCCCAGTACCCTTGCGCATGTGAGAGAGTGCAGTTCCCCCTCAAAGTCTGTTTTGCGATGACTGTAAGTAAAGTCGGGGATAGTAGCTACAGGCGGCAGGGATAGACGATCTCAGGCGAGACTGCTTCTGACATTGGCAACTCTACGTGGCCTACTACAGAGCAAGCTCACACAGACAACTTGATCATTCCAGCACCTGGGGGCATAACCACTAATGTGGTGTACAAAGTAGCCCTTCAGTAAAGGAAATTAGTGGCTGCTTCGTGTAGTAAACGCTGGCGAAGCCGCGTGCAGAAAGCTAATTAGAATATAAAGACCTACACGGGGAACAAATAAAAGAACTACTTGAGGTCTAAGTGTATGCACGTTGTCTTTTCTTTCGTCTTTTATGTGAAATTAACATTGCCATGGACCTCATCACTTTAATTATGCGTCAGTCACGCGAAACTGTAAAGTTATTCGAAAATTATACAGTTTACGAATCTACTCACTTTTAAACTTGATGCATAAAAAAAAAAAAACAGAAAGCGAAAGAAATAGTTAAAGTTCTCACAAATAGTTACTAAGGCTTCTTATTTGATTTTAAGTCATGGAACTACTTTCCCTACATCGTTACCAACTTTACTGGACACATGTCACTCAATGCGCCCGTAACAGATAAGAGCAGTGACTTTTTTAAAAGGTTGATTTAAAAAATGATTACTTTATCGTGAACAGCCTTTTGTTAATTTGTAACTCACTTTCAAACACTACACACATTATAACCGCAGATGTTTACTTTAACTTAATTTCCTCTATAAATAATAATCCACGTATGGAAAAGGTGTACTTTTCTAACAATGTGCGGCAGTAAGCCAGTAACACACCAAAGGCTATCCCGCAGAGAAAGCAGGAAAGTTGTTTTTTTTTTTTTTTCTCTTGACATTTTGTGAGTAATGAGGATCCCGGCCTCGAGCAGCCACGCATGCACGCGCACGAGAGGAGCCGAATGTTGGCGGAAAAGGCCGAGCACGGGCCCTCCCGCCCAACAGGTATTCAAATGCAGCGTGCATTAATTTCATCCGCCGCTGCCGACAGGTAGCCACCAGTGTGTATCGTAGACAAAGATACCACACTCCCACCGCGCCGCTCGCGTGGCTCTTTTGACACCTCCATACACGAGGGGCCCCATATCACAAAACTACAAGTTTACAAGTTATTAGTTGCAAGTTACAAGTACTGCTATCTACAAGTTCTCGTGAATTCCGTTTCGCGAACAGTAATAATACCTATAAGGGCTTGTAATTTGTGTTTCCTGAAAAGTTTCGGTACACTAGTAATTACTAGTTCTTTTCTACAGGTGTGCTCGTTTATTTTACAAGTAAACAAAGTGCCGAAATCAAATGACAATAATTTGACTGCACTGAACAAGGTCAGAGAAACATGTCTTGTTTGGTACTCTTTCAGAAAAGTAAACGACCTCCGAAAAATTATAGAAATGGGAGAATATTCCAGACAGTGCGATGACTTTGGCCTTAAATTTCGGGAAAGAGATGTAACGTAAAACGGAATACATTTTACTCAAATTTGAAAGAAAAAAAACATCCTACTGGTAAGAATTGAAACAATTCTAATTTGCTACAACATTAAATATGTTTTATGTTACATGCACCACAAAATAAAATAACTACAATCGTTTTAGCTGGTATGAGTGTGAGACAAAATTGTGTAGAAGTTTTTATTTTGTCTTGCGTGATACTTTTGTCTGTCGATAATGAGATGGATTTTCCATTAACATAAACTGGAAATATGAAACATAATATAATTGTATCCGGGGTTTAGAAGCTGTTAGCGAAGCCATTATATACACACAAAAAACAAAACTACATATCCACTCTTAACCTAAATGTTCTTAGACGTCTCTGATACCTAAGTTCATTATGCTTGTTTAATCTTCTCCTGAATTGTTAATAAACATTTGTGTTTATGATTCTCAAAAACGTAGTGTGAGAAATTTGATTTATATTGTATTAGACGCCAAACAAGCTATTATTAATAACTAGCAGAAATTTCTACCCATCTCTCCATTCGTGTAAGGAAATTATATTTTTTTACAAGTGTTTAGAGCAGGCTTGTAGATTCGTGAAACAGAACTACTTGTAATTATTCAAAACTCACTTACAACATGCAAAAATTGACTTGTAGATACTAGTAAATGCTTCTATGTTTGTGAAACACAAATTTTTTACTACTCACTAGTTACAAGTCTTTTCACTTGTAACCTGTAGACTTGTAGATTTGTGATACGGGCCCCTGAACGAACAGCTCCATCCCGTCATCAATTAAGGTCGGTTCACTATTAGTTTCATGTATACAAGACGTATGCATAGAACATTTAACAAAAATTTGTCTTTCATATCGACTGTACTAATTAACCAATCACACACGACTATAGTCCATTCCCCATTGGAAGCAACTTTCTCGGAGCCCTGCTAAATATCTACTTGCAGGCCCATTTCGCATCCGTCAGCCAAATGTAAACAAACTTTGCCAAGTGACTGCCATGCAGCATCTGCCAAAATCAATGTTTACATGCCATTGTATGTGTACATGTGTTCGTATACTTTCGCTAGACCTAAAAATAAACATTGAAATATTACTTCTACTTTTATACCTGTCAAATGTGTTGTTTACTGTTTACAGCTTTTCATAAAATTCTGTCATATTCCAAAAACCATTCCCTATGAACAAATATTCACAGTTTAGGCTTCTAACATTATTTAGGTCCGCTTTATGACGTTTTAAAAATTCCTGAATTGGCGACAGTTCTTAGGGTTATTTTACATTAACATATTTGTTTTCCACGACATAGCACATTATATGTAATGATATGTAATTTTGCCGCGACTGTGTTTACCATTGTTACAACTGCGAGGTAATGGGCTGTACTAATTATCCTTTTGTTATTGATATGTGTTGGGTCATTTCTTTAAAAGGACGGCCTTAGTTGGAATAAATATTAAAACGAAGGAAAAACCAGTCAAATTAAAAAGGCACATTAAATTCAAGCACGCAACTCGTGTTGCTAATTTTTGTCATACAAACTTTAAAAGATAGCGGTGAACATGCGTACAAATAAGCCTACAATAACTTTTATTCCGCTCATATTTCAATGTATTGCTACTTACTGTCTATTAGGTTTATTGAAATTTATCGTGCTGGGCTTAGTATTTTTCTTCTGGGGCTGTGGCAAGTTACGTTACACGACTGTGTTTCAAACTCCTTAGGGCAAAGGTACAATGTTGTGATAAATAAACAGACGTGGATGTAAATAATTAACTTCGTTGTAAAAACAGTTCACAGTTAAAACATATAAATATTGCTAATCAAATATTTGGAATCACGCACACACAAGGCCGGCGTATCGACCACGATGCACAAAGGTACGCCATTTCACAGACGCAATGATTAACGAAACACACGTCATAGTATATTTACTACTGCCGTGGAAACACAGATTTATCACAACATCGTAACTTACCTAGGTAGGTTTAAAAAACACAACGTCTACAAACGTGATGTGGTAATTTGAAGTATTTTTCGGAGTAAGTAAAATTTACGCTTCGTTTGGCAAAAAGCAACACGCCATGTCATCGCTCGCCACGTCTGCCAACCTGAGATGGTAACAGCCTTGCCATCATATCTAAATATATTAAAATAAGTATTCAAACATTAAAATCTCTTTTCAGTTATAAATTCCAAATTCAAAAATCTTTTTTTGCTGTAATAAGTATGAAATATGCTAGAATGGAAAATATGTATAATTTAGTTTGTTTACTAGCGAAGTGAAATTTCCCGAGTGTGAGAGAGACGAAGAAAGACAGAGAGCGACAAGCTCCGCCCAGCAGACAGTTCCTTCCTCAGTCGATAAAACAAACACCGTGCACTGGGTCTATGCGCGATATTTTACGCTGTTATTTTAAACTGTAACAATGAAATATGTTGCCATAGGGGCTACCTAAATATTTAGATATATTTCAATTGGCAACGTTTAATTCACATATAGTATACCAATAAACTACTAGGTTAAAACAATATTTATCTGTGAACTATTTCTTACTAGTCGTTGCTAACACATCACTGCCCTCACTGTTGTTAATTCGTATTTAATACGAAATAAATATTACAAAATATAGAAGCTACTAAGGTAAAGTTCCATTTATTCAATAATACAGTACTCTAAAGTTAATCACAGTCTTCTATATTTATGGATTACAGGTTATTGAAAAAAACAGTTTGACATGTTACGCCTAGGTTGATATTTCAAAGGTTCGTTTTCAAAAGTCTCTTCCAGTCGGGAATGGACTATAATGAACGAATGTCTGAAAAAAGAAGCCATAAAAATAATACCATAGGAAAGATAATTTGATTATATGAGTGATACGAAGAGGCAATAAGGAACACTTGTCACTGAAGGCTGTTCACGATAAAGTGAGCACTTTAGAAATGAGTATTAGGAAAAAGTCACTGCCCCTGCATGCATATATTTTAATGGGCGCACTGAGTGACATTCGCCCAGAAAAGTTGGTAACGATGGATGGAAAGTAGTTCCACATATTAACGTCGAATAAAAAGTGTTGGGTGACCATGTGTGGTAACTTGAAATTATTTCTTTCGCTTGCTGTCTTTTTTAATGCATCGAAGAGTAAAAATTAGCAAATTTGTAAAGTATTAATTTTCTTAATAATTTCGCCATTTCATCTGACCGACGCATGAATAAACTGATGAAGCCCATGGCAATGTTAATTTTACATAAGGCGGAAGAACACACAACGTGTATACTATTAGATCTTAAGCAGGGATTTCAGAAGTGCTCATTTTACCGTGAACAACCTATAATTCTTCTTCGCATAAAACATCTATTTTGGGAGCACACAACATGAAAGTAAGTTTGAAAAATTGATTTGGGCCTTAATTACCAGGAATTGCTTTAAATTTATATTCCCCATTTTAAATTTCCAAGTAGGGTAGTGTATTAAATAAATACTTAATAAATTAATTGGCACTTCTAATGTATCATTATAGAGACCAAGAAACACAAGCCGCATTCTTATCAAATTGCCGTAGTTATTGATTTAATACTTAATTTACACAATTATCTCTTCCCCTAAAATACAGTTAAAAGTTTCCAGGTCCGTTCCAAATTGACGTGGCTTTCTGCCAACAAATATTCCTGAAGAACATGTAATTCCAGTTAAAGCGATGACTTAGCCAGAATAACGACTCATTGTTATTTAGTGACACTATAACTTTTTATGGGAGTTTCATAGTAGCTTCTGTTTAGCTTAGCTTAGTAACTTCTGTGCGACCGAAATAAAAAAAACGTCGTTGGACGTATTAACCCCGTTTTTATGGCTTGGAATTTAATCTGACGTGAAACGTGAACCGTGTATAAACAGACGACCTTTCTGCTCGAGAAGTTACACATTTCCAGCGTTTGTCGTTAGACCCGGCGTGATTCTGGGAGATGACGTAGGCCTGTATATCAACGCGAAGTGTGCTGAACGTAGTGAATCACAGCTTCGTCGTTAAGCAACGACGCATATGTCTTCATGGGCGCAATCGATTACGTTAACGTTGCATTGACTGGCTGTGAGCTTCTTAGCCGCGAATCGGTAACAGCTCTTCGGTTGTTTGGTCGAGTTCCGACATTTACGCGTTTGCATACCGAACGAAGGCGACCTTCGGAGGGCTGTGGTGATACACACAGCAAGTAGCCGTAGGTTCAAGATCCCCGAGACATTAAACTATAGGCTGTTCACGCTAAAGTGAGCACTTTTTAAGGCCCTTTCGACATACATTAACTACCAATAAGTATATTTTATTGCAACTCCAGTCATTAAATTTTGTTAGTAGTGAAATGTATATCCTGTGTGTATTAGTCTGATGATAATGTTTATATCAAAAAGTGACAGGAAGATAGAAAGCTAATGAAAAGAAGTCTCTTGAAAAGTGCTCACTTTACGGTAAATTGCCTGTAGCGGACAAAGGTTCGTTTGCTCTACGGTATTGGTGTAATGTTCACAGTTGATTAGCGCTTCTTGAAAAATACATTCTTAGTTGATTCTTTCGGCCCATTAAGTACGTTTAAGCCACGTGTGAAAACGCACGCAGGTCTACCTAATGAAGTGTATCGATTGACGTGGCGAAGTCATAAGAAACAACTACAGCAATTAATCATTACCCGTATGCGTGTATTACATAAACTGGAACTGACGTCAGCCACTGCCAGTTGGACAGAAAGATTTCGGGAAATAATTCCCGAAAAGATGTATAAAGCATATTACGACTTGTGGCCTAACACAATTACTCAATTACTAAAGGCAGCATGCATATAGGTGCCTCGGTGGAATGAGTTTATTTACAACTAACTGTTCTCGCGATATCATTCGCGTGGACTTTAGGATCTATTTGCATGTTTTAAAAATATAAATATAAAACTGAAATAAGACGTGAATAGTGTAAATCGAAATTTATACATAGTAATCTCGATAACCAAAACAAAATATATATTTTTTTTATTTTCTAAATATTAATTAAATAGAATTTACAAATGTATTTTTAAGTTTAGATGGAAATTAATGCAGTGCCTGTGACTTCGTTCACGTGGACTTTAGCATTTGTTTACATATGTTTAAAATAGAAATTTCGCTCCACTTAGATTTTATGGAGCTATTAAAATACAGCCCACTATGGTTCGCTCAGGTTTTATGGTTAAGCTAGAAATATATCTTCGTTCAGATTTTATGGAGTTATTAAAATACAGCCGCCATCGCTTCGTCCATGTTTTATGGAGTTATTGAAATGCATACCTATGTAATTGGTTCGGAAGATTGTTACTTGATTATTGGAAGTAGTTTCATAGTCGCGTTAGTGTTGGTTGTTTGATAACATGTTATTTAACTATGTTTTTGCAAATACTAATGTATCTTTTTCTATGATACGTATTATATCAATGATTATTTTAAAAAAACTATTTTTGTTTCAACAATGTTTTTTGACGATAATCATTTTGCAGAAAAATATATATATATATGAAACAATAAAAATTATATGAAAAAATAAATTTACTTCATAACCATTTCAGATATCGAGATCAAATAAAAAGCAGATTTTAAATAGAAATAAACTCTATGATATCTGAAAATTTTATCAAAATCGATTCAGCCGTTTCGGAACCTATTCTGGACAAACATTCAGGCAAACAGACAGACAGAACATTTTAAAACAGTTATTTATGCTTCAACATCGTTTAAATAGCATAGTACACTTAGATAATGATATCAATTTTGAAATAACACGCAGTTCAATTTTATTTATTTGCATAGATATAGATAAATCAAAATGTATTGTAAATGGGACGATGCCGGTCTTGAAGTGTGTGTTATTGTATGAAGTTACGCAGGCATGCAACTTTTTACTACTGAAAGCCGTTTCCATGCGCTGCTCCGTATGACTGCACCATGTCTGTGAGTTCCGCCCAAGTAAACCGCTCCATTAGTAGTGCTGTTTTATCACCCACAGTGTATATGACACTACCTCATAACTCAGTTCAGCAAATACGCATTGCCCTTTTTTCCTTTCTATCCTTGAAGTTTACTGGCAATGGTGAGTTCACGTTATTATGTTGGTGTGATTAGACTGTATCCATTGCCGACCTTGAGATTATATAAAATAAAAATCGCTCACGAACTTGTCTCATCAAGTATGTGGTGTAAATTTATTTTTTTCTTTCGTTTCTTCTTTTGCTGAGTTCTGTGAGTGTGTGATTTTTAATTGATTTAGTCTCATGGTCGTCAACGGACCCAGCTCAATCATCATACCAACATAATAACCCTATTTTCCCTAGCGCTGGGGCTCAGAGTAAATAAATACACAAGAGTTGAAATGTTGCGGCAGCGGTTCCTTTGATGTGGGTTTACCCACTCCCTGATTGGCTTCGCGAGGCTCTGGGAACGGGCCTTGTGTCTGATTGGCTACCGAGTGCCGCGAAAGGTTTCCTATTGGCTGCACTGCTTGCTGGCGAGTAAGTTACCACGCACTGATTGGCTAACGGCGTTCCAACATGTCGCTGACTCGTGGCACCAATTTGCAGTTGAAGTTCGCTTTATAAGAGAGGAACCCTGAGTTCAAGGTCAAGAAGTGAGGGAGCGATACGGGCGACACTAACCCGTACTTCTAGCGCCTCATCGCTCCTACGCGCAAGACGTGCAGTGTTTCCGTCGTGACGCTGTACTGTGCTAATTAGATCTGTAACAGTGGGACTTCATTACACGCAATGAAAGACCACAGATTAAACTTAGCCCCTACTCTTGTACTTCTCTCTTGCCGGTTAAGGAAACTGCATAGTCATGCTTTAAAAATGCGATATTTGACCATTTTCACGAATTTTCTTCTTAAAGAATACATTTAATATGACCAAAATTAAAAATATTGGGGCACAGATAATTGTTTTTTTTTCTGACAAAAAGTCGTATTAGCGGAACATTTATTTACCGAGATACGCGTATTCGCGCAAACAACTAGTTCACAAAAAATGCAGGGATCCATCCCACTCTTAATACCGGGACATGCACTGCGTAATCAAAAAAATTTTAGTGCTGCCTAACTGGCAGGTGTTCTCAAGCATCCCTTGAATTTGCTGTGTTGTTTGTTATCTCGAGAAAACGGCATGGCCAAAGGCAAGGACGTTACTACGAAAGGATCACCTTTGGCATGCAGAATTATCATGAGTGTAAACACATCTGTGATAACTCATTATGATCATTTATTTTAAAGCACAAACAAGAAGCTATCCCTAGATTTTACTATGACGGGTTTTGCTGTCAATAGAAAGTACCTGCATGCATGAATTACGTTATATATATATATATATATATATATATATATATATATATATATATATATATATAATTCTTATGTGCGTGTGTATGTCACTGAACTCCTCCTAAACGGCTGGACCGATTTTGATGGAATTTTTTGTGTGTGTTCAAGTGGATTCGAGAATGGTTTAGATTCACAATTCAGTAAAGAGAGGGGGAGAGAGAGGGGGAGAGAGAGGGGAAGAGATTTAAGACATATGTACAGGACAACGACTGTCGGGTCCGCTAGTATATAATATATATATATATATATATATATATATATATATATATATAAAATTTAAGAACATTACTACATTCAACACTATATAAATCTTGATGAGAGCCATCTAGAACACTGATATTTTAATGAACTCCTGTGGCTTCAGCTACTGTAAACTGTCCTTTAGAGTCATCGGAGTCACATTGAAATCGATCTGAAAGAATTTTCGGAACTTCTTGCTTTTGAAAATGCTTTTTAAACTGTCCGCTATTATTGGAACGCTTACTTAAGTCCTGGGTAGGATATACTTATCTGTATATTTTGTATCATCCTAACAATATTTAAATAAACACTCCCATGGACACGAAATATAAGTATAACTGAAATGCTAATTTTTATTAACGAGTGCATAAACATACAGAAAGTTCGCGAATTCAAGCGTCATACGTTTCATACGACGTGCTGTTTGACAGCCATCTTTTTTTTTCTAGATTTTGAGGATACTTTAAGGTTTCGCGACGTGAAGTCGATGAAAAATTGATAAAAATACCAAATCTTTTAAAAATAGCACTCATCGTGTTTTTAGAGGGAATATAAACGTGTTAAGTTACAATATTAATTCCTGCAAATCCCAAAGCTTGGGTTTCTATTAACACGTTTACTGAAGTCACAGGAGCGGCATGTCGTAATAATTTATTTGAAATTCTACGCTTGTATCAGCAGCAGCAGTTTTTTTTTTTTTTTTTTTTTTAATCGTAAAAATTACGTTTTAAATACGGAAAAACCACTTTACACACTCCCAAGAAATATTTATCACGGCATTAAAATAACTTGAACTATTTTGAGTTGTATTCTAACGTTTTAGTTCTGTTCAGTTCTTAGGTTTTTTACAAATATATATATATATATTTATTTATTTAAAATTGTTATGTCTTGTGTCGTTCATTTTTGAAAAGCCATTTTCCTCAATTGTCATACTTTTTCCACGCTATTGTTTCACACCACATCGAAAAAGAATGTCAAATGATAAAAATTTAGAAAATAATTTTAGGCTATTAAAAGGCCCTTAAAACGCGGAACTAATTTTCTGATATTCTGCTAACCCAACGCCAGTTAGCGTGTCTGTTGAAACATGCGTATATGCAAAAAAAATATTTATTATTTTGTTTTACTTAAAAAGTGGTAAATTAACTGCGAACCTGCTATATAAATCCGAACGGAGAGAGCATCTCCTGATTATAGTGAGCTTCGGCCATTTGTGTACCAACTCAGTGCTTATAAATGATGAGTTACGTTGTGTGCTGGGCTAGAAGGACCTATTGCCGGTTGCACCATTGAAGTTTATCTCTCGATCCGAGATCTTGTCTGAACGTGATCTAAAATCGACACAGAATACTGTTGCAACAATCGGGTTCAGAGCATGACTGGAGATCTAGATGAACCTCATTTTGAACCGCCGGGTATGGTGGTTCGAAATCTGGATCCAAGATAAGGGTAGTGTCTAAAACCACTGTTAAATATATACAGTATACTTACCATAAATAAATTTAGTAATGTTTGAACCGTTAAGATTTTAATTGGTTTGCTTTTTACTGTTATATGATATAAATTAAGACATATCACAAAGGCTTAAAATCGTATGCATTTATTTAATTAAATATGTATAGATGTTTTGTAAAACGATAATGGAAGTTATGCTTATTCATCCGACCAAACACAAACAGAAAACTGGAACATCCATTCAGACTATCATAAAGTGGCCTAATTTTCGAATGAGCCACGTCGAAAAGTGATTATCATGTCGAAAGATTTGCGTACGAAAAAGGTGACTTCGCCGATATATGCAGTTCAAAAACTCGCCAACAGATAATAACACTAAATGCAAATTTTTTGGGGGTATATCAAACAACTTTATAAACACTTAAAAGATTATTCAGTAAAATTCGTACGACCACTACTTTAATTGAAACAGACTAACATTGCAACATCAATTTTGATGTACACTGCCTTCTTCAGAATATCGGCATTAAAAAAAAAAAAAAAAAAAAAAAAAAGTTTAAGTGCTACCACTCAAACATAAAACGGCAACGGGACCTTTGTAATGCCTTCGACCATGATTTCAGTAAAAAGTACTAGGCTTAAGAGAGTATCTCCATACAAACTCATTAATTTTCTCCTAATTTCAAAATAAACCGTGTTAAATCATGACGTCACAAAATGAGAGTTAATCACAAACAGCGTTTTATCCCAATCCTAGTTCCAAACCGAGGTCAGAAGATCTACGATCGGAACTCCGGCCAGTCGCGTTGGCGCAACACCTGTACACTGGAATTCGGATCCAACTGAAGATGATGTCTGAACCGAGATTTTAGGATCTCGGTTCAGGGCGGTTAATGATTCAACCGAGCACTAGTCGACGTAGCACCTCAGGCGTCCTGTAATTCTTGAGTTCTTCAGTTCGATCTCCTGTACCGAAGGTTTGAAAACAAAATATGTAAATATGTTTCTTATAATTAAAGGAAATTTAACAAATGTCAACTTGCTCTATTCGTATCACATATTAACTCTCTTAAAGGCAGCGAAGTATAAAGTGCACGCGTAACGATACTTCATAGTCAGACATGGAAGACTTGAAACCGCAAACTTCTGCCTTATACGCCAATGCACACGCTGTATACCCAAACGAAATATGATACGTAATTCTCGAACACGAATTTTTTTTTCTTCTAAATCTTAAAAATTACCACAGACTTTCCATGCAGGCTCTTGGCCAGAAAGTGCACTGTCCAGAAGAAGTTTTCTCGTAAGAACGTATCTTGCATTTTTCATGCAGCATTAGCGGAGTCAGGAGCAATTATTTGGAACCGGTCTCTAAGAAAGTAGGAATGCACAAGATGAATGATTTGTGGAACGGACTACGGGGTAAGAATAAAGTTGTGAGGGCGGTGACAGATCACTTTCTAGGAACTTCACTTCACCAAAGTGCTGGAATACACCAGCCACTTGCACTACAAACGGCACTGCCAATTGTTTCAGAGGCCTGATGCAGCTGGCTTCAGCGAGATTCAGTCTTCTCTCCATTTCAGTTTTCTGCGTAAGGTTCAAATGTACAAAGCCCTTTGGTTCTGGGCTGAGCAGTCATTTATACGATGCACGTAAAAATATAGCAGCCATCGTCGACAATCAAAATATCCAAGTCCAGAAAATCGGGGAAAAAATTCTTAAAAATTAAAAGAACAGAATTCAACCTTTCCTCATTTGCAGTGACCCTACATGACGGCAGGAACAACATGCCTCTTAGGTCTACTATAGGCTATTCACTGTAAAATTGAGCACTTTTGAAAGCCCTTTCATTTGGAATAATAGTAAATAAATATATTTTATTTTACCCGTAGATGTCAACTTCGAGTACGATGGAATGTAGGCCTACACACTGAGTTTATTACTAAATGAAACTATGTATTCAAAAATGGTGGCTAAAGGATAAAAGGTGGCTGAAAGGAAAAAGCAACTAGGGCCTCAAAATTGCTCACTTGACCGCAAACAGCCTATAGTAGATATAGTAGTAGACGTAGTAGACATAATAGACGCAGTAGACATGGTAGTAGTCGTAGTAGTGGTAATAATAGTAGTAGTAGTATTTTTATACCAAGAGATGTGATGCAGTGGTAAACCACTATACTCGTATTCTGGAGGGCCCGTATTCTATTCCCGTTCCGGACTCGTGATTACTGTTTTCCATGGTGCTTTACAACAGGTCTTGACCGATTATTTTACCATTCATTCTCTGAGCAACTTTCTTTGATGCTAATATTCTCGTTGCCGTCCAGACAAAGCCTACCTACCTATCTACTTTTTTTAGTTTTCGCCAAATACAAAATATCAGCAGACTCAAAATATCGTTTTCATTTACAAATCTGTTAAAATTTAATTAACAAAATCTGTCCGTTGGAACGCATTAGAACCAATTACGAACAACCATTGGGTGGCACATGGGGGGAAAAAAGAGGGGGGGGGGGAATTACGTAACGTACTGTACACAGAGTCAAATATTGATGACGGTAAAATTTATATTTCGATAATCCATAAATATGTGTGATATGCCAGAGAACTGAAAAGCTATAAACAATTTATATTGATATTAGAAGTTGCCCATGTTTAATTTAAATTTTTAGAATGCTCTACAGTAATACGTTTATGAGAAAATATCGAAATATTTATGAAATGTACAATTTTGCATAGTAAAGAAAGACACCTGTGTTTCTGTTTTGACCACTGACTAAAGATGAGGTAGACTTATTATTTTAATACTCTGCACATGTACCCAACATTAACCTGTACCACCCAAAACAAGTCTAAAAGATCGCATGGTCAGCAGTGGGGAATATGATCTTTGAATAAATAATGCAATGGGGGTGAATGACTAGATGAAAATTTCTGGACATACACCATTGCGATGCAGATAGATGTCTTGTCTGTCATGGAAAACAGGACTGGGCACAAAAAAAATACTTAAATAAGACGAGTATCCTAAGGACGATAAACTTAATATATGTTTACAACACTGGAAAATTCCATGAAAGGAATAGTCAAAAAATAGAGAATTCGATAAAAAAAAAAAAAAAAAACAGCAACTAATTACGAAAAATATATCTACACAAACAACAAATATCACCTAGAAAACGACACAGGCTAGAAACCTGCTTGGGAAACGTTGGGACAACACTGACATAAGTAGGAACAAAATGGGACAACACAACAAAGAAACACACTTAAACATGGCAGTTTTACCAGACACGACAGAATGCAAGCCAGGTATATTCTGTAGTCAAGAACATATATGCACAAATCCAGAATATCCATGAAGGAATCGAGTCAGTTAAAACATGACAGTGCATATATATATAATATATATATTTATTTTCTCATCAATAGGGTACTTGTCTTATTTAAGTATTTTTTGTGCCCAGTCTCGTTTTCCATGACAGACATCGCAATGGCGTATGCCCAGAAATCTCCATCCCGTCAGTGATGATTATGTTTATGTTTTAATTTTCAAATGTCAAGCACTTCCATTTGAATAAAATGTTTTTTACAAATTGAATTTAATGTACACAACTGCATTAAAAAATTTGTTACAGGAAGTATGCAAACACCTCAAAGCATTTGTTTACATAAACGTAGTTCTGACCACAAATCCTATCTGCGTAGTTTATAAATGTCGTGCTGGCAAAAAATGGGGTGTGGCTGTATTAGGGACACGGCCGTTTGTTCTGAGTGAATACGTCTACATTGACGCGCTCGGATTCCTTGAGTTATATTTTACGTTCCCGGCACCGATTCACTCCATCATATGGGGTTTTATGGGTATCACTGGATTGCTTTCGAGATTCTCTTTCCAACCGTAGGCGATTTCTGTATTTGGACTAGGCTTTTTGACGAGTATAGGCCGACATTGTGTTAAGTTTTCTTAATTTTTTACATCAAACGCATACAATTTTTTCATAACTACGCCGCACAAAAGTTTTTATTCTCGCAGTCGATTGATCTTGACGATAGATGTCGATTTAAACCTAAACGAGCGTCGTAGCTTCTCTTACTACACGGCAGTTATGAGAAGCGGCGAAACAAACTCAAAATTGCGCCCCCCCCCCCCCCCCCCCCCATATCGCGAGGCTCCGCAGTCCTCACTCAACGTAACAAATTATTTGATCATTTAGCAATCGAGTGGTGTAATTGAATTTTGAATGTAAACGATACATTCGGAGCTGCAGTGCCAAATTGTATCCCCCGATTTTGTTATCAGCGGAAAAAAAAAAAAAAAGTTCAATTTTGGGACACGGAGAATAGTATTGCGCTGCTAGCGTGATCACTCTACCCCATATTCACTCTACGGTTTTGAAAGTCGCTGGTCCATACGGGTTGTGGTACCCGTAGTGGTTTATCTTGTCGGTCGAAACTCTTTGGCACAGGCACCGGCGTTGCACAGCCACCCCCACCGCTGCAACGTGTCGGCGACCAGAAGGCAAAGAGGGCGCGGGTTTGAAGTGTGAGCCTACCTGCCCGGGGGACATTGTTGCTCCGGACATTGACGACGTGCGACAGGTGTCGTGTTGTGTTGTGCGCGAGTGACCTTTTTTTTTTAACCCGCACGATATTCATCGCAGTTGTACAGCCGCTAGCTCTCGGGGCCAGTCACCGGCCCCCAAGTTGAACGACACGCGCGCGATTCCAAGCCCGCCAGGTGTCGGGGTTGCAGCTCTGCTCGGACGGACTGCCAACAGGTGGAGTTCCGAAACCGGCAAGTGACGAGTGAGTTCGCGATTCGTGAGCAAAACTGAAATATTTTCACGCGTTCGAACAATTTCTCTTGAACAGCGCGGAAATTCGGAAACCGTAAGTTGTCATCAGTTTATTTAAGTTTTGTTTAGTGTGGCATACTTTCGCGATGCTTCAATCGGGATTTTTTTTTCATGCTGCAAAGTTAAAAGAAAATTCCTCTAATATATATTTTTAAGTTATTTTTATTTCACAAATTCTACTGTCAGAAACTAAATTAATTGAAAAAAATATATTTTTTGCTTTTGTTCGGGCCAAAGTAGCTTTTGCAATTCGCCAAAGCAAATAAAAACCGAAATGCATTACAACAGTTTAATGATTCTAATTTTCGGGCTTAAATTAATAGGCGACTTGGTATGTGCGACATTTTTATTACGGCGACTTAAGCAATGTAACTGCACCATGTCCTGGTCCTTGGTTCTAGTCAAATATTTAATATTTTAGTGTGTGTGTGTGTGTGGCATTAGAAAAGAACTGCCATACAAAGTTTGGCAGGGCTAATCCTCGGACATTCTTCAGTAAACTGAAAATTGACTTTTTTTCGAATAAAAATTTTAAAACATGAAGCCAATTCTGAGTTGATATCTTATGAACTATAGAAATACTAAGTTAAATGCTTTAGAGATTAAGATTTATTCGGTAGGTGTAACTTACGGAAAAGACGGAGAAATTTTTTGTATTTCACTTTCAACCACAGTTATACATGCAAAAAAAATTTCTGCCAAAGTAGTGTAATCGGTGATCCCAAAGTCTTCTTTTGTTCAAGCCGCTAATTAGCTCTGTTTTAGTAGTTTCTTTGACGAATTGTGTTTGGCCACAATGAGTGTTTTGTTGGAGCGAAATCGAGGACAAAACCTTGCTATAGGCCATTCACCGTAAAGTAAGCACTTTTGAAAGCCCTCTCGTTTGGAACAATAGTCAATAAATATATTTAATTTTAGCTAAGACGTTAACTTCAGAATTTGGTGGATTATATGCATTGTGTCTATTACTTACATGACAATATTTATTTCAAAAGTTGGCTAAAGAATAAAAAATGGCCGAAAGAAAAAAGTAACTAGGTCTTCAAAAGTGCTCACTTTACCATGAACAGCAGCCTGTAGCATTGCCCATCGCGTTGGGAAATTGAAAGGAATTTCGTTTAACGTAATAAGAACTACAAAGTAATATTAAAGTTTATTGGGTATGAATTGCCTGGACAATTATAATAAGCAAATTTTCTTAGAAATTGTTCTCACTTGTCATTAATAAAACCAAAGAAGTCTTGCGCAAGTCAGTTCGGAGTTCAGGATCAACCAAATTCATTCATTGGCCCTCTGCAAGCCTGTTAATCTGTAACCCTTTCGACCATAATGTCAGCCAAGGAGACATGATCACTGTATGGATAATACAAACTCCATCCAGCATGAGAACAGCATCCATGGCATTGAAATCCCGTTAAACTAAATGCTCATTTAAGATAGCATAACTATACACCCTTCACTAACACAGTTCATTGGACCTGTGGCTGTAACTATGTTTGTACTCATAAGAGCAAACATTCAACCGGCAAACAATTCTTCGCTATATATAAAATAAGTTTACCTGCCACTTTGAGCCTTCACTATTTCCACCCTGTTTCGTCACCATATTACGGAAGAGCCTGTTTTCCGTACAGTTTTTTTTTTTAATTTAAGTATTTTGCGTTCGATTTCACTTTACTTCCAGTAAGATTGCTTTCGACTTTCTCTGTATCTATATTTTTTCACAAGGTTTCTGTAGGGCCTATGTTTTTTGCAAAGTGTTAGTGGTCTTTTCTTTTTTTTGCCACGGACTGGGAATCCTTTAAAAACACGGGTGATGGGATGGAATATTTAGCGATTAAAAATATTTCTGAGGAGCCATAATATTAGCGCACGTTTTCATGGTGATAGTAGCTACCACGATAGTAGCTATATCGAAAGTGTGTGAAAGTAACTGCCGCGACAGGTCTTGTTTACACACACGATCGCGACGTGCCGTGATAGTTAACCTCAAAAGGGACATGTCCGACTACACTTGTGCAAATACATTGATAGGCCCTACATTTATATCCTTTTGTCAAGAGGGTGGTGTTTGTTGGGGTAGTCAGATGCCGTGACAGAATATTGACGACATGTAAACATATATAATTCTCGTGGTTTATTATATGACGGTAAATACACTGTTAATACTGTCGTGTCATGCTTATGATATACTTCCTGTCATACCGCCAGATAGTGTAAAAAACCGCGACAGGTACTAAGACTCAAAATAATTCTGCAATGTTACTGTCAAAATGAACACGCATACCAAATTTTTGACCCGTGCTATCACGATAGTGATGCTATACGGTTTACACTTAGATGATTACACGATAGTAGCATGTTCTGTTACGACAGTTACTATAAACTATCTAGTTCGAGCTGATATTGCGACTGTAACTATCGTGCCGTTTACACGGCGATAGTAATGTGAGAGTAGCTCTCACGATAGGAACTATCGTGAATTACTATCGCCGTGTAAACGCGCCTCGTCTTTCTTTGCTGGTATGGGCGAACCAGGTTCGCGGCAGCTTTCGGGGTCGAATAATTTTTTTTTTTTTTTTTTTCGTAGATGTTAAGCGGTTGGGACTAGCTTTATTTATCACCCCCTACTTTGCCATACTGTGCAGCTGTTCATTCATCCTGTCCGTACCATTCATCCTAGTGAATGAATGGGGTCACCATACTGCCATCTCCCTTCCCCTCTAACATTTCAGCTAACCTAAAAAGCTTATCCTCGTATGTGGGGCATTGGAATAATTTACACACATCATAGCCTACAGCCTTGGTGACAACACTCTTCTAAAGCTCATTAGACTCCCTCAATTAAGGCAGATTCCCATTCGCCATCTTGGATTTATGGAATTTTTTCTATACTCTGCAAATACAGTTTTGTATCGTGTTTTTTGGAACGACAGAGCACAGATAGTGCATTTTCTGAGGTCAGCATTTCTTGATTACTGTTGATATCGTAGCCTTTGTAATCGTTCGCAAGAAATAATCTCGTGTTATGCCTCGACAGTTACCACCTAGACATTAATAGGCTAAATGTAGCGTAGCTGTGGCAGTTCGATAAAGTTTGGGAAGCTGTTATTTAGGATATGCCGTGCGGGAAATTTCCATACACCTTCTGAAATAGCTTTGGCAAAAATCGTTGAATCTAAGATGGCGGGTGGAAATCCGCCTTAAAGTCTGGCTATTATTATTGCTGCTTAAGGGGCATCTCCGCCTGCCTGGATTTTCCCCCACGTGTGCGAGGCCGAGAAGTGTGGGAGCGATAAGGGCGACACTGCCACGCGCTAGAAGTGCGCCATCGCCGCTATGCGCTGGGTTCTGAATTGGCGTGCAGTGTTCTCGCCGTGTTGCGTGCACCTATGGGATTTTCAGATGTGACCCTATAGTTTTATTAGTGGAAAGTATGTAGCGAGGTTCAATGCATGCCTTTAGATTACTTCTGTGTGTATATAAAGCGTATATTTAATGATAGTGCTTTGGAAAAGCCATTTTGGGTATGTTGGAGGTCTCCGAAATTTTCTAATATGCGTGACATCTTGGAAGTAATCGACAGGCATAGTCTGAAGTATGCGTTCTTTTCGTAGACTGAAGGCTATTCACGATAAAGTAAGCACTTTTGAAATCAACCTTAGAAAAAAGTCACTCCCCCTACCTGCATATCTTTCAACGGGCGCCCTTAGTGACATGCGCCCAGTAAAGTTGGTAACGTTGGATTGGAATTTTCCGTATCTTAATGTCAAAAAAAGTGTTAAGTAACCATTTTTGATAGTTTAAATGATTTCTTTCGCTTCCTGTTTATTTTTTAATGCACCGAAGTGTAAAGCTGAGTAGATTAGTTAATTTAACAGTTTCACTTGACCAACGCATGCATAAAGTGATGTCATAGCAATGTTAACTTCACATAAGGTGTAAGAATATACAACGTGCATAGATCCTAAGCAGGACTTTCAAATGTGATCAGTTTATCGTGAAAAGCGTATAGGTACCATAACACCAGCTTTTTTTTCACTTGGGTTTTCCTTTAACAACTTCTACACCTAAAGGTGTAGCGGGTGTTAAATTACCATATTCGGTATGTGAAGAAAATGCATAGTGATATGTTCTCGCCTGAACACTTAGGGACAGACTTATGTTCGTGTCATGTCTGCAAACGTTGACATTTTGAGGTCTCTTCGCAGGCGATGAATCCGATGACGCTACTTTCCTACCGCATATTTTAGCAAACATTAATAATTATTTGTAAGTGGGTGAATCACAAAATTGTAAAAAAAAAAAAATAGATATGCATTTTATTTTATATATTACCTCTCTTTCTCGGCCACGTTTAAGTTTAAGTAATGTACAAATAATGTGTGGAGTCGTTTTTCCAACAGTCCCAAAAGATTGATAGAGGGGTTGAAAATTCTTCTCTCAATTTTATTACAGAAACTACAATTTTTCAAAATTCCGCATTATATATCTTCCGTGTACACAAGAGATCTACTATCTATCTATATATATATATATATATATATATATATATATATATATATATATATATATAAAATTTATTGCATCCATTTGGTCTTTTTTCGAGTACAAGTTTGTACAAAGACATCGGACAAGTCAGAACATGAACACATTAGGTACAGAACAATTTCAAAACATCAAAGTATTGTAATATTATCTGAATCTAAAACAAATATAAAATACAAATAGTCTTTAATTTTCGATAATTAATTTTAATTCTCAAATTTCTTCAGCACATCTGTGCTGCGTCCCGATCCACTCCAATATATAAAGGGGGGGGGGAAACAAAAATAGGCACGCATTCCATTGGCTCTACACAATACATCACACTGAATATCCATGGGGGTTTCTAGTCTTGATTAAAATAACGTAGTGGTCAGTATGTTTTTTTTTGTGTTTATGATAAATATTGGTCTACAGAATAAAAAGTTTTGCTTATTAAAAACTCTTGTAGTTCTTTTTTGAAAAGTTTCGTATTTGTAAAGCTTAATTTCTGCAAGTAATGGGGTAGGTTGTTGAACAGCTGACTTGAAGAGTAAGAAGTCCCCTTTTAGGACATTCTTAAGTTGACAACAGGTAAATGAATTAGTTCTTTATTTCTTGCGTTATCTGTCTCAAAATCCATGTCAATCGATATACAGTTGTATTCCATAAGGAGTATTTGCGATACATAACTTAATCAAGCATTAATAAAAACAGACTATATTTCGTTCCACAAAAATATTAAAAAATATATATATCTTGCGTCCCTTCCGGCTGAAACTGCACACAATTTTCGCTATCTAGAAGTTCCCCTTTATCATTAACTCGAAAAGTCAACACATGGTTGCCGCTCATGTGGGAAACGGGGAAATATGAGGGAATTGGGGAACTGTCAGGGAATTTTGAAAAAGTTAGCTATATTTGGGGGATTCTGTGATACGCATGCTAAATTTGGCAGTTCTATAATCACTCGTGTGCCGCTGCCATAATCGCATAAAATTGTTTTGATGATTGTGGACAAAATGCTCAGGCATTTTTCTTTGCCACTTATGTAGGCAGCAATTTCTAAGACGAGAGTAGTATTTTAATGTAAAAGTGTGTTATAACGCTAAGGCATAAATTCTTACAGAAGAAAAAAAATACCGAAAGGTCAGGGTAAGAAGATTAATTTTGTCTGGAAATCAGGGAATTTTCTAATTGGGGGGGGGGGGAAAGGTGGCAACCCTGCAACATCTTAAACCCTCTCCTGTAATTAGCGCAAAATCCCTACTTTACACTTCCGCACTCGCTTCTCCACCTCCGCGGGATGGTGTGAAAACTGTAGCACCTAGGTGTCAAAGTTGTAGTTACACCCGCCATTTGAAGGACTCGGTTCTAACAACCAAATTATTACTTCCGTCAAGAAAAACGCGAAGTTGCATTTTGGGTGTACAGTTGTAAAAGGTGCAGTCTACATGAACGAAACTCCTGTGGTAGGTCTTGGAAACATGTCAACTTGAAATCTTATCTCGCATCGACAGGTTAGCAAATGGTTATATTCTGCCACCAGCAAAGTTCATATCCAAAACTTTTCCGAAGGTGAACAAAGGAGGAATTTTTACAGTCATCGTTTTGCACTGGATAGAGCAGTGTTCTTGTCTCTATTTATAATTAAATCTTATTTTTAAAAAGGCGTTATTTTTTAAATTCTTTTGCACTTTTTAAAATATAATTTTTACCTGACACTTCTTAGTACTGCATTATTCTGCGGAATTGGTACGATCATGGTGCCCCTGTGGCGAATCGTGTTCGTAATCGGCGATCCGTTTCGAAACTTCTGGTTAATGTAAACGCTACGATCGCCAGCATTTTCAGAATGTGGCAGGAGCCCACTGTTGGCAATCAAATTGTGCCAGAAAGCACTCATTGTGAAATATGGTGCTGTGTGTTCAATCGCAGGTTGTCAAAATGTTCTTCTCTCTCAAGTATACACAAATCCGACATACTCCTTGGAGGCATTGGCCTCTTCACATGAAAATGTTAAAATTTTACCGCAGAATTTGTATAAAAACAGTATTTAGATATATAAATAGGCCTGCATATGGCTGAGGGTAATCGTATACCTAGATCTTCATTTCTTGTGACAGCTTAATTATTCAGACATTTGCTTGAATCGGTGTTTTCAACGATACTATACCATTTTATTAATATTATATTTTTTGGACCTACCACTTGTGATTTGAAGGATCTAATAGTTGTTTCCACGAATTATATAATGAAATATACGGGTAAATAAATGACTTTCGCTACCGGTTTTATCAAGCGTACTAGTTGGTCTGTGGAGTTTCTCTGCGAGGCGATGAAAAAGTAACTGAAGTGAAGCTCCCCCCCCCCCCCCCCCCCCCCCCCTGTATTTTTAGTCTTCTGATGTTGTAACGATGATTTGCAGTGTCTGTTCGCAATCCACCACAGTTGGTTTTGATGGGGCTAATTAATGACTGTAAAAACGTACCTCTTGCTTAACGCGGCTGCAGCGCGTTCAAAGAAGGCAGATTGTGTCACGTTCAAATTGCATGTGTTGGTGATAAGACTTCGTGTTTAAGTACGACAAATAGGCGCACACGTTTATAACTCCGGCATTCTGAAAGAGCAACAGCTAGAAATGTAGCGTTTTCATGACTGTGCACCAGAAACCAATGCAGTGCATGTTGCTGATGAGACAAGGTACATGTGACCTACCACCAAGGCGTGGCCGTAACGTACTTTCAATGGAAATAGCAATGATAATAAAATTGCCGTGGCTGACCTCGTTGCGCACATTCAGCTCTACAGAAGGAAAAAAAAAAACAAAGCTCCTGAGACAAGGCTACATTTGCGAAAGTAATGGTCGAGTACTTGCAAACATAGTAAATTTTATACGAAGTGTCTGTGGTGGCAACCTTCCAGACACACTGTGCACGGTTTCTTTTGCATCGGGGAACTTCGTGTGTGAGTACGCAGAATAGATATGAGCCAGCAATAAAGCCGTAATAATAGGATGCCTGAATGTTTAACCCAGTTGTCAGTTTAACTGGATTTTCTCAGAAGCTGCAGCCGGTGTCGTAACAAAAATTTCTCACGGGTGGAGGGTTTCACTGCCTGAAAGGCATGTAAAGGCTGTTCACGATAAAGTGAGCACTTTATAAATTAACCTTAGAATAAAGTCTCTGCGCCCGCATGCATATACGAGACATTTGCCCAGTGAAGTTAGTAACGATGGATGTATAAAGTAGTTCCATATCGTAACGACGGATGAAAAGTGTTAGGGAACCATTTGTGATAATTTAAAATTATTTCTTTCGAGTTCAGTTTTTGTCAATGCATCAAAGCGTAAAAAGGAGCAGATTTGTGAAGTATTTACTTACTTAATAATTTCACAGTTACATTTGACTGACGGATGAATAGTGACCATGTTGATTTTACATAAGGCGGAAGAATACAGAACTTGCATACAAGTAGATCTTAGCAGGGCTTCAAAAGTGATCATTTTACCGTGAACAGCCTACAGGGAGGTTATACCAGCGTTATCTGTGCTGACGCCCGTGTTAATTAAAACAAATGCTAGTAGAAAAACGCCATCACTATGTAATTAAATTCGGTATAGTTCACAGCAAATACTTTAACAAAGACTTATAAATAATTGTAATATTAATTGTTGACGAACTTGGGTCCAAAAGAGGGGGTTAGTCCTCATATCATCCCCTTTCCTGTCTGTGTTCCTGACTGCAACCAATAAACGGATAGAAGAGGTCGAGTGCATGGCAGACGAGCAGTCTTTCACACAGGCCAACAAACGAGTTTTCCAAATTTCTGAATGTCCGTAAGGCCAAAAGTTAATCTTGAAAAAAAAAACATTACAGCATACTCTTTGTTTTGCGACAATGAATTAGTTTGTTTCTTATATGTATGCAAATTTCGCGAGCTTTTAGCTATTAGATAATATATCCATTACGGATTGCTCCTCCCCCCCCCCCCCTCACCAAATATCATCCTCTGTAGTAAGAGGAAACTTTAAATACAGCAAATCGAAGATGGTAAATATGAATTGGAGATACCGAAAAGAAAGTAAGTCGCTAACAAAGGAAACAGAAGCCACTTGAAGCCTTTGGTTGGCGGTTAGCGGAGGATGCTAGCTTCGTTACTAGCGGAAATATACCACCTAGTTGAAACCATGGAGGGATGAAATGAAGTAGTGTATCTCCCTAAACAAGTCCTTGAAATAAGACTGAGCACTACTTGTGATGACTAGAAAATATTACAAATTATGTCAGAATTATTAATTACATGGGAAATGCGGGATAAGAATATGCAGACAAAAGCATGGACACATGGAATGTGTGATTTCTGTAGGGTGTACGAACCACGAAAATAACTTCGCTCCCGAAAATATCTTGTACATTAAAAGGACACTAGATATTGATGCAAGAACTAACGATTGGTAACAGCAGCAATCTGAATTATGTAATCGTCAGCAGGTATCATCTCTCGGTAGTAGACATTCAGACGAGACACACCAGTTTTGAGACAGCATCTTACAAGCCTGATGTTGACGCGAAATAATGCTGCAATTCCTCAAGAGAGGATTGTTTCTGCACAAGAAGGTAGGTAAAGGTTAATCGCAGTCCTGCTAAACAAACTGGCAAAAAATTTTTGTCAAACTTTTATTTTTCGAGACTGTAAAGTTCTGCGTGATCACTTAAGAACTTCCGGACTAAGCATATTATGTAACCCAAGTGTCATAATAGTGTTTCATTTGGAGCATCCCGTTTTCATTCGAGATTTTGTGGAAACATTATGTACTCACTTTAAGCTTGCAAGGGAAGCATTGATAAAAACAATTTATTATAGGTGGTTCACGTTAGTGAGCACTCTCGAACTTAACGTTTGAAAAAAAATCATTGTCTCGTAACTGTGTACATTTTGGCGTGAGGAGTGTCCGCATTACAGTAAAGTTGGCAGCTAGTTAGGACAGGGTGTATACACCCACAGCGAAAACAGGACATTTCATGTGACAGGGAAATGTCAAGGGATTTCGCATGGGTCGGAGAAAATGTAAATAGTATGCTACTCTGCAAAAGTTGTTATAGGCTGTTCGCAGTAAAATGAGCACTTTTGAGAGCCCTGCTTAAGATCTACTTGTACGCACGCTGTGTTTTCCTCGGCCTTGTGTAAAATTAACGTTGCCGTGGGCCTCATCACTTTATTCGTACGTTGGTCACGTGAAACTGTAGAATTATTAGAAAAGTAAATATGTTACAAATCTGCTAATTCTTATACTTAGATGCATAAAAAAAACGTGGAGGAAGAGAAATAAATTCAGTTTGCACAAATGGTTGCCTAACACTATTTATCTGACGTTAAGATGTGGAACTATTTCCCATCCGTCATTACCAATTTTACTGGGCGCTTGTAACTCAGTGTGCCCGTTAAAATATATGCAGGCAGCGGCAGTGACTTTCTCATAAGGCTGATTTCAAAAGTGCTCACTTTATCGTGAACAGCCTTTAGTGTGATGTAATGTCATTATAAGCATATGAGAACTGAAATGTTGAATTTTAAGATTTTTTGAACTGGCAATAATTTATTTTTGTGTGAAGTCAATAGCGTATATCGCGAGTAATATAGAGGGGCTGAATAAAATGTTGGCCCTGCTTGGTCTGTTGCAGTGTAATTTAATTCTGCTTTGTCGTCAACGGTGGGAAAATATGTTATTGGAAAGTTTCGGTACTGAAAATAAGTCGGGGAAAATGGTAATATTCCGCCTATAAAAGAGAGAAAAGTCAGGGAATTCCAAAATGTAATTTTAGTGGACATTCTCTATAAGTGGTTCCAGATTTTAACACTCCGCTAGGCGCAATATTGAACGTTAACAGCGCCTAAAATTAATCGCCTTTTATTTTATGCACGTAAGAATAAAAACAGCGCAATTATAATACATCTGTTTTCTAACAAATTCGCAATTACATTTGCATTTTTAACAAATTCATACCGTAGTGTGGAATGATATTGATTAGCAGAGGCGAGATTGGTCACATGATAACGTTCTATAAATTTTAATGTCAGATGTGGTACCTGACCTAAATATACGTACAGAAACTGCCGTGTTATCAATCCCACCCCTGTTGAATATTTTCACCCCACCTATGTACCTAGTCCTTACGTGTTATGTGATTAATCTCACCCCTGCTGATTTTACGGTAACTAATTCAGTTTCTTTTGCCACCGAGTTTTTATGACAGATTTTTTTTTAATATTCGTAGCATTATAGTAAAATCGGTAATTTCAATAGACAGTGAAAGTAAAACGTTATTAATTTTCAGAGATATATGTGCCGTAAGTCTCGCACCTTTATCATTAGAAATTTTGGTATTCTGCAGATAGGGTCACGATTGTAGCAGCAGAATATTATTTTGTAATATTCTACTAAATAAAATGTAATTTAAAAGCTTTCAAGCACGCAGTTTTTCCTGGTTCTGCCCGTGCACGTTATTACAAGTAAGTCTAATGTAATTTAAAGACGGTTTAACACCCATTGTTTGCCGTATATGATGGACGAAATATTCAGCATTATCTTGGAGGGATTCATTCCTATGGTACTTAACGACGGGCAGAAATTAACATTGCACATATTTAACGAGAATGTTCTAAATATCATAACACTGATATAATGATGGGAATTAACAAACTTGTTACTCTTCGGAGACTTTAAAAGACGTTTTGTTTGTTCGTTGCGGAAGGATACGTAGTAGGTATCCCGAAAGTAGAACTGAAACAAGGCTTCAGAAAAGCTGGAAGTAACCATGCATGAATTGTAAAAATGGTTGAGAAAATTAGGTTGGCGTAATGGAGAGATCTTGAGCACCGTCGAGGGTGAAGTGAGGTGAATATGGAGCAGCGTCGGAATGTTAGGGCGGGTGGTAATCGGGAGTGCTTCAGAAACCGGACAGGCAACGTCCGTCATGTTTCCCGTATCGAAAATTCGGGGGGGGGGGGGGGGGGAACCCAGCGAGAATTGAACCCGGTTGGCCTTGGTAGGAGGCGAGTAGTACACCGTACCGCATCCTCCACTTCAGCCATGTGGATGAAGAAGGCTACGTGACTGCCGAAATAATTTAACACGGGGCGTCCGAAAGTGCCGAGCTAACCGCAAAACAGATCAAGCGACGATGGATGGCGTTCAGTGACCCGGCGAAGGTACGAATGGTCGCGAGCGAAAGAGCGGGCTCCAATAACGGGACGCCCGGCGCTATTTACCGGTTACCTTGACAAGGCTCCCGTCGGCCCGTTACCCGTCGGTCCGCGACGCCAGTCCAGTGACGTCCCTCCTCCAGAGATGACTCACTTCGCCGCGCCACTGTCGCCGCCGCTGCTTTACGGCTTCCCGTTGTCTTTGCCTTGCTGATAACGTACACTGGGTCATTGGTCTCTTGTTGACGGCCCTCCTGCTGGGCCCCTTAGACGTTATCGGCCCAGGTACCCGCTATTGCTCCACAAACTTAGTAGGATGAACCCCCTTCCCCCCTTAAAACAACCCTGATCAAGGTCAAGAAGAGAGGGCGACACTGCACGCACTTTTAACGCCTCATCCCTCCTACGTGCAAGGCGTACAGTGTTTCCGCCCTAACACTTTGCTGTGCAAATTAGATCTGTAACATAAGGGTTTTATTACACGCGATGAAAGACCGCATATTAAACTACGCCCGTATCGCTGCTTAAGAAAGCTGCAAACGCAAGCTTTAAAAATGCGATATTTGACCATTTTCACGATTTTTTTCCTTTAGATGATACATTTAATACGACAAAAATGACGAGGGGGGACAGGTTGTATACAGTAGTTAATACGAAACCTGTATGATCTGATTGTCCTTTGTATCGTCTTTGTATAGTGTAAATCACTGTATAGTATTTTAAGCCATCCATTTTAATCAATATATCTGTGTAATATTTAGGTAACATGTCAGACAGTTTTATCTACAGCAAGTAGCGAATGCGAGAAAGTGTAACCTTGTATATATGTGTATACTGTTAGTGCCACCTATCTCGGAGATCGCAATGTTATTGGTTAATGTTGGTTAAACTGAGGCGTTGAAAAATTTGGCAAGTTGTTACAGACAGAAAATAAGTTCAATTTTAATCGTAAGTTAGTAAAAAGAAACCTGATCCGTATTTTAACTATGACATTATTTTTGTTTCGTTGTTTCGTCTAATCATACCAGATTTGATATAATTTCAGGATCTGTTGTATGATCGAAAATAAATTGCTGGCAGCCCTGCTAGCAACATTGTGCTACAGTCTCCTTCTGTATGACGTCTAGAGTTGCCAGGCCGAAGGTGAAGTGGGGACGGTCAAGAAGTTGAACAGCGCATATCTCATCGATTCCGCAACATACGTATATTCCTTCCACAGACAAACTAAGAGCTATAAAGGTTGATGCACAATTGAAAGTAGAACGGTAACCATAGAACATGGGTTGTGTGCGCAAGGATTGAGCGCAATGTTTTCGGACCTATTCACTACTACGCATAATAGGTTCTGACATGGTGTGCAAAGGAAATTGTTAGGGATATTTCATTTCTTGTGCAGGCGCATGGGACGCGGCAGCAAATCAGGGCAGAATATAAAATATTGCATTAAGTTATTAAAAGTGGAGGAATAGCTATGCTGCAGAAACGAAGAAACCTCTCAAGATATAAATTTAAAGGGGAAAAAATTAGTGGCAGTGTAGTAGAAGAAAATGTTAAAAGGCTTTAAAAATGTTTCCGATAAAAAAAAAGCAAAGCTTCTAAATGAAATGAAAAAAATAAGCCAGTTATTTTTAATCAGTCTTATTTCTAAAACCCATTTTATGCCTGTAAAGACAACCTGACGTTACATTCAACATTTTTTCCAACAGGCAACTGACGCCAATCGTAGCAAAATTTTCATTGTCTAAATATAATACATATAAGTATTCAATTGTGAATCAACTTCTCACAAGATTTCAGGTCGTGTATATGTTCTACTGTTACTTTCTATGCTTTGTACCAATGTTTTCGGGTTGTGAAGCTACCATAACAACGCAATATCTTTTACCTTATGCCGTTATTTCAATTCCTGTGCTACATCCATTGTCCTGTGTTTGTTCGCTGTTCGTGTTTCCATTGCCGACAAGTAGTTATAAAAATTTTTCAGTTCGCATGCAACCAGCTTGTACAAGCACGACCGTGAAGTTGGTGGGATGTTTAGGAAAGGAGGACTGGGGGAGAAGGAAAAAGGTTCGAGTTTCACATATTTTCCGGGGTATCGCTTGTGTTTGTCAGCAGTACCTGCTTTCAACCCTGACACCGACCTCCGAAGAGAATGCTTACAAGCTGACTTAACGTTGCGAGAGATCTTGTGATAGATCGCTGGTAAACGTTAAGCGGGTTACCTTGATCAGTTTCACCGAATTTAATTAGTCAAATAAGGAATCAGTCGCTCAAGTAATGTCATTTTCGGGACGTCATTAATTCGGTGAAATTTTGTCAATGAAATAATTATCGTAGTCACCACAAATTTCCACTGGATCTATTTTTAATTCGAAAATTTGGGACAATTTTGATTGTGTGTCCGCGCGGGCGTGTATGGGCGGTGTTTATTGAGTAAATATTTAGAATGTCTGTCGATATCTAGATAGCGTAAAAACATTGCAGGGAGCTTGCATATGAACCAATTAAAGTATTGAAGTATAAAAGATAAGGTGTTGATGGCACATTCACTTAACGGTTGATAATCCTGAAAAGTACCAAAGTTGTTGGCTGTGTTTGCTTCCGTTTATTTACGTAAATCCTTACGTATTTTATTATTTTCCGTTCTGTGGTGCTAAAAAATGTTCAGTAATATCCTGTTCTTTCTATGTACTAACGCGTATTCACGACAACACTTAATTTGAATTAATTAATTTAGTTTTGACACACAATATTTTGCAGCAGCTGTAATTGTGTTATTTTCTGATTTGCTCACTGGAAAACTGCCAGAAATGATACATGAAATTAAATTAGATTTTTAAAAAACTAATATTGCTTTTTAATTAAAATTTTACTTTAAGAACACCATAATGAATAAGTTACTCTGGTAAACGAGTAAGGGATTAAATAAATACATCAAATGACAAACCACAAGTAACGGAATTGTTCGAACACGACCGAAGTTCTGAACAGTATTTGTGATATTTAGCCATCAGCTATATACGCTTGTTGAAAGTATTAGAATATATAATTATAATGAAGACATTTTTACTTCAAAATAGGTTTTCGTACTAACTGCCTGGTTTTTATATTATAATATTCCGTTCGGACTCATTTCCTATAACATAGAAGAGTTCTCTGGTACCTGCTGAACAAATTGTAGTTTGTTTATTAATAATGTAATGATGTCCAGATTCTCACAAAATAAAATTTGCGGCGTTTCGTTCCCCGACAGACTTATAAAGGGCGATCCAACTATTTTAGTCCTTAGTTATCAACGGACATGAATATCGCTTATTTTGGCTACTAGTTTTAGTCTTAAGAAAGCTGTAAATTTTTACTGCTTGAAGACATTCTGGCACGTTTCGAAATTGTCCCATAACATTTTCCCTCTCCTAAGTGTTCTAGTCTTTCTTTTCCACTAATAAAGAGCATGGTTCCAACCTCTTTCCTTCCTGTAGCATTTATATTAACGCATGCAATAATGTTTAATTATCTCGTGCCATAAAGTTTTTTTACGGTGCTACGCCGGTTTTTCCCCTCTCGCCCTTAGTTATAGGTTAACTATAGGTACTCAGGATGGTAGTCATGGCCATGTCTGCCTAATCCCTCTCTGCAGCGATGCGGGTCTCCTTGCATGAATTCCTTCACTTGTAGGCGTAAGGGGCTTTCCCTGAGTCGCAATTAGCTCCCGTCCCTACCTTGGGTTCACACTTAACACTTGGAGATAGGGTAGGTTAGGAAAAGAAATCCCCTAAGTGCTTTAATGACACTCTTAGTTAGGCCTTCAGAAGAAAGCTGACGGAAAGAGAAGGGTTGTTGCTGGTGTCGAGAGTGGCTCGTGTACGATGTTGGGTAGTTATGGCGTCTGCAACGCTGCTTTCTCTCGCCGATGCTCGAACCCACGAAGGCCGCGTAAGAGAGACTGAGATAGCAGAAAGCGAGAAAGGAGGGGAGAGAACTGGTTTCCTCTGTCCAAGGCGGTTGTCGCGAGCGAGCCAGGGGCTCCCGTCGGGTGTCGAACGTGATGCCACAGCGCGCAAGAAAGACGGCCAGTCTTCAAGGTCACTTGCTCTCCCCAATCCGGTTTCTTAAACAAACAATTCCTGCCCCTCCGTGGCTGGTATTTGAAATCCAGCCCGTGGCGTGTGCACCGCCCGTCCTTTTGTGTGGAAATGCAAATTTTCTTCTCCCCTACCTCGCGAAGAGATTCAGAAGTAGCTATGTTAATACCCAGGTTTTCTCGCCGGTTTCTAAGGTTCTTTCTCATCACATCATACTCGTAGTTTTTTGCTTATTTAAGCTGTCAGTAAGAAACATTATGAACACTTACACTTCAGTGCACTCGTAACACATCAGACATATTAATATTTTTTTTAATGTCATAAGTGATGTAGTCAACATTTTGTTGACATACACTACAGTATTTCAGATGATATGAGTTTCCTACAAGAGAAGGTAAACTGCTAAAGGATTATATTTTTAAGTTTTAAACATTTTGTTTATAAAATCATAAGTCGACAAGACTAGGATATTCAATTATAGCGAATTAGAATGAGGCTTAGTGTGTTTGTGGGTGCATATTTATAAGTAAGTGTCGATTTCAGTCTCATATAAGTGTTTTGACTGAAATTTATTTTAACCGTGAAACTGGCAGAAATTAATTTTATCTTGATTAATATTTTGCTCGAATAGTTTGTTTCTGCAGTGAATAATTGCGTCATTGTACTACATTCAGGTGAAATAAAATCACACGATTTGTAAGAAGTGCTCCACCGAGCACGTCATCTGCCGATGTAAATCACTTCCGCCTGGGTAGACGCCATCCTCACAGCCTGTCGAGTGACCCCCTTGTTAGGGACAATCCACGCCGTGGCAGGAGACCCCCCACAAACCGCCAAGAACTCGAAAATCCTGGCGGATATAATTTCTGAAAGTGACTGAAGTCGTTGGGCTCAATTTAATCTCATTTTATACGCCACAATACTCTCTCGTCCAGCCATTAAATTACAATGTTACATTTAATGTGTGTGATCGCCAATTCAGTGCGTTGTGCATAGAGCACGTGCGAGTTTCCCCAGTAATGCTCCTTTGCTTCGAGTGTCTGACAAACCAAATAATAGCGTCAGCTGGACTGTAGTGTATTTAACGGGAATCATAACGTGCCAGAGCGTTTTTCCTGTAAAAACGCAGTTATGTTTTTACGGTACGTTATTACAGTAATTGGCATCGTTGTCCCATTATTACCGTCGGCTTCGTCTTGGATGCGAAAGCCCTGCAATAGGCAAGATAATGAGTGGTAATTGATAATGATGCATACGTTAAAATATAAACACGTGTCTAGAAACAGCACCAATGCTGTTGGTAACAAGTGTGAAAATGACACTCCTTGATGGCGCAGGCATTCCTGTATGTGAATATTAAGAACAAGTGCCCATATAACAAGTATTTTGGTCCCGGTACATTGCCAAGCAAAGCAAATTGTGAAATCCAATTGGCATTTTTTTTTTGTGAAAGTTTCTAAGCTGAAAATAGTGCAAGTTTTCCAAGCCATAGTCTACGTGGTTTATTGGTGAAGTAGTTGATGGGAATTACCAACCTACCCGCTCTAAGCTCCTTGCCGCAGGACAGTAAGCGCAATAATTAACTGGATTAGTGCAATAATTTGCCTCAAGGGAAAAGTTGGTTCTACAGCAAGACGAACCCAGTTTGCTTTCCAATTACTGATGTCAAATAGAGCAGGTTAAACGTCAGACCGTAGTGGTTACAGAATTAAGTTATTATATGCGGCTGGAGGGTTTTGGTTTCGCCATCTATGTGGATTGTCTCATTATGTACAAGATTAATTGATGAAAGAGAATTACGTGACAAAATTTTAGCGTTCTATGTGTTGTATTTCGCAGGTTATTACGTAAAATCGTAACTTACTGGAGTAATTAGTAAGGAGTAATTATTTTTGCAGTAGTGTTTTCTTTTTGCTTACTACCAGGACACCCGCTGTTTTAATAAAGAAAAATTCATGTGAAGGGCCTTTCCCTTTCTGGTAATTACTCTCTCGGCGTGTGAAAAAGATGCTGGGCCACGACGCGTGTCATAAGTACCACAGTAGCCTGAGGTTTCGGGGGTCTGTTAGCCATCTGGCGAAGTGCGGTAAAGATTTAACTGCAGGCGAGCGACGCGACTGGGTGGTGCGCAAGTGCTGCAGAGGGCTAGGTATCAGACGAGTATACGCTGTTCACGGTCAAGTGAACACTTTTTAAGGCTCTTTTAATAGGCATTAACCAGTAATAAACGGATTTTATTGCAACTCCTGACGTTAACTTTTATTAATGGTGAAATGTTACACTGTGTGATGGCAATGTTTATATTATAAAGTGATATGAATATAGATATTTAATGGAAAGAATAATTCAGCAGGGCCTTAAAAAGTGTTCACTTTACCGTGAATTGCCAATAGAGTGCGGCTGTGTAGTCTAGATTGTCAATTTTAAAATGTATAATTTTAATAGTAATTAAGTTGGTGTGAAACTGTTAATAAAGACTGGATTTTAGTGTTTGTGATTATTTCTACGAGGTGGCAGACGATTATGTAAATATAAGTTGTAAATAAGAAGTGATGGTCATTTATTGTAGAGATATTAAGACTTGGAGTACAATTTTTGGATTATCAATAAATTAGGGACTTGTTGAAGCTTTTATTTAAGACATTCATCCCTTAAAGAACCTGGCTTAGCCCACTAATTTTTGGAAATTATAACAACAGCTAGGTTTTGTAAATATAAAAACTTGGCACGTTTCGTCCGTTCTGTGGGCTATGTATAAAGATATAGAACACAAGATTAGTTTTTGCAACAAACATATTTTACAGTCTTATGTTTTCTATTTCTGTGCATTTAAAACCCTGTACTAGGCAGTGTCGAGGGTATTTAGCCAAACGAATAGTAGCTTTGATGTGCATATGGATGTTCAGTTCAACCAGCTTGCGCAGGGGTGATATATCTCTCTGTTAATCTAATCCTCTTTCCCAAATACAGTGAAGTCCTTACTTTATTTCCAGTCTCAGTATCATCTGTAAAGTTATAAAGTCCTGGCTAGTCATAGTGAATGTTTCAAGAATAGAAATGGTGAACACTTAGTAGTGGTGCAGAAATGGTAATTTATTGATTTTGAAAATGTTAAGGGCTAAGATTTAGGGTTGTTCACTGTTATATTATTCTATGTAATTTTAAATATGTTAAGCCAGAAAATTTCCAAGATTCCAATATTCATTGAGATTACTTCTGTAAAAAAAAAGTATTAAAGTAGATGAAACCGATAACTTAGAGCAGTTACAAATTAGCACAGAAAATTTCTCAGCGCAAAGATATTTACACCTATCGTATTTATACGTTACGTGAATTAATGCTTTGACATAATGTGTTCTGCACGTAGAGCTCATAAAGCAATTCCTACTCTCTCTAGTCTCGATGGTAGCGGCTGTCTAACACTGCCCTTGCCTCTTAACGTGGGGGTCACATGTTGCTAACTATTGCTCCAGAAACTCATATTTTATGCTTTTCAATACCATTATCTCGTATGTTATTGCGTAATATTAACGAAAAAGACACTCTTAACCACATAATTTACTGCTAGCTCGTACATAAATACCCAAACTTCTAGGATTTGAACATCTCTAAATTGCCGTAGGTTCGAATTGACAGCTTATACTCAAAGAAATAAATCTAACACTCCAATCAAAAGCAAACAAAGAACTGTGATTACATATAGGTCAAATACTGAACAAGAAATTCAATGCTTTAGACTAGTCTGTGATTTTCCATCGGTACATTGTTTGTCAGTGTGTACTTAAAAATAACGGAAAATGTGAAAAAATATACCTAGTCTGTAAATATGGGTTTTACAAATAATAAGTTTTAAGACTAGATTTTGTGGTGGGGTTCACGTGTTAATAAAACAAAATACTGTAACAGTTAAGTCTCTGGCGAAATTGTACACATACTTTAGTTGTATATGGCATGGCTTGTGGATGGTTCAGGGAGTGTCCCACCAAGTATCTATTTTATAAATGCCAGTTGTTAAATACTAGTACCCTCGTCTAAACGAAATGAGGTCGATATCTTAGAGTTTTTGGATCAGATCCTTGGTACGAGAATGACAGCTACATTTCAGGCGGTACATCCGCGCATTGAAGTCTCTCAAACTTTTTGTACAGGGCTACTGACAGACTTATCCTCACAAACTCATATATGTATGGGGAAGTTCAGTATCAATTGCATTGCCTAATATTTATCTGTGAACAGAAACGTCACAATAGAAACCCCATGGCATGAAAAGATATAGAAGATTGAAAACATTTTACAAGTATGCGTTGAGGTAGCTCATTCAATTGATTTTCAAATTATAATTATTTTGTTTGTATACCTGCGTCGCTTTGTCATTTGCTCGACATGTTAAGTCAAATCTGTTTTGAGAGGAAGTTGATGCAAAACTGTGGAACCAAGCAATTTATCTGGCGAGTGATTGTCAATACGAAGTTACTTGGATGAAAAAAAATTATAAGTATAGGCTGTTCACGGTAAAGTGAACACTTTTTTTTAAAGTCCCTTGTAAATTTGTACTTTAACATTAATTCTATCTTCCTGTTGCTTTTTTATACAAACCTTGCAATGTTGCCAATAAACACAGTGTATACATTTCAGCACCCTCAAAATTTAACACCTAGGGCTGCAATAAGATATATTTGTTATTGGTTAATACCTGTTGGGAGGGCCTTAGAGTGCTCACTTTACTGTGAATCGCCTATATGGATGAAATGTAGTCCTGTAATGAGAAATATTTCATTTAGAAGCACTTAAAAAGGTGCTACTGAACGTTTCGGCATATGACTTGTATCGCGGCAGGTAATTCTGTCGGGGGCTGTGCCGCGGGGACTGGTTTATCTGATGCAAGTCGCTGCCCAAACAAGGCGCCGTTTGCCGCGAGCGGGCGGCCGGCTGGCCCTGATTCGAGCACCCAGCACGCTTTATCTCGTGCGAAATGTTAGCACGTGAGATAGCGGCTGGAAAACCGCCTGCTCTAGTTCGAACACCACAACCAGAGAGGCTGTCTTTCGTTGAAAACTCCATGGTGCCTTGTTTCCGGGCCACTCCGAGGGAACGGTTCACGCTCAAGATTGTGTGCGTTTCACGTCGGTGGCATTGGACATCAAAAATAAAAATATTAATCAGTGAAGATGCAAAACCTTGTATATAAATTTTTCACTGTTTTTTTTTATTCACGTAAAAAAATTCAACACCCACATTCTGCATCTGCTATTAAATACTCGAATGGTTTTAGTTGTTTAATAGCAATTTCGTAAAAATATATTTTATGTCAACACGAAACGCAATGCATAAACTAGTCTGCCCTCAAAATTTTAATATTATAAATCTTTTTAAAATGATCGTGTTTTTAAAAGAAATGAATTAGTTCAAGATTGTCAGTAGTTGTTGCGTAATTTTTTTTGCACTTTTTATAAGAGACTTTTAACAGTTTTTTTCTTTACCACCTTAATTTTTTTGCCATGTGTTTTGCATCCTCAGATGATGCAAACTTGTAAATTTGTGTGGTATCTCTAGCAATGTGCAACGAAAACTATCCTGTGTTACAGTTTCCTTTACTTTAGTGTTGATAGCCTTGAGAGAAAATCTACGAATACCTGCTCTCGGTATATTGGCATACTTCAGCCCCAAGGTTTTTTTTTAATGAAAAATTATTTTGGAAAACACTAAGGAACTGTATTGATTAGTCAGGAAGAGCAAATATTTAAATGTGGCTGTACCACGGCCGTGTACTTAGGCCTAACCTACCCGGAACTGGAAAGTAATGTGTAAAGAACGAACACGCCTGGCTGTCATTTCATTCACTGCTTAGAGAATTTCTTATTTTATGTTTGAAGCAGTCATTTTTACAATTAAGACAAGGTAACGATTATCGCTTATCTAGAGTTCAGGTAACTACGAGAATGAAATTCAATATTGAAGGCAATACATCACGCGCAGCTGTGTAGTGGATATAAACTATGTTCACGGTAAAGTGAGCACTTTTGAGGTCCTAGTTACCTTTTTATTTCAGCCATTTTATATCATTTAACTACATTATTAAGTAAATTTTGCACTATAAATAATAAATTCAATGTTTAGATTTCACCACACTTGAAAATGAACGCCTAATACTAAAATGAAATATATTTTCACTGTTCCAAATGAGAGGGCTTTCAAAAGTGATCACTTTACCATGAATAGCCTATAGTTTTGCTACCTGACAGCACAAGAAGCATTACTAAAGATTTTGGTTTGCTTGTGAAAATATAAAATTGTATCAAGTACTGATATTCTACGTTTTGAAATATTTTGAATTAATTACGCTCTTGGGTTTACATACTCATTTGCACAAGAGATTTTTCCTCAGAAACTAGCCGCTCATATATGACTTTCTGCATTTGTAAGTACTTACGGATTTTTTTTTCTCGTGAAAATCAAAATTTTAGTCCTTGCTATAAGTTTGTACTGTAGTTGTACCGCATGTATTTTTGCAAGACGTTATTGTGGAACAAATTTTGAGTTAAGTGTGGAATAGACTCCTGGCCAACTCAAATCATTGATGAGGGGTCTTAGCTCGTGGGGGCCATATTCTGGCGTGGACCTTTGTGTCGCACAAGCGAGAAGTAATTGAACACGATTATCAGTGTGTTCTTAGTGGATCATCAGTGAATAATTACAGAGAATGTCTTGGAGATACTTTCAGAAGGACCATTAGCGAGACTAAAGGCTGTTCACTATAAAGTGAGCACTTGAAATCAAACTTAACAAAAAAGTCACTGCCCCTACATGCATATATTTTAGTGAGTGCCCAGTAAAGTTGGTAATGATGGATGGGAAGTAGTCCCGTATATTAACGTCGAACAAAAAGTGTTAGGTTGCCATTTGTGATCAATTATTTCTTTCGGTTATTGTTGTTGTTTTTAATGCACCAGAAGTGTAAAAATATGCAGATTTGTAAAAAATGTATTTTCAAATAATTTTACACTTCCACTTGACCAATGCATCAAAATGATGAGGCCCGTGACAATTTTAATCTCACATAAGGCGGAAGAACACACAACGTGCATACAAGTAGATCTTAAGCAGGGCTTTCAAAAGTGCTCATTTTACCGCGAATAGTCTATAATCAAAAAGCAATTGCTAGAGAATGAAACAAGCTGTTAACAGTACGTGTTAAAATTTCAAAATAGCGGAATAATAGTTTACCTTAAAGTGTTCTCAGCTGGCGTTGGTAAAGTTCTGGGAGGATCCCGCGGCACGCTCTTTCTCCAGGCGAGATAGCCAATCGCGCCGCCTCGCGCCGCTGCCTGCTAACGACCGTGTTCCGGTGCGGCGGAAGGTCAGGGCCGTTCAAGCAGTCCCTCCGGACATCCCCAGCCGTCACGGGTCCTCGCCATCCGCAAGCCGGCCGTTCCATATTCGCGTTCGTTAGGACCTGCACGTTTGTGGAATAGTTGTCTGCGCGAATACGCGTATCTCGGTAAATAAATGTTATGCAAATAAGACTTTTTTGTCAGAAAAGTTAAAAAAAAAAACTATGACCCTGTTATTTCACTTTCGTCATATTGAGGCCCGGTTTCACAATGTCTATTTAAAAGTTCTGGTTATGTGATCAACTGATTAATTTAAACAGAACTATTAAGTTCTGTTTAGTATAGAAGTGTTGGTCATCATGATTTTACCTAATCGTTAGGTAACCATTGGTTAAGGTAAATACGGCAACCATGCCGTGACGTCTCGACTCGTGATTGGCCGGAATGAGAACTTCGTTTATTTACCGATGCTGGTTAAGTGTTTAATATGGATGAAAATAAGTAGCCGTGTCCAGAGAATTTCGTTTCCTCGGAAACTGAAGTCCTTATTTCTCTTGCAAAGAAATAATCTGGTATTATTGAATGCAAAAGAGCCGTTGCTGTTACCTGGAAACAGAAAGAAGAGGCATGTAGAAGAATTGAACTAGAATTCAATTCAGCCTGTGGCGTATTTCCGTGGAGCTTGAAAATTCTCTAAGCGAAGTATGATAATATTAAACATTCTGTTGAAATAATTGGCTCCAATATCCTTTAGGAACCTTGCCACATTGTAAAATTCTTGCTGTAGTTGTATAGTCTATTCATAATTTTCTGGGTACTTTATACATTCTCCCCGAAGCATTGCAATTACAGTGGTCACCTTTTTTTTCTATAAGGCTAACAGTACTTTTGTCTAGGCCAAAGTAATCTCCCACAGCTTTGTAATATCCATCCGATACATAAAATCTCAAGACTATTAGCAGTTGGTCAATGGGTGGTACAAAATAATTTCTGAAAACAAAGGCAGGCAAGTAGCCTGTATAAGAATCTACACACCCTACAAAACTATATAACATAACCTACAAAAATATTTAACTTAATGTGGAGTATTTAACAGAAGCCTAAAATGGCAAAGAACGTAACCTACAAAATTATGCACAGAACCAACACAATTGAACTGGCGTTGCCATAACGTGACACATGGTGATGTGACTACATCCAACATTGAAAGTTGAAATAATGCAAATCGTTGATGTATCGTATAAAAGTTAGGCCAACTTGCAAGTCTTTACATTAAACACTACGTAATCAAAGTTTGGGTGTGACTGAAGCAATTTGTGCTTACATTCACCTAGAGACCTAACATTGTCATCATAAATACTGTATCAAAAAATTCGTTGATTTCAGTACCTAACACGAAACTAATCAATTACATAATGTGAATTTATTTTTGATTAATTAAGTTACATATGTGAATGTCGAATGTGGTTTTAAAACCAAAAGAAAAATGAACTGCAGATGATTAACAATATTTATGTATTATTAAACTACAGAAAATTCTTTTTGGCATTTTCTATTTGCCAAATCAGCTAGTCATCCAAATTTGCCTGTGGCTCTACATCACATTGTAAACAGGGCTTAAAATAACTTACAAAAAATACATCATTATCTACAAATACATATAAAAAGTCCAGCAAAGAAATATGCCTATCACAACACACAGAAGTATGTATGAAAAATATTTTACACAAGTAAGTTAAGTGACAACCTACAAAGGCACGTAACTTGAGACACTAAATTTTATAACAAAACCTTGTGTTTAGACTAGTGTATCCCTAGGTTTAGCGTTAATCAAATGTAGGTCTATGGAGAACCAATATCAAAAATCTTAAAGAAGGGCTAGGACAGGATTTTTTTCATGCGAAACCTCGTAAAAATTCTTTGTTATTCATTTGCAAGTGATTCGGGCGATCCCGTAATATTATTGGCCTGTTTAGGAAGTCTACTATTTCTTCATCATCTGCCACCATCACAGTCAAGAAAAAAATAACTCCTGGATTATTTAGCAATTATATTGTCACTGTTTACAAACTTTCGTGCCAATTTATTTATACGGTTAATTTTTAGCTGTATTTTCCAACATGAAAATACCTATTAAAGATTGCAAAAACAGTCCAGATATACGAACACATTCGACTTCATAAATAATTTTTTGACATCACATACGATTTTATGCGCCCACATAACCTCAAATGTATGTTGTGAATGTTCCGATTAGCCCGCTAATCGTAACATCATCCTGTGATTAACTTAATCATTGCTTACAGTAAGATCGACCGATCAATGTTAACCTTATATTGGGAAACAGAGAATTGTCCTAACCAGCACTTAAAATTTAATCAGACGATAATCGGAAGAAAGACAGATATTGTGATACTGTTCCTTAGTATGTTCGTGGAGAAAAAATTCGTGAAGATGGTCAAATATCGCATTTTTAAAGTTTGCCTGTGCAGTTTTATTAAAGTACAAAGATACGGGCGTAATTTAATCTGTGGTCTTTCAGTGCATGTAATAAAACCTCACTGTTACAGATCTAATTTGCACAGTACAGCGTCACGACGGAAACACTGCGCGTAGGAGCGATGACACATTAGGCGTGCGTGTTAGTGTCGCCCGTATTGTTCCCTCGCTTCTTGAACTTGGACGCGCACCTCCAACTAACTCTTAAGGGGGCCGCCTACATGACGCGACATGTCACAGGAGCGAGCGAACGCTAAGGGCTACACTGGCACGCGCATCAAGTGCCGCATCGCCACTATGCGCAAAGCATTAAACTAGCGCGCTAGCTATTCGTAGAACCGTTTTTTTTCTATGGAACTTTAAGCGGTGACTATACTTTACTGATGGAAAGTCTAATGCAAAGTTCAATGCAGGATAGTATCTGTGTTTCACGTAGATCCGGTCGGCACATTTTGTCATAAGGCAGTCTGAAAAGGCGCTGTTTTATCTATGTCGGAGAGCTTGGAAATAGTGGTTCTAACATGCGTAGTGTCGTGAAAGCGACATTGCGTCATTGCCTGAAGTTTGTTTTCTTTTCGTAAATTAGCACATTGAGCGCACGTGGAATGGTTTCATAAAAAAAAAAAAAAACGGATTTCCCGACATACTGTAACACACTTCTAGCTCCTAGTAAGCAGCCCCCTTAAAGCCCAGTTCACCATCAGCTTCGTGTACATAAGAGGAGAGTGCACAGAACATGTACAGAAACCTGTGGCTCATGGTCGGGGTTTATTAATTTTATTAATTTCGACTTTTTTATACTGGCGAAGTTAAGGCTTCAATTCCTTATCCTACACTTGACCAGGTATAACATACTGTACACATATGTAAACATAAAGAACAAGGAAAAAATACTTACATTAACAAGAGGCGAAACAGAAATATGGTGCCTCAGAAGTGCTCACTTTACCGTGAACAGCCGATAGTAATATTTGTTAAAAAGTAGTCCGATATTGGAACGTGGGAAGTGGCTACTGTCCGCCTCACAGGTGCACGCTATCCCAATTCCCCTCTACATTTCAGACGAAGGGAAGAGCTGTTTTGCACATCCTAAATTACCGCTTTGAGGACGTTGCGATTCTCCCGTTTTGAGTTTGTGGCACGAAAACGCGCATTTCTCCCGGCGTCCGAAAGTATTACTGGGAATTAGTTCCTCTTTTTCTTGCGCTCAGATAAGCAGGAAACTTCACAAATAATAATAATAATAAAAAAAATGTGCAGTGAAACAAATCATACAAGTCAAAATAGAACATGTTATCTGGCAGGAATTTTATTAAAATTTCAGTGTCCTGTCAAATTATCCAGGTTGAAACTTTTTAGTTTTGTTTGGAAGGCCTGGATCATTGTGAATGCACTACAGTGTCGGGTGGAGTCCCTTTCATCACCCGCGGACTGGTTAACCGGCCTGACCTCGGCCGAGTGGCGAGGTGGAGTCGGGTTTAAACTGGGCAAGCTTTGCACAACCGCCTGAGCTTTAGTTTCTGGGTAGAACGTCGTGTCACCCATGATGTCCGATATTAAAGAGGTTTTCCTCGTTTCATTTTTCTGAGAATAAAGTAAAAAAAAAAAAAAAGTAGTCTTGTTTTGATTACTCGCATGCAGCTAAAAGATCATAAACAGCGTGTTAACGAAACAGTACAAAAGTAGCCAATCGCATTAGAAAAAAAAATCAATTTAGAAGTTTTTGAGAACGCTATAACTATTTGTACAAAAAGTATATAATACCTTTTTATTACACTAACGTTAGAGTACGTAAATATTTCTCTAAGAAATAAAACAGTGCCAGGAAAGTTTTCATGGGAAGAGGAATATTAGTTGGGTGTGGAAATCGTGCAATTTAGAGGTTGGATAGAATGAGATAAAACGCGGAAAGCCTGGAATTGTCAAGAGCATTTCATATTTCTTGAGAATTCTAGGTCTGGAATCTGGACAAGATTGTCAGAAATGCATTTGATAAGACAGCATGTTGAATGCAAGAACTTCTGTTTGGTGTCATGCCACTATTGGCATATTACCTTCCTTTTTGGCAGCCTACTAGTTTCAGCTTTCCATAGGCTGATTTACATTACATTTCAAATATTATTACTACATTGGAACAGTTTTGGTACCAAATGGCGTTGGCGTTACCGGTAAAATTGTTACACTTGAGGAAATTACATCAGAATTCTCGGTCATCATGTAGGTTGCTCAGAGAAAATTAATAGGAAACGTGGAAAGCCAGGGAAATGTTGGGGAATTTCTGCGTGGCTACTGCTCGTCAACCTGTTCTACTGAGTGGTTTACTTTGGCCACTATCGCCGCTTGCCTTGTATATTTTCCACGCTGTCTTTACAAGGCTGCAATTTTTTTTAATGAGATTTAAACTGTTTACAGAATCAGTTTTCGGGTAACTCGCAATGATTTGCTCTACATATTGTAATATATTAACTGAAATTTTAGTAGTTTAAAAAATATTCTGACCTTGTTTTGTAAATAAATAAAAACAAATAAATTAGAACCTCTATCTGTTTACCTACCTTAAAACGCGAATATCGCTTGTGGCAGTATATCCTGCGTTAAACGTCGGGTAGTATTCTGAAAGAATTCATAAAAAGTCTAATGTTTTTGCAATAAAAATTTTTATGTTGTAATAAAATATATAATATTGTGACATTGATGATAATGTTAACAATTTACAGCGGCTAGTATTACTATAATGCTAACAACATACTCTTGATGTGTTGATGTTAATAAAACCTCTAAGTAATGTTGCCGCAACCAAATGTTGTACTACGCAAAAAGTAACACGAAGAACAAAATATTTTATGTTATGACATTAAAGTAATCACCAACCAACACATGTTTACACAGACTTAACATTGGAAAATGGAGGATATTAGTGAACAGTGAAAACCTTGTATAATTAAACTACTCTATTTAAATTTTAAAGCATACTAAGAGATCTAGGTAAGAACATCTCTCAAGCTTCGCAAAGAAGTTTACGTGTGTCAAGTATGCATTTATTTCTAGAGCATAAAGTATTTCTACATAACGGCAGAGAACTTCAGTTTGTCGTTAAATGGTGTCAATACACACAATATGTAGCGCAGATACATTAAATTACAGCAATTGGTATGACGTTAGGTTTTGGAAAGTGAGGAACGTAAAGCGCTCAAAGAGCGGGTTATATTCCCCTCCAGGTCATTTTTTTCTTAGAGGTAATTTCTTTTTGTGGCAAAATAATAGTACTTAATTTATTTTACATCGGAATGTTTTTAAAAGCAAAGAAATTAAAAAAAAAATGTAACGCATGTTAACATCAGCTCATCACAATTTGTTTTGCTGCAACATAAACACTACATTAATGTTGACAGTACAGTAAGGAGTTAGCGTTGTTACAATCACAATAGTAGCTTAACAGTATATTACATTAACAGCAACCTTAGTTATTGACGACTCACAGATAAAAAAAAAAATTACCGTAGTAGGCTAGTAACATTAATACTGTTTACTCATCGTTAGACTTTTTCTGTGTGTTTGGACTGCTTAACCATGTCAAATTTTCGAAGCCAGATTGAGCGGAAAATGGAACAAAACGCGTATCCAACTCCCAAGTTGCGATGATGGCATGCGTGTCACAGCCAAACATTTAATTTCCGCTTATACCCGGAGAGTGGGGCCAAGTGATTTTTGGGAGGTAATTCGTGTTCCTAGACTTCTTTTTTTTATGTCATGAACGAGATAAGCGTTATATTTGAAACGCGTAGGAAAAATTAAGCTGCACTATTTCAGTAATCAAAGAGACTGAAGAATACTCGCTAGTTTAGATAAAATTATATTGTCGTTCAGAACCGATGAAGTATATGGTCAGTGGCCATTGAGGATGCCGTCCAATAAGCATATTCGATAGGTAGTAAACTCGTAAACCATAGGTTGAGTATCGCAAGTTGATGAGAATGTAGCGGTCATTATGACATACCCTAGTGTTCCTGCTCGTGATTAGTTGATTCACGGTAAGTAACGCTTCTGAAACATACAAAATGAGCTTTAACAAATGCTAAAATAAAAAAAAATCTTCATTCTATGTCAACAGTTCGTGTATATATGCTAGTTACAATAAACGTTTGCGTTAAAACATATGCAGTGCGGCTAGGTGTGTGTGTGTATTTATAACTCGATTTGTTTTGGAGCACTTACATTCTGCCTGCTCACGGCACACACTCGTCGTTTTTGATATACGGCAGACGGGTTTTCCGCGCATGCCTCCAAAGTTGGTTCACGAATTGCCAGCTAAACTCCCAAAATCGCGTGGCTACTGTCATCGATGTTTTTCTTTTACTATTCTTCCAAAATACTTGCACGCTCAAAAAAGATTTAAAACTTCCTTTAGAAGTGTGCTTAAATTTCAAAGGATGTATTTATTAACCTTATCTTAGTGTAAGTGGGAATAGTGGCTGTTCACGGTGAAGTGAGAACTTTTGCGGACCTAGTTACTTTTTTCCTCCGAGCTATTTTTTATCCTTCCACCACTTTTTTAAAATACATTGCCGTGTAAAGTAATAAACACAGTGTATACATTTCACCGCACTCAGAAGTTAACGTCTGAGGCTACAATAAAAAATATTTGACCATTATTCCAAATGTGAGGGCTTGAGAAAGTGCTCACTATACCGTGAATAGCATATAGAATCGCTGCTTGTCACCCGACGATCTGTGTAAGATTCTCGGTACCGCTCTCATTGGCAGGTCTAGCACACCTTCATACTGCTGAAAGATAATTGTAAACAATCGGCTCGTCCTACCTAGCCTCTTGACGTTGTATTGGGTCTCCTAACAGTATTATGGATGTCGTCATTATGTTTACGTAAATAGTGTGTAAACACACTCGGATTTTGTAGGCACAGTTCTGTACGCACAGGGCCGGTATTGTACACTGCTACGATTGGTTGCGACGACAAAATAAGTTCTTTGTCAGATTAAGTACTGCACTCGTCAAAACATTCTTTGTTTGCGACACATCAAACTATAAATTAATCTGGGGTCTCAAAAGTTTATAATTCAGTCCAAATTAATTGGTTTGGCCAGTTTTATTGGGGCTGGGTGAGCTGGGTGGAAGGAGTCAGGGGGTACCTGCTTAAAGGTGTTCAAAAGGTTAAAATTATTTTCTACAGTTATCACATGTGACATCCACTTTCGTTGTGATGTGAAATGATAGTCTCAAACAAGGACGACAATGAGAGGAAATTACTTACCTAGGAAGAATGGAACGGATTTTATATATATATATATATATATATATATATATATATATATATATATATATATATTCATGCAAATCTAAAAAAAGTTACGAAAATAACACGTTCAGCCACAGCTTAAAATAATTGTTGATGCCATTAAGAATGTTCCTTGGATATTTGTTATGCGGTTCACCCGTATTTTAATTTTTAATTTTTGAGATAAAATTTTAAGTAGGGATAGCCAAAAGTGACAATAAATCCTTACTACAGATGACCCCAAGTGTCGAATTTCGAAGAAATTGTATCATGCTATTTCTGTGAGTAACTTCATGAACTATTCAGCTGAAGCCAAACTTCGTCACCAAGTTAATGATATTTACGGTAAAAATGTTTATTATTTTTTAGATGTTGGTATTTGTTTCAAGTTATCATCGATATAGTACCATTAAACTATGTCTTCCAAGCAAGGATAAAAAAGAATCTTTGGTTCCGGAGTAGTTTTAATGTGTTGGCTTTGGAGGCTGTTGCTTGGCAGCTGGTTGGTTGCGACACCCGGTACACATCGGTTCAGGCGCGAACTGCCATCGACGCAGCTTTCTTCTGGCGCGCCCGAGGCTGGGCAATGCCAGGTGGGCGGCAGAAGACTCTCCCGCCTTAAGCCCGTGCGGTGAAAGCACCTTCCTCTCCTCTGCAACCTCTATCGGGGAACGGCACAGGCCGTTTCCGGGTTATCGGCGCGTTCGAGTTCTACTGCGCTGGCGCGGGGCGCGTGATCTTCTGCAGACTGTTCTGCGACTGCCGCGCTCCCCGGGGGTATAGGCCGTTCGCGGTAAAGTGAGCACTTTCGAGGTCCTAGTTAATTTTGTGTTTCAGCTTTTTTTTTTTTTTTTTTTTTAACTCTACAACCACCTTTTTAAATAAATATTGCCATGTAAGTATGAACAATGTGTGTATTCCACCGCACTCGGAAATTAACGTCAAGGGCTAGTATAAAATATATTTATTACCTATTATTCAAAACGAGAGGGCTTTCAAAAGTGCTCACTTTACCGTGTATAGCCTATGGATGAGACGCAGAAGCGATCGGTTCTCGGCGCTGCAACGCAGACAAAAACGAATGCCAACGAATTTGATTATAAGGAGGCAGGCCTAATGATGCTGTGATCGCAGAAATATTAACGACCTTCTGCAGTTACTTTTGTCTGCGTAATTACGAGGCACATTACCGGAGTTTTTTTCACGACCAGTAGTCACGTACAGTATAAGGACTATATACTTGACATTGACAGAAGATTGCAGGCTGTCGTGGCCATCGCCATGATGGTTATGTCGGCGTGAAGGCTGCAGCTGCAACTGCGAACGAAGCTGCAGCCCGGAAACAAAGGTAACCACCTTGAGGGACACCTTCCCCCTCCACATTTGATTCTTGGTTTTACTAGCTTGTTTAAGATGTTGAAAAAGAGAATTCCGAAAGTACTCCTGTACCCAGGCAAAGGCTGTTCAGGATAATCTGAGCACTTTTGAAAGCCCTGCTTAAGATCTACTTGTGCGCGCGTTGTGTACTCTTCCACTACATGTAAAATTAACATTGCCTGATCACTTTATCCATGCGTCGGCTAAGTGAAACCGTGCAATTTTTGAGAAGGTAAATATTTTACAAGTTTTCTAATATTAACACTTATTATGCATTAAAAAAAACCCCCGGAAGCAAAATATTTAGTTTCAGTATTCACAAATGTTAACCCTACACTTTTAATTCAACATTAAAACGTGGAACTACTACTCCATCGTTACCAACTTTACTGGGCTCATGCTGGTCAGTATGCCCGTTAAAATATATGCAGGTAGGGGCAGTGACGTGTTTTTACAGGGTTGATTTCAAAAGTGTTCATTTTACCGTGAACAGCTTATAAATATTAACCTTATACTGCAGTAAAGATATGACTGAACTACGAACTCGTATTTACGTCACAATATCTTGTCAAATTTTGGGTAGTTAATATTGTGACTTAGTTATGAGTTCGTAGTTCGCATAACGCCTGTACTGTTGTGCAAGTTCAGTAGCTGGTTCGATATAATAGTACTTTCAAAACATTCTTTTTTAAGAACGAAAACAAGCTATAAAAACCAAGAATTAATATGGTGGCGGAGGGACCGCCTTTAAAATTGTCACAATACGTTTCGTCCTGGTTCTCTCTACAGCGAATAGAAGTTTACTGTGGACTCTTTCCCTTACTCTGGATGCCAAGGAAGGACAGCATCCGTCAAATATGGTGAATGAGTGAAGAGATTTTGGCGGCTCTCAACGTTGAGGTGTCGAGAGCCGATGAGGGTACGGAGCAGCGCGGGAATGAAATGATTTGGGGGGGGGGGAGGTTAAAAGGGACCCCAGAGAAAACTCGCCGACCAGCGGCATGGTAAGAATTATTGTGACGTTGTTAAAACAAACCGTAGATGTTCTCGTGGACTTTGGGGAACTTTAAAACGGTTTAATAAGTAAATTTAAAAAAGTTAACTTAAAAGCAATTTTAAGGATGTTGGGAAAAAAAAAAATTTTAAGGTCTGATTTTCGAGTGGGCTTTTACCAATGGAAAAGAAAAAGGTGGAGAATCAGATATTGGTATTTAGTATAGTAACACTGTGAAGTTATGCAAAACGAAAAAAAAAAAAATTATTCGGGAAGACAATTTTTGTGTGTATGTGGATCTCATAAAAATGTTACAGCGATGCTTATTGGTACACAAATTTTTGTGGTTACCAAAATAGCGTGTTTTAAGACAATAATGCGTTAGTTAATCGCAGGAAAATTGTCGCGTGTTAGCAGCAATGCTGGTTAGTTGGGCGCATTAAAGTCTTTTGCTTGCTTTGACTTGAGCATGAAAATGCCACAAACCTTACAAGTGGCGCACTTGCCAAGGCCTGGATACTGCACATCAACAGACGTTCATATTCTGGAGTAATTTAGCTTAAGCAAAATTTACCCACCTTGGGGATAAAGGGACCCTGTAATCAGTCTCCCTTTTTTTTTAATGAAATTCTTTTACGCGTTTGTCCATAGCCTGATGTATGGAGGCACGGTCAAATGCGGTGTCATGGTCAACCGAAAGACAAAGCAGCCAACTGGAGCATGTATGCGCAGATATCCGGTTGCAGTTTTAAAGTCGCCGCGAAACATCATGTTAATGAGTGCATTGCCGTCAACTATGTGCCGGCAATTCAAAAATGTTTTGTTACAACAGAAATACCCTGTCCAGTCTTGGCAATAAATCTTTTATCTATCACCAAATAGTATAACCATTGATATGTACAACTACGTTTAGGCGCATACCGCAATCTGATTTTAACCGAAGCGTGTTCTGATTCATTAACCAAACAGCTTTGTAGTCACGTTTTTCAAAAGCAGCGCGTGTAAGGAAAGCCATAGAAATGCCGTTAAAAGTAAAGAAATTAGATGCCTGCTGTTCCAAGTTCCAAAATTTCTCCGTTTCGTCTAAAATCGGCAGGTTTGTGAAGTGACCCAGCAACTCGCATCGTGTTGGAAGTAGCGTTACCACAAACGCGTGCATTTAAGCCAATCAGAGTGATTTCAAAGACAATAAAAAAAAACGTATGTCAAACACCATAGTCTATAAAAAAAAATATAAAAAATCCCTTAAAAACCGCCACATTTCTGAACTAACAAACATACTCTATAGTTCATGCACGCTTACTTCCAACTTTTCTGAGGCCCTGCTAAAGTTCCACTTTCAGGATAATTTTCCACAGTTTAGAAAATTACGCCAAAGGGACAGTGCACCACATTCTCGCGCACTTGGTGTAGTAATATTTTGCATTAGAACTATTTCCTACTTGGCATTGCCAACACGATCCATTTTGTCCCTGTTTTTATTCACATTAATTATAAATGAAATGTTATAATTTACAGATGACAAAGTAAAAGATAAATTTATTCTAAAATAAGCTACTTCTTGGTTAGCAAAAGTATTAAACTTGTGACACGCGACATATTTAGCAAACAACCAAGCCCGACATACATGAGGTGATTTATCAAAGGTTTCATTCAAAAAGTGTGAAGAAACCGCGAAGAGACTATAGCCATATTGACCACTGTTGTTCGCCTCCTAGCCGTGGCGCCATTGGCTGGACCAGTAGAGGTTGCAAGGCCTCGCATTCTTCGGTGGTAACGGTAGTAGTCGACTGATGGCTCTCTGGTTAACTCATCACTCGTTTAATCGCCGTGGTTTCGCAGACGCCTAAGTTGTCTGGATATACAGGATGATTCTCAATCCGACAAACTTCGGGAGGTGATTCTTCATGAAAAAGTAAACTGAAAACATATGTGAAACTTTATACCTAAACCGACTATCAAGGGAGGTATGCGCCCTTAAAAAAAAGAGATCTTAAGCCGTATTTCTGCAAAATATACAACAATGTTCCGAGAGTTGTCATTGTAGTTTACTTAAACAGATATTTTGCCCAAATACGGTTTAAAAACTTGTTTTTTTTTAATGGCTTATGCCTCCCTTAATATTCGATTTAGGTATAAAGTGTCATAAGTTTTACTTTTGCATGAAGTTTGTCGGTCTAACTGAGAACTACCCTGTGTATTTTTTTGTACCCTGAACACGTTCGTGACAGACCGGTGGCTAAGATGTCCGGCTGCGGCAAGGTTTCCCGAAGCCGCTCGAGGGCGAGTCACGATCTCGCAACCTCCGCTATTACAGACTTCGGGACTGTACACGCACTCGATGCAGCACGACTGGGCGCGAGAACATCACCTGTCGAGGTGGCGAGATTTTTACATGCGAGCATCTTTCGATATTCGAGGCGCGGAAATATATGCTTACATAGGCTAATTCACGATTGAGCACTTTTGAAAGCTCTCTCGTTTCGAATAGTAGTCTATATATATATATTTTATTTTAGCCTTAGATGTTAACTTCGGAGTGCAGTGGAATATACGTACGGTGTTTATTACTTACATGGCAATATTTATTAAGAAATGGCTGGAAGGGAAAAGTAACTAGGGCTTCAAAAGTGCTCACTTTACCGTGAACATACTATACATATAGTCCATTCGTGGTTACTTCCAACTTCAGAGGCCCTGCTGAAGTTCTACTTGCAAGCTGTTCCTCCACCTCATGCGAACAAAGCTCAACAAAGTCTAGAAAACTACGCCAAAGTGACACCGAACTGCTTTTGTGTGCACTCTGTTTAATATTTTTCCTTTAGAATTATTATAGCTAGGCATTACCTACACATGTTTTTTTTTTTTTCTGTTTTTGTTATTAATTATAATTGAAATATTATAGCGACTAGATAAAATATAAGTGAAAAGAGAAAGTTCGATATAACAAAAATGAGATACCTTTATGTTAAGAGTGGGATGGAACTGCACTTTTTTTTGTTGTGAAATAGTTGTATGCGCGAATATGCACATCTCGACAAATAACTGTTTTGTAAATGAGATTTTTTGTCGGAAAAGATCAAAAAATAAATTTACTATGCCCCTATTTTTTTTTAGTTTAGTTATATTAAGTGTATCCTTGGAGAATAAATTCGTTAAAATGGTAAAATATAGCTTTTTAAAGCTTGCCTATGCAGTTTCCTTAAGCGTCAAAAGAAAAGTACAAATATACGAACGTAGTTTAATCTTTGGGCTTTCATCGCGTGTAATAAAACCTTACCGTTACAGCTCTGATTTGCACAGCACAGCGTCACGACGGAAACACTGTACACTTGGCGCGTAGGAGCATGGAGGTACTAGGCGAGCGTGTTAGTGTCGCCCGTATACATTTTAGAAACAACCAAACAGTCGATACGGGGGGGGGGGGGGCGAGAGAGAGAGGTTTGGTTTATAGTGTGAAGATATCGTGTTAACTGTAAGTCACGCAAGTATGAAAGGGCGTCTGGCTTAAGCTCGAGAGAGACTCGAAAGAATAAGTAGGTAGGGAAAAACTTTATTGCTAGAATTCTGCGTCTCTCGTGCATGGGGCAGAAGTAAAAGGGGCTTGCATCGTAAGTGGCCCGCCTGCCTGCATAGTTTTTCTCTTATATTGGCCGACAAGTGTGGTAGCTTAAGGGTTACACTAGCACGCGCTACAAGAGCGCTATCGCCGCTATGCGCAGGGCTCTGAGCCGGTGTGCAGTTTTCTCGTAGTTCTGCGTGTAACTATGGAACTTTCAGCGGTTACCCTATCATTTTATTGATGAAGAGTCCGTAGCAAATTTCAATGCAGGCTCCTATCTCAGTTACATTTGTGTCCGACTTGTATGTTTTAAGATACGGCTATCTGAAGAAGCCCCCCCCCCCTTTTTTTTTTAACTATGTTAGAGGGCTCCAAAGTAATATTCACAGCATGCGTGGTAACTTTAAATTAACATTCCGCCCTCGTCTAGGGTATGTCTTTTCGTAGGTAAACTTACTGGAGGCACGTTTAGTAGTTTCGTCAAAAACCCAGAATTCAAGCACACTGCAACACAATTCAATCACCAGGCAGATGCAACCCTTAAGGGAGTTAATTCTACATTTTTACCATATTACACCCTGTTTTCGTTGTGATATGAAGTGACAGTACGTAAAAAGTATAGTAAGGGAAGAATTACGATTTTTAATCTTACTAAGAAACTTTTAATATTCATATTTTTTGTCGTAACATACAGTATCTCAAAATTGGACCTTTTTTAGGGCGCAGCTCAATATTATTGTCATTGGAATGTCATGAATGTTCTTGGGAATTTGTTTTGCAGTTAGCCCATATTTCCATTTTAACTTTTTAAAATAAAATTTGTATTCAAGAGAGACCCTACCATAGGCGGAACTGTGCATTAAGAGTTCAAAGAAATTGTAGAAAGTTACTTCTGTGCGACTTCAAGAAATATTTTAGGCGAAACTAAGCTTTGTGTCAAAGTAACGTTGACATGTATACGAATCATGATTTTAAGTTTCAATTGGTATATTTGCGTTTAGAAAACATTTTCCAATTAATTCGATGTTTTAATAAAGTTACGATACATATAGTGTCAGAAAACTACAAAATATCCTAAAAGTCTACAAAAAATTTGGGCAGTGAACTGCCTTATATATATAATTTTATATATGTATATAATTATATATGTATCTGCATAGTACACAAATGTTAACACCGCTTGTTTGAAGAGGTTTCCATAAATAGTCACGATTTGGAATTACGTGTCGCACAATTGTGCCCAGTATATAAAGCCGATGGGGCCTTCTCATTCAAATGGATTCCGAACCACTTGGACTCAAATTGTTGGTAATGCAGGTGGTTGGGCTCTAACCGTGGAAGTGGTGAGAAATTTGGAACCCACGAACTGGGTTAGATTCCGGACGGGGTCAGTCCCGTATGTTAGCCTGGAGGGGTTTTCACGGCCCTCGTAACCTTTTTAGTTTGGCGTAAGGCTTATAGCAATGTGTGTTGGAAACATTGTTGGTAATTAAAGTTACGCATCTTACAAGTCGGGAGACATATTGGCTGCCCGGTGCAGTCCAGTGGTTCACTTTAAGCCAGTTGTTACAGGATTGTGCTCCAGGATGGCAGTGAAATTTAGTTCAGACATCGCCGATTTTCATATATTGCTAAAAAGTATACCCCATCCACTAAAAGTTAAAAATATCTTAAGACGTAAAGAAGTTAATAAGTATGGTGTGCCTCATTGACATTTCTATTTCCTGTACAGTTTTTTTTTTTTCAAACGAGGTCTGAAATCTGTAAAACATGGCTACGTCATACTCACACTACGCTTATAACATTTTATTACTTGAATTACTGTGCGCAAGTCAACGTAAGTTATCTAGGAGTTACACTGAACAGTTCTAAATAAAACTGAAAAGGCAATTTTTGCCTTAATCTACGCAACTCGAACGGGACTTAATTCATGTGGCTTATATAATACAAAGAATATACATATTTTCATGTCTCAGTTTTGAACACTGCAGGGATACATTGCTTCATCTCAGGTATTTTATAATTTAATAATTTTGCAATATCTTTTTAAGGATACGCAAATAGGGTTAATGTTTTATCTTTGTTATATCTGGCAGTGTTTTACTTGGCGTTCAGAGCAATCCTGTAGAGACCTTGCTAATAAGAAACTACTTTACATTTAAATTAACTTACAAAGAAATTTGTAGCCGTGACATGGAATCGCTATATATTTTTTGGGCGGTCAGGATTTTGAAACTCGTTAATGGATCGTGCTGAAAACCCAACTGAGATATGAGTAAGTGGTTGACCTAAGTTCTCTTATGAATTTCATCACAATAGAAATTTCTCTGAAGAAATTGCTATCTTGCACAAAGTACTTTTCGTGACTGAATCTGCGTTATGTTCATTTGTCGTGCCTACTGTGTAGTTCAGTAGCTGCGAATGGCCACGTGATAGCGCCTATTGAACGCCGCAGTCCAGACTCGTGGCTGAAGTGTAGCTGTCTCTGGAAGCTGATAAATGAGTCAGCTGCTCTCTTACAGGCTATTCACGACACACTAAACCCTTTTGGGGCCCTAGTTACTTTACATTTTCCTTTCGGCCATTTTTTTTTTTTTTATCCTTCAAGCACCTTTATTAAATAAATGTTTCCCTTTAAGTATTACACAGACTGTATATTCCACTGCACTCTGAAGTTGCTCTTGGCTAAAATAAAATATATTTATTGACTATTATTCCAAATGAGAGGGCTTTCAAAAGTACTCAGTTTACCGCGAATAGCCTATAAAAATATCCTGTGTCTTACGATTCCAGCTCCATTAAATTACGGACACGTCACGTTTCTTTTCTAGTAACGGACTACCCATAAATTCCTCTTGACTTTACAGGGGCCGCGGTGATGTAGTGGTTAGACAACTCTCCTTTCCCCGAGGCGAACCGGGTTAGATTCCCGGCGGGTTCGCCCCTGGATTTTCATGTGTGGGAATCTTGAAGGATGGGTTTCCTCGGGGATCTACCCTCTCTCCCGCCTTTGCATTCCAGCGCTGCTCCATACTCACCTCACTTCATCATTGACTCTCAAGACCTCGTTGTTAAGAGCCGTCCAAATCTCTTCAATCATTCTCACACTTAACCGTAAATTTACAAATTTTTTCTGTACTTCCTGTTTAAAGGCTGTTCATGATGGTGAGCACTTTTGGAATCAACCTTAGAAAAACATATATTTTAACGGGCTCCTTGAGTGTCATGCGCCCAGTAAAGTTGGTAACTATGGATGGGCAGTAATTGCGTATCTTAACGTCGAATAAAAAGTGTTAGGTAACCATTGCTCATAACTTAAATTATTTCTTTCGCTTTCTGTTTTTTTAATGCATCGAAGTGTAAAAATGAGCCGATTTGTAAAATATTTACTTTTATAATAATCTCAGTTTCACTTGACCGACGCATGAATAAAGTGACGAGGCCGATGGCAATGTTAATCTTACACAAGGCGGAAGAATACACTTGTATGCAAGTACATATTAAGGAGGGCTTTCAGAGGTGCTTATTTTACCGTGAATAGCGTTTAGAGGAGTCTAGAGATTTGGGCAGCTATTAACACCTACGTAGGTGTCCCGTGTGTACCGGATTTTTTCTGTTTTCTACATAAAAAAATAAAATAATTAGCAATAATCATCTAATATATAATAACTACGCAACTAACTAAAATGCTTAACTTTTATTATTCACGTAGCTTAAAATTTTAATCAAGTGACCTATCTGGCACACTGCCCCCCCCCCCCCCTAATGGCGCAAATTTTCCCAATGCCAAGCCCTCCGATCAGAAAACTCATTTTGTTCCTAGCTTGAGTAAAAGTAACCTTACAGCAGTTCTACTCGGGGGTACAAAGGCCGGTATTTGTTGGTTGGCTGACCCTTCATTTTATTGTCGGGGTGCAAACATGCCACAACCTTCGCACGAGGTGTTGCGCAGTGTCGCCAGGGTACATTGCAGGTATGCTTTGAGCTAACACTGCCGCCGGTCAGGCTTAAGCCTGATACAGACGGACATCTTTTGTGAACAAGAAGGTGATTACCCTCTTGTATAAAAGTCCCGTGTACATACTGTATACGCAGTAGTAATACTTGAATGTCGCAGCATGCCAGTCACTTATTTCCACCACAACGCAAAACTATTTTAAAATGTTTTTCTACTCTCAAATTAACGCTATCAGCATAAATAAATTAACGGAAGCTACATTGACGTATAAAACGCAAATGTGAACAAACTACTTGCACAAGTAGGTGAACGAAAGATTGGACCGCCTCTAAACGATTTTAGCTAGCTTGCAAGTCACTTAGCCATTCACACTATGCAAGTTGACTTGAACAAGGTGTACGACCTTCTTGTACAGGAAAGTGAACTGTGTGTAACAGTCATTACACTTAGCGATCACGACTATCGAGGCGAATGACGCTATAGTATATTCGCAGTATCTACACAATTTTTGTATCAAACGTTTAAAAAATCACCCCGTGTGTCACGTATTTGATTTCTCCCTAAATATTTCGTGCATCTCAAGCGTTTTATACTCGTGTTGACGTGAAAGCATCTTATTTTTGGCAATCTAACTTTTACTTAATTTATCTCTTGAAGGTAACGTTTCAATTAATATTAATAAAAAAGAAAATTGGCGTGTTTGTAATTCCTAGTGAGAGATAGATCTCAAGAAAATATTACTAAACTAAGTGCGCTCAAAAGCGACGCGGTTTCCTTTTGGTCTAATTTCCTAAAGTTGGGTGATCTTAATTACTCGAGGCGGAGAAATCGCTTTAAAGTTGAACTTCAGCAGGGATACATAAAAGTAGGAAGTGACCGCGTTAACAGACTGTACGCCTTCTATAACCGTCAAAGAAATGACAGTCAGATCCGAGGGAATGTATTGTCCGTGGTAGCCCACTTTGAGCGTGCTGTTATTCCAGTCATCGCATGCTGTTATTCCAGTCATCGCGACAGTTTCCCCCGAGGCAACTAAGACCAGCAGCCGGGCTTGAACACCTATGAATAACAAATACCCTTCTCCTCGCACGATTACGCAGACTGCCGTTCGTGTTCTCGGCTTGTTTCTCGGTAGCACTTGTTGCGCAGGAGGTAGATTCACATTCTCGTAGAAAATGCTTACATTGTATATAGCCATAGCGATTTAATGCATCAATGTTACGAAGATCTTGAGTGGTTTACATGTTTATTCAGTTTGATTTTCCTTTTGAAAAAAATGGGGTCGCTTTTCGTTGCAGATGCTCTGTTTGCCGAGCTGTCCTGAAAACTTGACCTCTACTGGAAAATGTAATCCTCATTTTATTATTCAATACAAACTGTTTAACTCGAAGGGACCTTCGTAAAGGAACTCCACCATTTTGGTTTTGAAATTGTAAAATACTCGTCCAGTATTCAGCAAGATGTTATGCTGAACTGAAAAAGATTGGAGGGGGTGACGCATGAACCCGCCACCGTCATTAAGTGTTGAAAGGCGTTGTTACTACACGAGACTTTTCCAATCATGTCATATGAAATAGCTGCGTAACTAAACTCTGCTTAATAAACACTTGGAGCTATATTCTCAAAAAAATTTTTTGTCTTTATGTAAATACATTTACCTCTTAAATATATGTACAAGACGAATTGGTTTTCTGTAAGTCAAAATGTCTTCATGACGATCGTTCGAATGTACCACCTGTAATCTTGTATCCATTGAAAGAAGTAAATTTATTTTAGAAGTATTGTTTAAAAATTAGATTTGTGATACAGTGCATTCTGTAATAGCGGAGAAAAATATTATTCGTCAAGCAGATCATTGACATCGGAACACAGCCCGGTGCGTTGCCAAAAGTACGTGTTTGCACAAATATATCAAATATATGGCTTGCAGGATACCACATAAAGACGCCTACGATTAACCATCGTTATGACCCTCTTTATGATAGACAATCGTATTAACTGTCTCTAAGCAAGTTCAAGTTAGAGAATAGGGCCCCTGATGTGCTAGTGTTTATTTGGTAAACATGTTATCTTGATGTACTTGTTAAACAGTTGGTACCATAGTCTCTTACAGAAGAAAATTTATTTATTCAAACGTAATGTCATGGTAGAAGTTTCATAGTTAAAACTCTAAATTCGATGCATTAGCAATTCGTTTCATTTTTATTTAAAAAAATATATAAAAAGTAGTGATGTTAGTTTTCGAATAAAAACCAGAGAATTCATTTTAGTATTTCATAAGGCTCTTGATTCGTTTGTTAAAAGACTGCTTCCGGTATATTTATATTAGTGTATTTCTGTGAGCATTTGGTTTCATCCTCAAAATAACAAAACCTGGGTCCTATGATTTATAGATGTATATGTATAACTAGAGGTAAAAACAGCAGCTTTAATATTTTCAGTAGAACCTTCGCTTCCTGGAATACGTATTAGAGAATGTTGCAAAGAATGTCACAATGAAAGGTTATCATGATTGTAAAGACCAGAATTACATAGATTAATTAAAAAATTACACAGGAAAATATGATTATCCACATACTAAATTTGTATTGGCCCCTTGTTTAACTCTCTACATTTTCACACTGCCCCATAAGTTGATTTAATTAAACTTTTGCCTGAGGACGTCTACAGTAATCTCCGTAATTGTACAACACTTGTATGCCTCCAGTTGAACTTCGAGAATATTATTTCCTCTCCCTGGTGTCTGCACGAGCATGCGCGCACATAGTCTAGCAGCACTCGGCGCGTTCGCTGCAGTCACCAATGTCGAATCCCGCTACACTTTTCTCTGGCCCACTCTCTAGGTACAAAGTGGCCACAGCTTGAATCATCTCTGAAGTCATCTTATCTTCTGCAGATTTTGGGTACAGATATTCCACTGAATTTCCTGCAGTGTTGTCGCAACGTTTCCAGGGCCACCAGGTAAGTGTGCGCTGGGCCGACACCCTTTCCTGGATCTTTGCCTATCCCCAAGGTAACACAAGGTGGTGGTGTAGAAATTTTTCGGAAGGTAGCATAGTTTCCGCCTTTACAGTAAAGTCTGAATCATTATTTCCACAGCTCGACCAGCAATCGCTGTCACTCCACTTTTTTTGTTTCATTCTTCGGGCTAGGTATATATAGATTTGTGAATCACCTACACCAAATGCCGATCTCTCGTGGCGCAGTCGGTTGGTGCGCCACCGATCTCGGGTGCGGGAGGCTCTGGGTTTGAATCCCGGGTAAGGCATGGATTTTAATTTATGTTAGGTTATAAGTTAGTCTGTCAACCGCCCCCTACTAAGTTTTCAAGCATAAAACTGGGGGACGTTAAGAAACCCTAAAAAAATTCAAAACCTACACCAAATAGGAAAAAAGAAGACATAACTGGCTAGGGAATCGTAGCAGGTAAAACAATATTCTGGCAGTTGGGCATGTCTGTTGGTTTCAATTGATTGGCCATTGGCATTTGCGTGTATCCATATCGTTTCCAAACCATTGACTTTGTATTCATTACAGCTCTGCTGTCGCGGAACGTGCTGGTGAATACTTGTTCCAAAATTTACAAAGATGTACTACAAATATGACTGTAATTTATAACTTTGCTTGTGTGTTTTTTTTCGCTGGCGTGAAAAGATCTCTCGTGGTAGCCCCTAATCACGAGTTTTCTCGGAATATATTTGCGCTTCACTCGTACGTGTTTGGCCAGCATCCACAGGTGTGACTTGTCGCCTGTCTGTCCGGGAAATCTGTCGGGCCTCGCTTTCCCTAGCGCTGTCCCGCCGGGACTGCCGGGTACGGACGGCAAACACATTACCATCGCGTGCCCGTCGCTTTCTCTGCTTCGTTTGTCGCAATTAGCGTCGGTGATCGGGGATATTTTCGCTCGTCACCGCTGCTTGGAGAAGTTAGTCGCGGAGTTCTTTTCAAAACAATTGGGGGGGGGGGGGGGCGTTGGCTCCGCAAAGCGGTCATGCGTGCAGGCCGCAGGTGCATACTGCAGCAGGCAGGATGACAGAAGTTGCCTAATTCTGTAAAAGCTCCTGGTTGAATAGTGTAACAGCTGCGCAGCTATATGGGGAGGGGGGTGCATTGCCCCTCTCCAAATTTAGTAAAGAGCCATAATTAGAGAAAATAGGAACTCAATTTGATTTTACTCAGAGATGCGTTAATATCTTATCCAACCTCTAAGGAATTGTTATAATATAGTTCTGGGTTATAGACTTTTCTCTAACTTCATGCAGCGTATCATTTAGATCTTGACGTCATCAAATTAAATTTTATAAGAAGAGAAGAAATGTGTTTGGTGAGCAAGCCTTTAAGCTAGAGCAAGCCTCTTGAAGACTTGCCCACTCCTAAAGGCATTCTCCCAGAGGAAAGCCCAGAGGTGTACCCACGTCTAAAGACGAGATCTTCGGGGGGGGGGGATATGTTGCATATACACGAGTTCCCATCTAATATTTATACGTATCGCCACTGGATGATCAAATGGTGTAACAGTGTTGCAATTTTATCTATTTGCACTGGGGGTTCAACTCAAGTAAAAAAGGAGTAGTTTGTTAGGTCGAATAGTAAAAAAAACTATGAACACTGCTAATATTTGAAGTTCGGCTGAGAAGCTTTTGTAGGGGATAGTCTGATGTACTATCATTGAAGTCTCCTACAGTTCTATGTTCTTTTTGGACGCAACAATGAAAACTATATTCGACAGTTTAAAGTATGCGAGTTTTAACTTCACTAGTTTCTCCCTTTCCGCGTTATGTCTAGTGTTCTCGTATTTTTTATCTTTTGTAACGTTTGTATCGTTTTTATTCAAGATTTTTTTTTTAAAGGAGAAATCTCTAAGCGCTAAAATTACAATTGTCTCTTTCAGCTTGGGACCAAACCCTTGCCCTTATTCATTTTATTAATCAACTGCCGCTCGTATAAAAGAAAAAACGAACTATACGAACACGCTTCCTACGTCTCTTTAGGCACCTCAAGGCCATCAAGGCCGTAGTTGCCGCTAGCCGAAGTTGCTGTCCAATATGGTCCCAAACGTTTTCGATGGGCGAGAGGGAGACCTTGCCGACAAAGGAAGCATGTTTACATTACGGAGGCAAGCCAGATATACCCGTGCTGTGGATGGTTTCGCATTCTGATGGAAATTGGGGTTGTCAAGCCGCACCACGAAGGGGAGCGTACATGGTAGCAGAATTTCTTGGACGAATCGCCGCACCGTCAGGGTTCCTTCAATTTCCACCAGTGGAGTGCGGGAATCGTAGGAAATAGCACCCCATACCATGACACTTCTCGTTTCAACAGCGTGACGCACTAAAATGAAGCGTGGATCACAATGCTGGCCAGGAAGTCTCCAGACTCGAATTCGGCTGTTGCCTCTATCCAGACAGAATCGCAATTCGTCGCCAATCCGCAAGCTATCCATTCCCGCCGGAAGGTCACGCGTGCTCGTATGTAATGGTAGACGTCGTAAGGGATGCCACGACAACAGATCTCGCTCTACTAACCGCCTGGATATAGTACTGGTGGACACAGGCATATCCCCAGTTGCCGTGACATGTTCCTGGATGATGCTCAGCGACGCCCGTGGCGTGCTTACAGCTTTGTCATACGATGAAACTACCTCCCTGCTGTTGGTCTGCCATGGTCGACCCGAGCCTTCTCTACGGGTGTGTGTACCTTCCTGTTCCCACTGTGCCTCAACACCGACTCAGTGTAGGCAGAATGCTCAGTGGCGAGCAATTCGCCGAAACTCCCAACCTGTCTCTCGGAGGCAGACGATGCGGCCTCTCAAGTCTTTGCCCAGCTCGATGAAATTGTCAAATGTACCCGTCGGGCATGCTCGTGTTCACTGAACTAAGCTCTGTGGATCGCACTGCTACTAAGTCATTATTCGATGTCTTGCAGCTATGAATGATGGGACATGTATGATTTTCTTATTCGTAGTACAATGTTGAGATTAGACATCGGGACGTTGTATTGCGTTAAAAGTACAGAGTACACTACTCTAAATTTAAATCAGTGGAGAACCACCGTTTTGCAGTGAAAATGACTCCACCTAGAATCTGTGAAAAACCAACCATTGATTGTTTCAATGGAAAAATTGCACTGATTGAATTAGTGATGTGAAACAATTTTACTGATTCTAAGTGGAGCCATTTTCACTGAATCGGTGGTTTTCTACTGATTCCAATTTAGTGTATTTCTGAGCTACTTAAAATATCAAATAATAATTGCTATTAATACTGATTAATCGCAAACTTGTTTAAATACAAAATATTTTCTTAAGGAATATCGTGTCACTTAAATTTGTACGTGAACAGAACGTGATTTACCCGAACTCTCTACTTTCAATGTAACCTAACCTTTTAATATCCCCTGCCTGGTCAGTGTGTCTGGGAACCTTGGACGAAAATCTGAGAAATATACCCGAAAATGTTTTTTTTTTTTTATTGGTGAAATATGGGTAGTTCATTCTATTCGAGCGGAGACTTTGTTTGAGTGATTTGAAACACTGTTTTTAAGCGAATTTACATTGTGTCCAGTCTGTTCTCTTCGATGTTTCATAAAACTGAGTCAAGGTTAAGTAAAACCTATAACCTTCGCCTAAGACTCTCTTAATGTAATCTTTGAAAAACGTCAGGATCTTTACCAACTTACCTGGTGTTATGATTCTCCCATACTTCACACCTACTCATTCCTACTGTACCTTGTGAGACAGTCTACGTACACATTACTTCGTCAGATATTGATGGCATCTCTTGGAGGAAACTATTAGTCGCATTCACGTGGCACATTTCTGTATGAAAATCGCCGTAACAACTAATAATGCTCAGCAATGTGGTATACCAGACACGTCGTGTAAGGGTTTTCTTGGAGTACTCGCCCCACATCATCCCACCCAAGATAATTTCATTGCTACTCCACTGCATTATGCCCTCATACTCCATGTTGACCGGGAAGAACAGGTCATCTTCTCGAGTTGGATAGCCTACTTAGTTTAGCTCCCACTTTATTTCATTTAGACCATGTGAGCCCTATCTTTGGCGGCCGAAACGTACGGAAGTCCACCCTCCCCCTCAAAATTTTAGTTGCCAACTGCTAATTTTTCACTTGCTCTTCAAACTAAGAGGAAAGTTTTTTTTTTCTGGCACCTTGTAACATGTTGGTGTTAATCCTCGCATGTAAACCTCATTACCTTCTCTTCCAGCGGGGAACCACTTGAACCCGTTGCCTGGAAAAAAAAAAGTAGAGAGCTATAGTGGAATGGCCGCGCCTATTGAGGGAGCAGTGTGAATGCACCTAATGTACAGTGGGGGCAGTGTTCTCTCACAGCACGGCGGCTACAGCAGACCCCGACTTGAAAGATGCGTAGCGCAGACCACCGTTGAGAAAGTCGCTCATTTTGTTGGGTTTTGCGTCGTACGTTCATTCACATGAATGTGCCGGACGACGTCGCTGGTCGCCTACCCTTGCATTACGGCGCTGTTCCATATTCACCTCGCTGCACTCTCACGGGTTCTCAACACCCCACGATGTTAAGTCACCCAAAACCTACTTCCTCCTTTACAGCAACACTAAACACGACGTGATCCGGCAATATTGTTCTCAAAACCGGTTAGTGTAGAGCCTACTTACTCTGTGCTTAGATTCCGATAATGCTTCTGGCGGATATAATAGAACTATCGCAGTCTCGATCTTGCAACATAAGCTTAGCGTCCTAAAGATCGTGACTGTACCGAGGGCTAACGGAATGATAAATTACATTATTACTTTACATGTGTCGATTGCGTCTGACATCGCCCAGCGTGTCTAAGGTGTGTGGATAATCGTTGATAACAAGTATGTTGTTTGGTGACGCAAGTGTGATGATGCAGTGCACGCCTACATTATATTTTTGGTGTTGACTGCGTCTAATATCGTCCTAATTTTATTATCTAGTGTATCGTAGGCGTAAAAAGCTTCGATAGTGAGTTTGACAGGTGACGCAAGAGTGACGATGCAGTACATGCCTGTATTGAATGTCTGATGTCAACCTAGTTTGATAACTCGTAGCGTATCTCAGGTTTACGGTGAAACTTTCATACATAGTTTTTTGCCCGGAGATTGGAAAGGCAGATATGTAACGTAAGAATTTAAATCATATTTCGAATGTGTTCTCCGCAATAAGGCGTAAGGAATAATTTAACCACTGTTTTGAAGAATAATAGTGTTGGTAAATATAAAATACTTCTAGAACCATGATAAAATGTAGCTTTGGAGTAAATGCGGTTATTACAGTTTGCATAGTACGCCGCAACGCTGGAATGGACTAGGCGTGAATATGTGCAGCAAGTCACTTTCTTTATCACCCACTTAGTTTTTTATGGCAATAACTTTGTTTCTGATAGTTAATTTTATCGTTCTTTGTCTTTCGTCTAACAAAAAAATGATCTGTCATTCCTTTTCCTAATTATCAGGTAAATTGCTTTTAAAAAAATGTAACACAAAATACAAAAGAAAAGTAAGGAAGTTGCACTTTTCTTTACCACATTTTTATTGGTACAGTTCACAAAATTAACGAAAGCCGTAAAACATAAGTTCTTATCTTGATGTCTTGTGGAGTAGCGTTTGTCTTTGGTTTTAACTGCTTGTCATCTGCGCTGCGAGAGGAGTTGGCTAGTGTGTGTCACTTTTCACTATCGATGCTGTACCGTTCTTCAGTCATTCTTTACAGCTCCTCCTTGGAAGAAACATTTACACTGTGTACTCAAAGACTTCAGAAATTTCCATGGATGTCTAGGGGGATGATGTCTGGAGACTGAGGAGCAATTTTCTATTTCGGAATGTTTGAAATTAACATTTCTTTATGAAAACCAGCTGTATGCTTCTGATCGTTGTCCTGTTGAAAAAAAGAAAATAGGATGGTAAAATTTATAATTTGCCTACACATTGACAGGCAATCTTCTTTTGAATTTCTTTATATACGAATTTGTCCATCATACCGTTGATAAACTGAATATTCCTGACCCCATACACATATATACACACGTACACTCACAAAACCATGACCGAACCTCCCCCATGTTTAACTGTGGCAAGTATAGCTTTTCTCCATGCCCTATGGACACCATCCGAGCAACAAAATCGATTTTAGTTTCATCTGACCAGATGACATTATCAAAACTCCTGGTACTTATTTAGGTTATCTTTAGCGAAGAGCAACCTTGCAGCACGGTTCGTCTTAATAGTCGTGCCTAAATAACACCTGGTGAACTAACCCAGAACTTGCTTTTTCCCGCGGTAGCAGGGTTCAATTAGGCGCGTAGATTAGGAGTGCTTGTACGGAACGGGATATTATTAATCGTAAAGTTAGTTGTCCTTCGTGGGGACTCGGGCGTTACTGTTTGTTTTTCTAGATACTTCGCTAATTTATTCTTGATATCTAAATTTATTTGCAACGTAATGAATTGTTGTGTCGTTTTTATTCACGATTTTTTTTTTAAGGAGAAATCTCTAAGCGCTAAATTTACAATTGTCTCTTCCAGCTTGGGACCAAACCCCTTGCCCTTCTTCATTTTATTAAGACAACTGCCGCTCGTATAAAAAAAAACGAACTATACGAACACGCTTCCTACGTCTCTTTAGGCACCTCAAGGCCATCAAATGTTCAAGGTAAAATGAGCACTTTTGAAAGCCCTGATTAAGATCTACTTGTAAACATGTTGTGTATTATTCCATCTTATGTATAATTAACATTACCATGGGCCTCATCACTTTATTCATGCGTCGGACAAATGAAACTGTGAAATTATTAAGAATGTAATACTTAGAAATCTGCTCATTTTTACACTTCGATTCATTAAAAAAAACAAAGCGAAAGGAATAATTTTAAGTTGTCACAGATGGTAACAACACTTCTTCTTTGACGGTAACACGTGGAACTACTTTCCATCCATAGTTACCAACTTTACTGGACGAATGTCACATAGTGCGCCCATTAAAATATATGTAAGGAGCGGCAGTGAATTTTTTTGTACGGTTCATTTATAAAGTGCTCACTTAATCGTGAACAGCCTTTAATTATATATTAGTGTACGGATATCGGTGACCTTCTTTTGAAGTTATAAATGTATTTTATATTCTCAGGGACTGCGTTTGAACGGAAATATTTTATTTGCCAGATTTGCACATTTTGCTCTTATCTGAAGTATACAAAACTTTTATACAATAATTTCTGTAACCTAATGTAAAATGACATTTATAATGGCCGAGGCTATATAAGGTGTCAGTTACGTTTGGTTATAACTGCTCTATTAATATTTATTCGATTTTTTTTTTTCGAACAATAAGCAAATGTGATTATCTTGATTCTACTTTTTTTTTTTTTTTAAATTTACGGGCTGATTTTCAGGCTTCTCATGACTGTTTTTCAGAAAAAAAAACGTACCTCCAAAGATTTAAAGACTTTCTAGAGGGCCGCTGACACCATGCGTGGAACACCCGTTCACTCTTATCACTGCGCATGCAGATGGTTTTGGTTGCTAACACGCAAGTGCTTTTCCGCGCCTTTAGCGGGCCATGTAACAAAATTAAAATGTATCGGACTGAAAGTAGTATAAATTAATTATTCCGCTAGTAAAGTTGGTCACATTAGGGCCTATTCAGTCGTGCACGCGCGGTAATGCCTTGTTCACATGTACGCCGAACAGACAGAGCGGAAAACTATAACAGCCAATCGGAAGCCGCCCTCGGTTTCCGCGCGCCTCACGCAGAAACAGAGGACAGTTTCTGATTGGCTGTTATAGTTTCACGATCTGTATGTTAGTCGTGATCGGCGTACATTTGAACCAGGCATTAGTCGGTCATTGGCCGGAGTTGTCCTTGTCAAAATCGGTGGAGGAGATGATCCATTGGATTTTAGTTCTGTTTGGCTATCTTCCCCCCCCCCCCCAACCTTTTCCAATCGTAATTCCCCCTGGTGACCGGAGCTTAGTACAGAATTCGCGCGTCGTCAGTGTTGAAGTACCAACGTATTTCGTTACTTTTTACGAGGCTGACTTGGGGGTTAAGATGACGACGGCGAGGAGTCTTTAGCCACTGTTGTTGATCTACGTCACCAGGGAAAAAAAAATCTTGAATACTGTTGTGCCCTGTCTACACAGAAATGTTTTCACGATTGTCGGTAATTGACAAAGAGCCGTTTTCCGAGTTCAATTCTAGCGCGGTCTGCTGCTGCTGCTTGAAAAAAAAATTCTCGAGCTCTGGCCTATGGAAATGGGGCCTAATGTTATACACCATGGGACAGAAATCGAAGGTATGATTAAATGCGATTCAGAAGATACGTCTTCAGACGCGAAATACGAGCCACTTATTTGTGCTCATTTAATAAACAAAAGATTAAAATGTCATGACATAAATATTCCCGACGTATATCCCGTTTCCAAGCAAGTCTGTGTTACCACTTGTTTTTTACAGCTGGAAAGCTGGCATCCAGTTCATCGTGTATGTAAAGCAAGAGAACGGGTTTATGACAGAAAAAAGTTTATGCCGGGTGCCGTAAAGGTTACACAGCAAAATCAACGTAGGCTAACGTTGCTTTACGAACAACCGCTTGCGCCATATACAATAGTTAAACCATTTTTAGAGTGACTTTTTTGCTCAATTGAACTATTGCACACTATTATTTAAGCTTCCTACATTTTTGCAACTTTTCAACAGCAAAAATGTTTGAACTATTTTGGCGAAACAGTTGATATTTATAACACAATTAAAGGTAGTTTCTGGCGAAGTTTACTACGGATAGGTGCATAATTTCACACCAGATGTTTACACTGAGAACATAAACTAAAGAAAGTTATAAACAATTTCGAACCGCGTCATATAATTAATTACATTCCAAAAAAAATGTTAAACGCCAACTGAGTCAGTCCGCGTATTTGGTTCCAGTGGATCCACGATTGGGAAGCAAGGGAAAATTGTTTGGAAGAGAGGTTGAGAGTGCATGTGTACTTTCAAGTTGGTTCAGAGCGTGTTTTTCAAGTTTGCTAGAAATTATATATTTATTTTCCTGTTGTGTAACAGAAAACGCTATTTGGAATATTAGACGTTAAATATGCCTATTTGAAATGTTGGTTTGTGTTCTTTCTTCGTTAGTAAAATTACCTGCTGTACTCAACAACACTAGTGTCTACAGGATAATAAGCGGGGGAAAAAAAACCCGTTTAGGGAACAATGGATCGCCACTTTTTCTCTTCCCTTAGTTGAAGGAACAAGTAAATTCAGTGGTCCGGGGATTAATACCACCAAAGAATTCTCCTTGATCACTTTGTCTCGTCATACAATATGGAGGAGAGACCTTACCGCTGACTGACAGTCAAACCCATCATGACTCAAAAATTCCTGAACACCGTGTTAGTACGCAAATGAATAGAAGCTCGATTCAATTTTGAGGTCTCGCCGTAATTGCCATATCGGCCCACCGTGCGACGCTAAATGTGAACTTATACTTTTAACATCTTCATTTCCGTCGTGCAAATTGCTGATAGTTATTTTGGGCATATACGGAGAAAAATTGATTTAAATTGTTTATTTGGTATAGTCCCTTTATACATAGGGCGAGCAACTTCACCCCACTTGATTCCCTTTACGGAAGCCGCTACTTAGCATGTCTTTAACGACCTAGATGTTGATAAAAGCTAAAAATGATGGCGTAGCAAACACTATGATAATTCACTTTTAACTAGTATTCTTAGAAATGTTTGAAGTGTACTCCGACTACGGAAGGGCCCGAGGCTTCTTACTGAGTGAACATGGCGTCTCTGTATCTTCACTCGTGGGTAAGAAGTGGAGGGCCCGTGCATGCTCAATTAAGCACGTGTGAAATTCGTACTAATAAACGTGGCCATACACTACAGAGTGGTCTGGATGTCTTGTTACCGCTTGAAGCATATATATATATATATATATATATATATTTTATATATATTCCAATGTGCAAGGGTGGTACACATGTCTTGTCATCCCCTGGAAATCTGTCTGATTATTGCAATTCCTTATTGTGTATTGTATTATATTGCGTTATTACTGGTTATGTATGTAATGGGTGACAATACATGTGGACCACCCTGTACAGAGTACATAGACAAAATGACGTGGCGATTTCTTTGATGTTAAAGTTCAAAATCTCCGGTTGGCTACGGGGAACCGGTCTTGTCTTCTGATGCACTGCTGCATGCTGCGCAAGGTTCATCCGTTGGCTGGGCTGCTGGTCGGTGTGTGGGTTTACCAGGCGCGGATTGGAGAACGCCGCTCGAACATCTTGCTGGTCGGTGACGCCATTTTTGCTGACGTGTGTGGCTGAAGTTCGCGGAATAAACTCCCATTTCATTTCTATACACTTGTCTATTCTGTGACTGAGCGTGTGAAAACGATCTACATTCACAAAGTATCCTAGGTTTAGTTAACCTTGCAAAAACGCCCACCTAATATAAGGGTTGGATCTCGGTTCGGTCAATTCAAACTGTAAAAACACGCATTCGCCTACTATAGTACGTTGGTTTAGGTGGCCCCGTTAGTTTGGGATACTATGCTGAAAAATGATTGAAACGCGATGGCCCAGTAATGATGGCAACCCACAAACTCGTGAACAATAACCACTTGCCTCGGCGATCCACACCATAGACCAAAGATGAGGTATAGGCTGTTCACGGTAAAGTGAGCACTTTTGAGGGCCTAGTTAGTTTTTCCTTTCAGCCATGTTGTATATTTTAACCACCTTTCTAAAATAAATATTGTCATGTAAGTAAAAAAAAAAAAAACACTGTAGCCTGTATACTGCACGGCACTCGGAATTTGACGTCTAAGGCGAAAATAAAATATATTTATCGACTATTGTTCTAAATGAGGGGGCTTTCAAAAGTTTTCAATTTACTATGAATAGCCTATAGACCGATTCTTAGGCGGTTTCCTGATTGTCGGTATATACGTGTAAATACGTACTTGTTGAAATTACTCTGACAGGTCATCGCCTCTTCATGTTTGACTGGTTGCACATTCTGGCGGGAATATCAGAAACAATGCGATAACAGAAAAATGTGGTGCAATATGGTACTTTATATATGTTACAACTTCTATGGTTATGAATTAAGAAGACACACACAACCTTATAAATAGTTGTTATTTATTTTTGTGTTAAGGTTTTGTACCTTGACATCTTAAGAGTTTAAGCGCTGAAATATGGCTTGAGCCGGGAATGGACAATTAATAGGAGCATTAGTGGACGCGTATTATTTACAGGAAGTGAAGTTAAAGGTGGCGCATAAATATTGATATACACCGGTTGCTTGGCAGAGCAGCAAAACAGGTGTGTGTTGTTTTGAACGAAAACGAATACACACCAATATGCCAATATATTGTCTGTTTTTGGTCGTTGTACAATTTGAGTACAAGTTTTACCGCAGGAAAACAAATTGTAGGAATATAGAAATACTTGCAGCTCAGTATTCTGAGGTTATGTTTATCTTTGTCGATTTCACAAGCATTCATACCACACCAATAGCCTTGGGACATAGCTATAACAAGTCAGTGGACGATTGTGAACAAATTAGGGCAGTTGTTATGGGATTTGTTAAATTTATTTATTTTATGTTAAGTGCTTTACCCAGAAACTGGCATTCTTCCCTCGTTCTTTGATACGTATCTCACCGTGTGTTTGAAATATGCACATTGATAACAAAAGAGAGAAAATTCAATGCGGCTTGCAATTGTAAGCACACAACTGAGAAATATGCTGCAGAGTATATACAACGCTCAGAATTTTATTCATAATTGGAAGTACATTTATTAAAATGGCAATTATCTACACATACAACAGTACATTTTATAAATACTTATTCAATTTTAAAATTTGCAAGCTTTATAACCACAAAACATATACGTTCATTTTCACACCTGCAATACAGTAAGGCGACTGTCTTAAGTACGCAAGTAAGCCCAGCAAGTATATGATTTCAAATACTTGCGAAGTATAGATCCTGTGTGTACTATACTGGGAATTTGGACAGCGCTTGTATATACTGGTGTCACTTCCGGGGACAAGTATGCACTAATATGCATTCATCGATAATCCGGAAACAGCCTTAGCATGTACCCGACAATGACCTAACCCAAACACACACACACAACTTTCAAAGTTACGTGGTCAAAAGTGAGACGTGTGTTTAACTTAATTTTCAAAACACAACACTTTCATATGAATAAAATATATTTCCTAAATAGAATTTAATCAAACTACATTACAAATTGGTTTAAGAAAGTATAGAAACTTCTCGAAGTACTTGTTTATTAAGTGTTCAAACCTCAAGTCCTATCCACGTCGTTTGATAGTCGAGTCGGTATAGTCTGTTCATGGTAAACTGAGCACTTTTAAAAAGCCCTTCTTAAGATCTACTTGTATACACATTGTGTGTTCTTCCACCGTATGAAAAATTAAAATCGACATGGACCTCATCGCTTTATTCACGTTTTATACAAGTAAAACTGTAAAATTATTAGAGAAGTCAATAATTCACAAACTTAATTCATATATGTATAGGGGTTAAAAAACATAACTCAAAATAAGTCGTTTTAGTATTTTCAAATGTTTAACACTTTTATTTCAACGTTAAGGCATGGAATTACTTTCAGGGTGCATGCCCGCGAGTGTACCCGTTCAAATGTACGCTGCTAGCGGCAGCGAAATTTTTCAAAGGTTGATTTCAAAAGTGTTCAGTTAACCACGAACAACCAATAGTAAAGCTGTTCAATGTTGGGACACGGAGAATGCTCCTGTGCAGCCAGCGAGATCGCCCCACCTCATATTCACGCTGCGTTTCACACTCGTGGCGCGGGGCCGCAGTGGCTCAGCGGTTAACCTGCTTGCCTCTCACCAGGGCGAACCGGGTTCAATCCCCGACCAGGTCACTCTCGGATTTTAGCATGTGGGAATCTTGCCGGGCGATGCCGTTTGTCAGCGGGTTTTCTCGGTGATCTCCCGTTTCCCCCGCCCTTTTATTCCGGCGCTGCTCCATACTCACATCGATCACCCTCATCGGCTCTCCAGACCTCGCTGCTAAGGTTTTTGCACGTCTGAGACGTAAAAGCGTGGGAGCGCTAGGGGCGACCGAAACATGCGCACCAACTCTCTCATCGCCTCCACGCCGAAAGCACTGAACTGGCGTGCAGTCTTGCCGTCGATAATGCGCTACTACGAGACTTTCAGCGGACATTTTATGACGTATTAATAAAAATAAAGGTTTAATCCACGTTCCTATTCCTTTTTTAAATATTTTATACGAGAATCTTCTCGACTAAAAATGACCGTGGAAACACTCGTTTGAGCAATTTGTTCACCATTCCAAAAACGTGCTTCAGAGAGAAATGGAAGAACTTAAAAGCTTATACAGACGCGTATAGGCTGTTCACGAAAAAGCGAGCACTTTTGAAAGCCATTAAAAAAAAAAAAAACAGAGCGAAATAAATACTTTAAGCTATTACAAATTGTCACCTAGCTCATTTTATTCGACGTTAAGATATGAAACTACTTTCCATATATCGTTACCAACTTTACTGTGCGCATGTTACTCAGTACGCCGGTTAAAATATATGCAAATAAGGGCAGTGGCATTTTCCCCAAGGTTGATTTCAAAAGTGCTCACTTTATCGTGATCAGTCTTTAACGTTTCTTAAATGGTATTCGTAAGCAGACCTCCCTCAAGACACGATGAATGGTTTTCCAATAAAACGTTTTCTGCTGCAGTTCTGCACGCCGTTCGATGGCCTACCCAGGAGCGGCGGGTAGCGGGGAGCAGCCGCGCATCGGAAGAAGATGGCGTTGCCCAGTCGGCCCTTTCTCCGCCCTCGGGCGGTTACAAAACGTGCCCGCGCATGCGTGAAGCTCGCGACACGACGCAGGAAATTGCCGTGAAACGCACGCCGCGCCACCTGCTAAAAAAAAAAAAACCTCTGGCCAAGATTTCACTTTCTTTCGAACGGAATTATCTGCGTGTTTCTGCTGTTGTCTCGGCAGGTTGTAATTTCGTACGCGGAAGGAAGTGTGGGTAACTAATTACTACAGAGGTGGCTGATAGTGCTGAGAGTATGGCCAGTGCGCAAGTGTGTTTCCTCCGTTACGGCATATAAAAATCTTGTCGCACGTACATAGGCTGTTCACGGTAAAGTGAGCACTTTCGAGGCCCTGGTTACTTTTTCCTTTGTAATTTTTGTTTTCATTAACCACTTTTAAAATTAAATATTGCCGTGCATGTAATGTACACAGTGTGTATATAACACCGCATTCGGAATTGTCTATGGCGAAAATAAAATATATTTATAGACTATTATTCGAAGTGAGATGCCTTTCAAAAGTGCTTACTTTACCGTGAATAATCTATATGTAGCAAACAACGCCAGGTCAAAGACAACATAAGTTTTAGTAGGCGATAAAAATAATAAAAATTGTGGCATTACATTATGGTTCGGAATACTTGTTCTAGGGATCTCTTTCGTGAAATTCAGCAGGTAAGACGGGTAAAAACGTAGGAAATTAAAAAAAAAAAATGATTCTTCGAAGACAGCATTGACGAGAGACTGGGAGAGAAAAGAGTGATGTAGCTACGAGATACGAAATGTGTAGTCTGAATTCAGGTGTTCCAAATCTATAATTTCCAATTTCAAATTGCTTGTGCAGAAACCAGTAAATACTACCATTTTAAAATGGCAACCTTGATAAGGTGAATGACGTATTGTCTGCTAGCCAGAATAGGTGTTTGACTCGTAGGGGATTATTTAAGCATGCCGGATACGCTAGTTCAGTTGCAAATCGAGGTGATTTACGCTTGAACGATCTGAATTAGTGTTCAGTCGCCTTAATATCCGTGCTGAGAGGTTTTCGTGGATTTTATGCCAGACTTATTAAGAAGCTGTATCGTCTGTATTTAGGTAGGGCTGCTGCGAACCATCGAAATGCAGATTCTCAACTCGTAGATTTTCATGGCCGGTGACGATTTGCCTTATCCGAGATCGAGCGGTCTTGGTTCCAAACCAATCCGTGTCGGCGGAGGTTCAATTGTAAATGTGTGCTGCATCGGCCAACTTTACTCTTCTAGCTGTCTGCCTACCAAGCCTGCAGCCACTCAATTTAAAATGGGGAATCAATGTTAAAGAAATTCTTTCTCGGTGCATCAGTTTAAAGGTACGTGTTTCAAAAACAATATCAAGGTGAATTTCCTACAGTATACTGCCACGTTTAGAAAAAAAAATATCGAATCCAATTTTGTAAAATATTATTTTTACAGTTAAATTTGAGAAATTATTAAACACTAGCGACCCGCCCTGGCCTCTTTCGGGTGCGATTTACAAATATGGCGTTGTTTAATAATGGCTACTGTGGGTCATCCTTAAAAGATAAACATATGCTGTCGCAGGCTTTTTGTAGACCTTTTTTTGAGAGCTAAATTCTGTAGTACATTAATTTGATGTATCTCTTATAGTTTACTCAGCGTAAGCCATCTAAGCGCCCGAAAGCGACTTTTTCCGATTTGATAAGAAAACGTCGACATTTCTCTACTATCCTTACATTAATTATTAATATATTAAACACCTAAACCTTACTCAAGAAATTCTCTAAATGAAGGCCAAAACCGCATAAAAATCTATCGAGTAGTTTGTTTAGAAGCCTTAGCCGAATACACACACATGCGGCTGGGCGACCTTGTTTTATACTATGTATAGATACAGTGGCAAGATATCTTAACTTGCCAGCATTCTTAGAATACTTTTTGTTTCAAACAGGTGCGTCGAGAAGAAATTTATTTAACTCTTATCCCTCAATTAAACTGCCGTGGATACAGGCTTAAAAGTACAGACCCCATAACGTAAATTTCGAGAACAAATGTGAAACACAACGCCATTTATATACCTGACTCTGAATGTTTGTTTTTCAACGGAATTGTTTCGGTAGTGAAACTATCACGTTTTCCCCCCGTGGTTTTATTTATTTATATTTAAGTTTTCAGTTAAGTTTTGTACGCTATCACAGTATGTTGTTATAATTTTTTGGTTTGCTAAATCAACATTTTCCAAAATTTTTACCCAAAAGTTGTTCGCAAATCAATTTTCTGTTAATGACAGTCATTGGTAACCTTAAATGCGTTAAATGAAAGACGCTATTTGACAGTAATAAAGTAAATCACCAAACTTACCATGCTTAATGGAATTCACAGCAGACTTTGATATGAAACTACACATAAACTGAATTTGCCCTGAATGTCTTAGTTATTGCCTAAGTTCCACATGTTGATTAATAAATTTTTCTAGCTTGTTTTGATAGTTCATATATTTACGTATGGCGTGTTCACTGATACCCAACGAAATCTAATAAATCTTCATTTTTTTTTTCTAAAGAGATTCTGCAAACTCGCTGAATCAAAAGTGAGACCTTCTTGGAATGAACTGCGTCAGCAATGAGTCGTACCCAGATTCCTCGTGGTTCGAAATTCCTTCACGTCGTGTAAAGTTTGAACACAAAGTAATAGAGTGAATAGTGAGACACTAAAATTAGGAGATTCTTCGTCCTCGTGATCTTCCCTTTCGTCATTAACCTTGCGACTTTAAAACCAAAACACTTTGGGACATTGTTCCATCCTCTTGCAACTCGGTGTCCAGGAACGCTGACAAACAGCAGCTAGAGCATTATACACGGACGGTCATTTAGCCTTACAGATGCTGGCATGCACCAGCCCATTGCACAACCAAGTGTGAAGTATTTTCTCTCTACTGCTCAAGCGAAACAAAACCTCGTGATTACGTTGGCCAACTTTTGCTCAAGCGGTAATTGAACGGAATTTCTTTTTTCTCCAAAGCTGTAGTGAAAGGGCCGAGTTTCGTTTTTTTCTTCTCCTTAAAGTCGGGTTAAACTCCAAGACCTTCTTTTCCAAACTTGTCACATAAACAACCCCTCTTCAGCCTCATCACGGTGCATGCAGTGCAAGATACGTTTTCTCGCCATGATCTGTACTGTACTCGAGTGATTTATCGCATGTGAACAGTATTAAAGGCTGTTCACGATAAAGTGAGCACTTTTGAAATCAACCAATGGGAAAAGTCACTGTTCCTACTCACTTGTATTTTAACGGGCGCACTGAGTGACATGCGTCCAGCAAAGTTGGTAGCGATGGATGGAAAGTAGTTCCCTATTTTAACGTCGAATAAAAAGTGTTAGGTGACCATTTGGGATTACTTAAATGATTTATTTCCCTTTGTTTTTTTTTTTTTTGTTGCATCGAAGTGTAAAAATGAGCATATTTGTAAAATATTTGTTTTAATAATTTCACAATTTCACTTGACTGACGCGTGAATATAGTGACAAGACCCATGTGAATGTTAATTTTATCTACTACGATGAATACACAACGTGCATAAAAGTAGATCTTAAGCAGGGCTTTCAAAAGTGCTCATTTTACCGTGAATAACGTATACCAATTTTTATTTTCAAAATAGGCTAACACGATACCCCAGAACTGAAATGTAGGTTAACCACGTTGTATTTAATCGTAATCTTACAGCTTCACAAAAATAAAAAAAAAAACTAAGAACTCGTTAAAAACCTCGTCAAATGGTCTAGGGTACATCCACAAAAGTCCGAAAGACCATATCTACTAAATCATAATAAAAACTCACACGTAAGAAATAACGAATGACCGAATTTCACTCCTCTGTACTTCACAAGGAAATGCTTATATTAATTTGAAACATGGGTGGGAAGTAAACCACCTTAAATTCTATCTGATCCCCAGCAGAACTCTTAAAGCGTTTCAAAATGACAGTTAAAAGAATGCGCATCTTGCCATTATTAGATTACATAAAATTTGGACTGTATTTAAACTATACATACCTAAATTAGGAGTATATAATTTATCTCCCGTGGTTTTCCTATATCGTGTACAGCTTTAGAATAGAACGTCGGTTTTACGAACAAAACATGGTGGAGAATAAAATTAAGTTTTTAGTTTGTGTACGTTGCAACTCCACGTGATGTGACGGAGTCGTTTCATTAAAATTTTTAGTAGTGGATGTAAAATTTAAAGTGGAGCATATACGTCTCTGGAAAGTTGGCCGATAGCCTCTGCTTTTATGGCGTGATCAAATGTAGGAATAATTGAAACGCGAAATTGCTATGCATTTCGTATTTCCCCTTACTTCAGATCACACAGTCAGTTGGGCACCTAGTCATTCTGGCATAGCTGGTTGTCGTGATTTAAAATAAAACTAGTCGAGAACCTGTAACACACATTTTACTAAGGCACAGGACATTATAAAAATGAAAGTGGCGGGATTTGTAGTAATAAAAAAGAAAAATGTTGTTCACCATCAACTTGAAGGGCGCAGTGGTAACTTTATTCCTAATTTAAAACAAAGAATTGCATATTTATCTAGTGCTGTATTCAATCTGTTCATGTGTAAGACGTCATCTATAATTACAGGCAATTAAAAACTTCAGTCAACTAATACACACAACCTTAGCCGAGCAAATGCCGCCGTCCCAACATTCATTATGATTACCTAATTTCGGCCTCTGTAGGTGAAAATTATTTGAATTATTTAAAAAATAATAATTTCAATACTTATAACGCGTTTCCAAACTTTAAAATAATTTTAAAAAAGCAATGGTGATGCTAATTTTTAGTCTTTATTAGTACCTAACGATTTCGAAATATATACACGAATATTGCTAGCTTAGAATTAACAGAATTAACAGGGATGAAACAATTTGCCACGTAATTTTTATTGTAATCAGCAATTATGACTGTATATTTGTGTAGGTGTGTGTATGTGTAGGGGCGACGGAAAAAAAGGGGGGCAAGAGAGACAGAGAGAGAGTTAGATCTAACTACAAATCATACTTTGTGTTGCTTTGTTGCTATGTTGTATGTAAAGATTCCAGACTGTGTGGCATTTCATAGGCTTTTTTTTGTTGGTTAAGGAGGGTGGGGGAGGGGGCAAGGATGTTAATTACCTACAGTTCGCTCTTGAAATTACAGGTCATGTGGTGAAGGATATTATTTATATTCTGCTTAAGGACCTTTTACATAATCAAATTTTTCTTCAAATTTCCTTCAATTTTGATTGACTTCAATTCAGTGAATGCAATATGACCATCATCACGACCATTTTCTCTGTCAATTTCTTTAATGTCTCATTTTTCCTTCAAGATTTTCGTTTGGACATGTTGTATATTTGCTCAAATCCAAAATTTCAATTGGCAATCAGTTTTTCCGACCATAATGTAAGTAATCTCATAGTTGTATGCCCACATTTAAAGTCGTGCATGAGTCGCAGATACTTCTGAAAATTTACTTGTGGTTATTTTGACTGGTTCCATTAAAAAATTTGGTGATAAATTTTCACGCGTAGACTTGAAAGTTCATTGAATCCAGTTCGTTGAATGGCAAATGAAGTGATTTTTTTTAGTTGAGTAAATTGAATTCAAGTAATTGTATTGTATTGTGTAGGGCTTTTTAACGTCCCCCTGTGTTATTCCTGAAGGATTATCAGGAGACTACTTTCAAACTAACACCCTTGTGTTACCTGAGATTCGAACCCAAAACCTCCCGCACCCCAGACCGACGGCGCACCAACCAACCGAGCCACGGGAGTTCGGCTTCAAGTAATTGAATCCCATAAATATTCCGAAGAGTATGGAAAGGAAAGAGATTTCACTGCCAGGTTGAATGTCTTTGCTTATTACCTCTCTGCAGTTGGGCCACTAACACTTCTATTGTTTCCAACATAGAATCAAATCATTATTTTGTCGTGGCTAAACATTAAATTTGATAAAATATAATTATGTGGACATGGTAAGGGTTTTGTAGCCGTAATAATTACTAAACAGATGCAATGATTTTTTTGTCTGCAGGGCGGTACATGAATCAGATTCCTAGCAATCCAGAAAGGTAAGTTTCAAAAACAATTTTGTTTGTTCTGACAGTCACCTGTAGCATTTGAATAAAAGAAGACCCAGATTTAGGCAAGGTACGGATTATATAAAATAATAGTAATGTTAATAACCAGATAAACAGTTAGCCCTAACCTAGATAACAAACCGCCCCAAAATAAGTAATATATGATTATCTGGTTACGAACATTACAATCTTTATATATATAATTCTTCTGTGGGTGTGTATGTCACTGAACTCCTCCTAAACGGCTGGACCGATTTTGATGAAATTTTTTGTGTGTGTTCAAGTGGATTCGAGAATGGTTTAGATTCACAATTCGGTAAAGAGAGGGGGAGAGATTTAAGACATATGTACAGGACAACGTCTGTCGGGTCCGCTAGTTATTTTATATAATAATCCATACGTTGGCTAAATATTTGTCTTTTATTCAAATGCTACAGTTAATTGTCAAAACAAACCAAATTGTTTTTTTGACTTACCTTTCTGGATTGCTGGGGAAGGTGAAGTATTTCACAAGTGTGCTTGGCTTAGAATTTTAACATTGAGGAACCCAACATCTTGTTACACATCTTTTTAATTTTCGCCATTTGAAAATTGGAATTATTTTCAATTCACGTTACAAAGCTTCACTGAGGAAAATACAACTTGGTCAATAACGCCAACTTTACGGGACAATTACAACAGACACAATTGAAAGCATTCATTAAATTGTTTGCTCAATGCTCAACGTTTATACGAGTAAAGTTCATTTGATCCTAAAAGCAAAACAGGGCAATTCTGCTTGAATGACAGTCCGATGAATAAAGTATATTACAATTGAACGACTTTTCGATGTTGGTACAAACGGAATTGTTAGTGCTCGCTGAGAGCAGCGAATGCCCCTGAGATGGCCTTTACCGCGGAACTCTTGTCGACTGCTGCCCGAGGACAGCAGACGTACGATTCGGAGTGGTTGGTTGCGTCAGTGTTTGCCGCCCGCGATGACTCCTCAACCGTCATCTCGGAGCTGCTGATGGAACACATTCCGCCGGCGGCGCTTTTGGCCAGGCAGGAAAAGCCCTCCCGCAGGTTTCACTTTCGTGCGCGGCGGTTATTTCACTTTGTTCCGGCAACGCGCGCAGCTTCCTCCGGCCAAGGTCACAGAACGCAGCCCCACCACACTCTGCATCCATCCTCCTCTCCGTGCTACCGACACTGCTGGGAACACCCATCGTCTCACTTCAAGTCACTGACGTAAACAAGGTGGCAGCTGAAGGGGCTACAGCCCCTCATAAAATAAAACATAAAAATGTTTTGGGAAATTAACTTAAAATTCAGTACCATACTTAAAAATTAAATAATAAACAATTTGAACAAGTTTTCCCTCAGCGTGCAATTGCAATTAAAATATATTTTTCATTGGGAAAAAGTGTTTCTTATTGTGCAAAACGCTCACGTCAGAAATCGAGGTCCGGCCCCTCCCAAGTAAAATCCTGTGTAATGCGTCAAATAATGAACCTTTGAACTTAATCTGCTGTTTATAGACTACTTTCCGAACAAACGAAACGCTTATGAGAACTTTTATGTGTATGAGCTGTGTGTGTGTGTGTGTGTGTGTGCGCGCGCGCGCGCGCGTGCCCCTTTACAATTTTTGAACGTGTGATATGAATTTCAACATAATTTAGTATGCTGACAGTATCTATTACAAACATAAAATAAGCCAAAAAACCACTTTTCTTCTCCATTTTGTAAGATAGTCCCACACGAATAAATAGTTTTTTTTTATATCCCGGGAAACTATTGGCCAATTCCTACAAAACATGGCTAACAAGTAGTATTGCAGTAGGTAATGTTATCTGATAGTATATAGTATAACAATCAAATGTGTACACACAAAATCTCTTTCTTTTGTCCACCAATTAGTAAAATAGTATCACTTGACAAATTGAAATTGTGATCTCCGGAAAAACAACCAACTGCTACCAAATTAGGCAAACAATTAGAACTAAGGCACTATGGACTGATAAATTTTGGGAAGGTCAAACACACATGTTCAAAATGGTGTCCATATAAATATATTTATGAAGATCGTCACTTGATGGAGGTTTTATGCCATATCTCTGAGATCAATCAACTGATTTCCATCAAATTTTTCACATTAGTAGCATTATGGTAGACATTGTAAACTTGTGTGTTTTAGTGTCTCGGACACTTATTTTAAAGTGATGGAGTAAATATTTCAGGGTTAGTGAACACTATTGTACAAAATATTAAACTTATTACATCCGAAGTAGTTTGACGTAAAAAAAATTCGTTTTATGTTTTGTGCCAAACGTCTTTAATTGTAGAATTATTTAAAAACTGAGCATGTCGAAATATTTTGTTTGAAATTTCGAAATAATACAAAATAGCACGCCGTTTGATTCAAGGCCGTAATAAAGAATAACATTCTCACTTGATTTATTCAAATAGGTCGCAGTCAAGATACCACAGTTTCGCCCATTGCCTGGGCAAGGTAACACATCCGAACTGTACTTGAATGGTAGTGATTAGATTACCAAATATGGCAGAAATGTTCCAGTCCCGTCTCAGGACACTGTTAGGCTCCCCTGGTTCTTAGTTACAATAAATTAAAAGTAAGTCTCCAAGACAGTCCTTTCGCAACACGAGTTTAAAGTATTGAACCTCTGGTAAAGCATGGATGCGTATACATCTTTTCAGACGTACGCTCTGGTTAATTTAATATGTAAGCATCACCGTTGTCAGCCGACCGGTGTAAGGCGGCGACGCTGTTGTACTCCACGAAAAGTATTTTCATGTAAACTTTGTGATGCACAGTCCGTAGCATGATAACATATTTGTAGGATCCTTCCTCCAAACTTCGTAAGTCGGCTTCTCGACTAACCGCCACAGAGAAGGCACAGACTGCTCGCAAGTCACAGTGTATGTATGGCAACAGCTTGTAGCGGGCGGAGGCGCAATCAACAACTTCGTGGAGGGGCCGTGTTTGACTTCGTGGAACCCGAGGATGTTGAGTTAGCGCGCCAGTAAAGACAAGAGCAAGCACTTCGGCCTTGCAGGAAGTGTGGTCGTCGTCACAGGTAGTTACTTCGCGCACCTGCCGAGTTCGTCTGTCTGCCGCAGCGCTTCCAAACGGCGCAGCTCACTCGCGTCTGAAAGGAAAGCGGCGGCTGCGGCAAGTAAATTGGTCTTCGGATAAACGCTGGAGTCGGGGCACTCTGAAACTACACTATAGCACACTGATTAAACACCGTTCCAGTCACCGATTTCTCTTGATAGCAGGGCCGTAGGTTTCGATGGAAAAAAAAATGTGGGGAGGTGTTTCCACCCTCAAATGCCCCCCCCCCCACACCTATGAATTTGTTCGTACCCATTCCAAATAAATGTCACGGCAGGGGTAGCTCCCGGATTTTCGCATGCCGGTCGATGCCGCAGGTTTGCGGGTTTTCTCGAGGATCTCCCATTTCTCCCGTTTTTGCTTTCTGGCACTGCTCCGTACACACTCTCCCTTCACTCTCCAATCAAGTACATCCCCACCCTCCCCTCGTGCCTTGTGTAATGGATTCCAGAAATCGTCGGAGACTTCCAACCCCTCTTTTCCCCGTCTTTTCTTCCCCCTCGTGACGTTGCTCAAGCTCGCAGATATCTAGCGCGTAGTGTAACAGACCACAAAATGCATTACTGTAGGGTGTTTACAGAAAACCGAGTCAAGGCGCCATGGTTGACTGGCAGATTTCCAACGATTTTACGCCAACGGACTGTGGAAGTACTGCTGGGTGATGCCGAACGGATTGGAACAAAAGAGGCCTGAGTTTAAAGACAAATAAGTTGTGGTTTTACAACTCGTTCGTGTTCCTGGAACTAGTGCAAGGTGCCGATTGCCTATTCGTCATGAAAACGCTTCAAGGTTTTCACCATATGCTAAACTAACTTACTTACGCTTCATGGATATGCTCTCAGCCTGTCCCGACTTCAGATTTCAGACCATCTCTTCATGGGTCGGCCAACAACTCTTTTTCCAGTAGGATGGTATTCCAGTGCAAGCTTTAGAAATCTGTCGTTAACCATCCTTAGAACGTGGTTTTTCCAATTTACCCTTTTTTTGGGGGGGGGGGGATTCTATCATTCAAAGAAAATATATTAAGTTATCTAATTTCATCATTCCTTCTATGCTTCAGGGAATATCCTATCACTGGTCGAAGGAACTTCATTTCTGATGATTTTTTTCTGTATTGTACTTTATTTACCCACGTTTCACTGCCATACATCAGAGCCGGTACAGTCATCGTTTCATAAAGTGCTAATCTTATCGGCGAATTTAGTTGGTCCCCTGCTCTAATTTTATAGGAGGACTATTAGGAATGACCAGCTTGTTTTTGTTCCCATTTTGAATAAATGCTTTCGGTAAAACAGACTGAAATTCCTTAGTAAATAAGTAGTACTGTAAAGCTGTACTTTAAATATCTGAAGGAAAAGGACGAGAAAAAAAGACGGCGGGGATTATGTAGCAGGTGTGCACCTCATCTACGCGTCCTCTCAATCTTTCAATTGTGCAAGTTACCACATTGTAACGACTATAGCTGTCGCTGTCCACTGAAAGTGTCGAAGTCGTGACTTGTCCCACAATGCCGGCAGTGTTACCGCTGCTTGCTTCGTGTTTCTGTAAGTTCGCGTCAGTCAGTGGAACCTACATGCCTGTGTACCTCCCGCCTCTCATGTGTAATTCGGATCTCAGTTCAGGTACAAGTTTCCTTACGGACGCTTATTGAACTTGGATCTTGTCCCACAATGCCGGCAGTGTTACCGCTGCTTGCTTCGTGTTTCTGTAAGTTCGCGTCAGTCAGTGGAACCTACATGCTTGTGTACCTCCCGCCTCATGTGTAATTCGGATCTCAGTTCAGGTACAAGTTTCCTTACGGACGCTTATTGAACTTGGATCTTGTTTTTATTACACCGTATCAACTGGAGTGTACGGAGTACTATCCATGTGCCAGGCAATCCATTTCTCTGTTAGAAACTTTAGGTCTGAAACATTCCAAGATTTAATGTGCAGGTGGAAAAAAAAAAAAAAAAAAAAAAAAAAAAAAATATATATATATATATATATATATATAATATATATATATATATATATATAATATTATATATATATAATATATATATATATATAAATATATATATATAATATATATATATATATAATATATATATATATATATATATATATATATATATAATATATATATATATATATATTATATATTATATATATATAATATATATATATATATATATAATATATATATATATATATTATATATATATAATATATATATATATAATATATATATATATATATATATATATATATATATAATATATATATATATATATAATATATATATATATAATATATATATATATATATATATATATATAACTTCTTAAATTAATTGTGTCGATCTGATTATTATTACATTATTTAAAGCATTTTAATAGCGCCATCTACTATTTCTTTAATAAAATTTGATGGCAGCTAAGTGTGTAATTAAACAGTCCTTTTATGCGATACATGTATACTAAACACGACCACTCCCACATTAAATAAAATTGTAAAAACAAAATATAACATTAGCAGTGTATGTGCTAAGTGTTTGATAAATAAATATCTTGGCTTTTATACCCGCACTGACATTTACTATGAAATATTAACACCATAATTAAATGTACAAAATAGAGAAATTTATTTGGCGATAGAGATATTTATTCATTGGATGATTGACAGTGTTATGTAAGTATTGTAAGATTTTCGGTATTGTTGTTCTGTGCTGTAGTTCACGCCGTTTGACGAATCTTTATAATGTTTATTTTGTAAATACATACTTGTATAGGCTATTCTCGGAAAGTGAGCACTTTTGAGGCCCTAGTTACTTTTCCCTTTCAGCCATTTTTTTATCCTCTTCATAAATATTGCAATGTAAGTAATACACAGTATGTATATTCCACCGCACTCGGAAGTTAACATTTAAGGTTAAAATAGAATATACTTATGGACTGTTATTACTAATGAGAAGTCTTTCAAAAGTGTTCACTTTACCGTGAACAGCCTATGGAATTAAATTCCCTATCCACTGCTACTATTTTATTTCTTCTCCTCAATCCCAGTCTCAATTTACCGTTTCGACTCTTTTTATCCAACCGCTTGACTTGTAGCTTTGATAATGCCGGCTCTGTTCAGACTCCAGAACTCTGTTCGGAAGTTTTTTCTCCCCAGATCCATTAGTGTCTGCCGACCAGAACAGAACACAACACGTAGAGTGCTCTTGCCAGTATTTTATCCATTCAGAAAGACCGTCGCCACAACCTGCTGGGGGCCGCGGTGGTGTAGTAGGTAGACTACTCGCCTCCCACCAAGACGAACCGGGTTAAATTCCCGGTGGGTTAATGCTTATCTGCGTATATGAGAAAACGCGGCGCGCTTGTCGTTTGTCCGCGAGTTTTTCTCGGAGCATTAAGATGTAGCTGCGGCTTAATGAGAGGGTGGGCGGACCCTTCTATTACACGTTTACCTCCCCCACCCTCACCTTGCTTTGAGCCAGTGTCTATTCGCGGTTTCTTCACATTTTTAAAATAAAACTTTTGAAAATCACCCCATGTTTGACGTGTTTGGTTATTTCCTTAATATGCTATCACAACCGTTTTGTACTTGTGCTGAAACCAAATTACGATATTTAGGGTTAAACTGAACATTCACTAATATTTTATATATAAAATTATATTTTATTTGTAATACGGATAAAAACAGGGAAAATAGGTATGTCGGTAATGATTTGTAAGAAATAGTTCTTATTCAAAATATTATTACACTTGAGTGCGCACGAAGCGGTGTGTTAACCCTTTGGTGTAATTTTCTAGACACGGTTAAGCTTCCGTTGCATGGGGCGGAGGAATATTCTGGAAGTAGAGCTATAGCAGGACTTTAGAAAAGTTTGAAGTAGCCATCAATAGACTACAGAAGTCGAACGGCTTCCAATGAACACTGCATCCGACTGCATGTTGTACAGTAGGTGAAGTGCAAATTGTAAGCCTCTCTAATTCTACCTAAAGCGCCAACAAAACTTCTCAACTACAACCTGTTGTCTGCTTGTACTTTCGTATGGAAAAACACTTGCCGGAATTTCTTAGGGTAGTGGATGACCTCGAGGTGAACACTCGTATGGTGTGTACATGTTTATCGTAGGGCAACGGTTTACAAGTGCCCGTAGTTTCTGAACAGTGATATGGAATAACACCTTAGATCAGCGACAGAGTGCAGGAGTACCCGGATAATACCCGCCTGCCCCGAAAATTTGGGGTGTCTCCCGTCTGCGTGAGTGAAGAAATGTAGGTCTTCAGAGTCAATGAGGGTGAATGTGGTGCGAGTATGGAGCAGCCAGAATGGAGTGGGGGAAACGGTAGATTTCCGAGAAAACCCGCCAACCAGCAGCAGCATTGTCCAGTACGATTCCCACATGCGAAAATTCAGAACTGACCCTACGGTAATTGAACCCAGTTCGCCTACGTGGGAAGCGAGTAGTTTAGCCACTTCATCACCGCGGCCCCTCGTCCTTCTGGAATCGAAACAAGACCCGCCTTTGCGAGCGGGAGGCCGGAGTGCTAACATCCCTGAGTCCTCAACGTCTCAAGACGGTGGGTCGGTTATAATCAAGGGAGCTAAAATATGTTCACGATAAAGTGAGCACTTAAGAAATTAACCTTAGAAAACAGTCACTGTACTCGCATTCGGGAAGACCCGGGTTCGATTCCCGGTCCGGCAATCCTGATTTCGGTTTTCCGAAATCACTCCAGGCGAATGCTGGATGGGTCCCTAACAAAGGCCATGGCCGATTTCTTCCCATTCCTTCCCTGTGCAACTCCTACCGTCTCTAATGACCTCGCTGTCGACGAGACGTTAAGCCAAACTACCTACCTACCTCAACGTTGAATAAAAAGTGCCAGGTAAACATTTGTGAAAGCTTGAATTATTTCTCTCGCTTTCTGGGTTTTTTTTTTGTTTTTTTTTTTTTTTTGTTTTTTTTTAATGCATCGAAGTGTAAAAACAAGCAGATTTGTAAAATACTTACTTTCCTAATAATTGCACAGTTTCGCTTGACCGACGTATGAATAAAGTGCTGAGGCCGATGGCAATGTTGATTTTACAAAAGGCGGAAGAATGCACAGTGTGCATACAAATGGATCTTGGGCAGGGCTTCCAAAAGTGCTCATTTTACCGTGAATAGCCTTAATTCCCTTGGGTTATGATATCTCGGCGAGCGCAGAAATCCGGCTAGGGAGGATTGTTGCGTCTGCGACGCGTGACTTATCCTCTCGGGTTTAATGCGGTCCTTTGCGTGCAGGACACCTCTCTCCCCTACTGGTAGTATCGGGTGGTAATGCAAGAATGTGAGGCTGTGCCTAGGTTCCCCCGCATTCCAGCGCGCTCTTGCCCAAGAGAACTACTTTGCCACACCCTTCCCCCTTCCGTGTACTACCAGAAAGAAAAACACTACTGCCGCGAACAATAACGCTCCTACAAGTTTCCCGCGTTGAGCTGTCCGCAGCCCCGCCCATTCCTTAAAGTATATGCTTTACACGGTAAAATGAGCAATTTTGAAAGCCATGCTAAAGATCTACTTGAATGCACGTTGTGTATTCTTCCGCCCTATGTAAAATTAACATTACCATCGGCCTCATAACTTTATTCATGTGTCGGTCAAGTAAAACTTGAAGTTGTGAGGAAAATAAATAATGCACAAATCTGTCCATTTATACACTTAGATGCATTAAAAAAAAACATAGCTAAAGTATTAATTTAAGTTACCACAAATGGTTACCTAACACTTTTCACTCGACGTTACAATATGGAACTATTTTCCAATGCATCGCTACCTACTTTACTGGGCAAATGTCACTCACTGTGTCTATTGAAATATATGCATTCAGGGGCAGTGACATCTTTCTAAGGTTCATTTCTAAAGTGCTCACTTTATTGTGAACAGCCTTTAATAATAATGCGGACCGCATTGTGCGGCGACAGACCCGAGCTATTGGCAAGGAATGTCGAAGAAGTCTCCACAACAGGCATAATTATCGGGGACTGCAAGGAGTAATTTAAAGCAGGAAAAGTTTTTGTTAACTACGTACCTGTGCAGTGAATTTGAGAATTTTGTTATAAATTAGAATAAAATATTTCAACCTGTCGAAAACCAAGAGATCCTGTATAAACTTCTTCCGTGAAGGGGAACAGCGAAAATTTAATCATTAAAACATTATACTGAAAAATGATGTAAAATAAAATTTTTGTTTAGTTTTCAGATAGCTAGAATTATTGCTTAAAAAAAAAAAAAAAGGAAAGCCATTGGCCAACTTGACCCTCCCCTTGAATACTGTCTGGTTCGCTTGTATAATCACTAAAAATGTGTTTTGTATACAATATACACTTTTTTTTTTTACGACTTTGAACTAAACTACAAGGGAAACAACTCCTTGTTAGTCTCACTTCATGCAAGCGTATACGTGATATTTGTGATAAGTCTATTGGTATTCAGACGTCCGGTTTTCAGATAATTAATACGCGTCGGACTTCAGCGGAACTTGTAAACCGTAACGGAAATGTTTTAAATAAATTCACTTGTACGTGAGGAAAGTCTTGCATGCAGCTCACGAGCGCGTCGGAAACTGAGTAGTAGCAGGACTTGATAAATGCCAGTCAGTAGTTTTACTGCGCCGTCGATTCGACGACATGTTTGCTGAAATGGTGAAAGGAAATGAAAGCGCGGGTTTCGAGTTGCGTAGGCTTGCGTCTGTGAGCCGATTGATCCCCGTTCTGGGTGGCCTAGGAACTGGAGAGTCGTGCTTCCCGTTTTCCGGACTTCGCCATGGACGGATACTCGCGTAAATTCTGAAGTCTCAGTTTCTGTTAGAGAGTAAAGAGGTTTTCACAACTGAGCGACGCGTCGCGTCGAGCATCAGCCAATCAGAGCCTTGACGCTGGCGTCGATCGTCGAGGACGTTTGCACGAGCGACGAGCATTGGTTTTGACGCTCGTCGCCAGCGTCGTGGAATTGGAAAAAGAAGTATAACATTTCCGTACTTCATAATAAACTGGCGAGAAGCTGGGATAAAGAAATGAAAACATACAGTAACAGTTTGGAGAGATACTAATTGGAGTCCTTATATCAATTTTACATAACTTTAGGAAAATAAAAGTACGTTTTCCGATGCCTGAATAGTCGTTCATATTTTACATCATCATTTTAAATCTGAATATAATACTTTTATTAAAGAAACGGTTATATCACTAAAAATTTACCATTTTACTAACTAAATGGCAGGAAACTTCACTGCATTTTCTTAGCTTCTAGCATTTCACTGCGATCTTCCTTGAAGGATAATAGATGGCAGCACGGTCCGTGTCGCCGGTGGCCTGCGACAGAACATCGCTGTATTGTGAAGATGGAAATAACGTTCGTCATAGGTTGCAAGAGTCGAACGCGACGGACCGCATAGCACCACTCGCGGAGAACGTGAGTGTACAGACTTCCCCGTTGTACTTTTCCTGCTGACGTTGTGCAGTGTGTCAGTCAGTCGTTTCATTGCAACATTACTTTTGAGTGATTGCTGAAATAATTAATTTCCCGGTTTCCTCGTTTAGTATTTGGATTAGGCTCAAGAAACTCTTAGTCTTCGCAAGTTGTCAGTCTGACATCTGAAAAATATCTTGCTCTTAGATGTATAGGCTGTTCACGGTAAAGTGAGCACTTTGTGTAGCTGTTTCATCAGACATAACCAATAATTACATATCATTGCGGCCTTGGACTTTTGGTTTTGGGTATTGTGAATGTATAAACTCTGTTGATTACTCATATGGCAGGGTTTACATTGACAGTGGGGGAAGGATATAAATTGGTTGAAATAAAAAGTAACTAGGGCTTCAAAAGTGCCCACTTTATCGTGAACGGTCTATGAGATTTTGTTGACAGTGCTGCCTTCATCGCGTTTGCGCTTCTTTTCCTTGAACACACGCAATATCTCTAGATGTAAAGAAACCTTGATGCATTCTATAGATAGCACGTTGGTGGTTTATACAAATTACCCACGTGTTCTAAGCGGAAATTTTTCATAAAGTAGCTTCTGTTATTAAGGTAGCAACAAAGCTGATTCGGTACTGTCTGTTATTTAGAAATATTCGGGTAACATGTCCAAAAATATTTGTGTATTTTCAACCGCGCAGATATGGGATGTGTCGTAACTTCACAGTTTTGCAACCAAGAAGCATAACGCGTCATAGACTGATCGCCAATCAATGCCAAGTGATATTGACCTACACACTGTTTTCAGTCCATTGTGGAATTACTCGGTCGGCGATAATGTTTCAGGTCCGACGTTTTTTCCCCAGAGACATTGTAAACAGAGATCGCATAGGGTACAGCGATCACTCCTACGTATATTTAGTACAAACTTTCAAGAACTTTGATTTTATAACTCAAAACCATGCGGGTAACACACTTACTTCGTAACTAGCATGTTGTCTCCAACCTAGGTGTGCTGGTGATGACTAGTACGAAATAATTAGCATGCAAAATACTATTGGAGTGGGTGCGTGCGTGCGTTGTCCCTTTAGTGTGATTTTCTAGACTCGGTTAAGCTTTGTTTGCATGAGGCGGAGGGATACCCTGAAAGTATAACTTCAGCAGGGCTTCAGGAAAGTTGGGAAGTATCCGCGAATGAACTACACCTAGTTAAGTTGTAATCAGGACCGAAGTTGACATCCCTGCCTGATCACACATTTAGACATTAAACGAGGACGCCAGGAATTGGAAGAAATTATTGTGAAATAGCCAGCAGCAGGAAGCACCCCCCCCCCCCCCGGGTCATCAATCGGGGACATTCATGTCTAAACAACGCACCGGTATAGTCCACCAAAAGACGGGCTGTCATCCGACCAGCAGCAAGGGAAGAACGCAGAATGGGTATGTCCGATCGCCGCTAACAGATCTACTAGAAAAGCCTCCGGAACAATGTTTGTGGTGGGAAAATTCCAGTTTATTAAAGTAGTGGCGTGAGAAATCAATCGTAATGCCATTTAAAGTCATATAATTTCATACAGGCTCCCCCGAGGGGTTATTACTACCGTTCTATGCTATTATATGTTCGTCTAAATGAACCCCCTCATTCACAGTAGTTCTCCACCATATCATCTCTTACCGCTCAGCTACGCTATTAATGCCCGGTTGCACCATCGTGGTTCGAAACTCTATCCGAGATCGGAACTAAGATCGACACAGAAAACTGTTGCAGGATTAAAGTTCAAAGCTGGACTGGGGATATATATGAAATTCATTTCGAACCGCTGAAATTAGCGGTTCGAAATCTCGATCCGAAATCGGCAGCCATCGTCGACAAATGCATTTAGAAAATATGCCAATAGATAGAACTACGTTCGATTGTTTCGTTGGAAAATATAAAACATTATACACACGTAAATATTATTCAGTAAAATTCGTACAACAATAATTCACTTAAAACAGATACAACATCGCAGATCTAGTTCTATCTATAGTGAAAAATACGTCTGCTTCCATGACGTCATACATTACGAACCAACAGCGAAATTTGTATCATACCTAATCTCGATCTCTCACTTTGGAACCAAGATTGACGAATCGGAGATCCAGAATCATGAAATTTCGTTGGTGCAACACTTTTACATTGGAACTAGGATCATTCGATCTCGGAAAGGGGAAGATGTTGGGGCAATCGGGCATAACTCTTTCTTGTGCGGAGTAATAGAAATGTGTAACTTCGCAACAACTTCACTCATCGTCAGAAGACGGCCGAGACGAGCGGCGGAACGAGGCAGGGATGATTGGCCGACAGTGTGACGGGCTCGGAGAGCAACTAGGGTCGTGACCGGGGATGCTGCACGACTCCTCCCTCGCAGCACGACCCGCGCCGGCGCGAGTGTTGACTGCAGTTGCATCCGCGCACGCCATCGCTTTGCCTCGCACGCAGCGCCCGCCGAGGTTTTGATATGACTCGCCACTCGCTGAAGGCGAAGCGACCTGATGAATGTGGTGGGCTCCGAACCACATGCGAGCGGCTGATTCATTGTAAGAAAAAATACGAAGTTGTGACGCGAGTGGATCCCAAACAACGACCGACGACCGGTTTGGCATCCTCAAGATAGACGCCATGCCGCCTATCACGATTACAGAGGATCCGAATGGAAATTTGTCAGACGGACACGACACAGCGCGTCTAGCGAAAGCCTTTCTGCGTGTGATATATATATATATATATATATATATATATATATATATATATATATTATATATATTAATATGTGTGTGTGTGTGTGCAGACTGGGTAATCGGGGCTGTAAAATAAACAGGGTGTTAGGAGGGACATTTATAATAGGTTCACTGTATTTTTACACTTTTAGAAACGTTTGAAAGATCACCCCAAGTTTAGTAACGTCTGCCTATGTTTTAAATAACTATTAATTTATATACAACAAACTTTCAATAATATCAAAATAAAAGTATTCGGTTTCTGATTAATTTAAACTTTCACTCGCTCGTATATTGTCTATTGAAAACGGTGACTCAGTGTTTCGTTGGCAGTTGCTAGTAATAAATAGTTAAAAAATAACGTGCCAAAACTCTAGTAAAATGTTATACGTAAAGTGAATGTATATTATTGAAATATAGTTTAATTTTCACGTAGCACTGGTAAAGACATTGTTCTTAGTTACGTATTAAAAATGTGTCATTCTGTTGTCTGATCAGCAAAAACTACGGAGCGTAGGTTACAGTTTCTTATAGTGTTTTCTCCACAGGGGAAAATAAAACTTCAGAAAAATCTACATGCTTCGTATGACTTTTTGTTCTCGCACTTGTTTCTCGGCGCTCGTAGCAAGCAAACTATTTTCAATTTTATCATATTTTACGCTTATGTTATGAATAGTTGTGTCTGAATACAAGATCCACAATCAGAACGTGATTTTATTGGTCATAAAATTGTTACATTTGTATTCAGTATCAGATGTGATGGCGGACGGTTAAAATTTGGAAAGTTGGCGATATTGACAACATGGCGAATTGATGAAGTGTTAGTGTTTTTTCCCTTTGAGTGAAAAATATTTGAGATTATTAAATAATGCTTCTTTAGCCACTTTTAACGTACTTAATAAAGTAATTAACGTACTTAATAAAGTAAAAATTGGGTTTGGTTGTGTTGGGGACACGGCCGTTTGTTATGCGTGAGTACGTCTACGTTGACGCGCTAGGACGCCTTGATGTTTATTTTACATTCCCGGCACCTCTTCACTCGATCACATGGGGTTTTATGGGTATCACTGGATTGCTTTTGAGATGCTCTTTCCAACCGTATACGATTTCTGTATTTCGACTTGGCTTTTTGACGAGTATGCCGAAATTGTGTTAAGTTTTCTTAATTTTTTTTACATTAAACTTATACAATTTCACCATAACCACGCCACATAAATGTTTCTATACGAGCTGTCGAGCGAAACCTAAACGAGCGTCGTAGCTTCTCCTAGTTAAGTTATACTACGCGGAAGTTAAGAGACGCGGCGAAACGAACTCAAAATTGCGCCCTCTCCACCCCCCACCCCCTTGGGCCTTCGTGCGATGCTTCGCTCTCCTTACTCAGCATTACATATTGTTTGATCCTTTGGAAATCGAGTGGTGTAATTGAATCTTGCATGCGTAGACTATAGATTCGGAGCTGCAATGCCAAACTGTATCATCGGATTTTTTGGATTGCCTCCCACTATGGTCGCAAATTTGAAGACGTATTCACGTCAAAAGTATTGTAATAGTCGGATTTTTTTTTTTTTTTTTTACTGCAGGTATAAAAGTTATGTTCTCAGGGTCTACGGCGCTCCACCCGCACCGTTCATCAGCTTGGCATTGTCAAGTCGTGCGTCAAGTGTTCGCTCGCTGGTTGTGTGCAAGGAGATGTCTGTTCCCCGCCGTACACACACTTGTGTCCACACACGGCGATGGCGCCGTCAGCATTCTGCGCAGACTTCGACCTCGATTACCGGCTGCGCTCACGACGTTTCCGTCGTGTGCCAACGAGCGTCGCGGAACGACGAAGGTCGAAGTACGTCTCTTAGATTGCGTGCCATGTCGACTCGGACTGCAAATTATCCCCATACCATGCCGTGTATTTATCAGGAATGTCGCGTATACCGAGCGGCGACGTTGGCAGAAACCAGGGAACCAGACAACCTCGTATGGCCCCGGCCTCACTTCGGGCTTCGCCACTGGATCAGACCTTTGCAAGATCACCCCGTGTGTGAGATGTTTGGCTATCTGCTGATTATTCCCCTTTAGGGGAACAATTTGACAAACCTAAAATAATTTCTATTTCACCAGATAGTAGTAGGCTGTCTGTTTCCGTCTGAAGGGCCGGCATCACAAGTGTTCGCTGTGGCTGGCTCTTCTGGTATCTCCTTGTGCAGAAGATCGCAGTGAAAGAGTATGTCAATTCATTTTTAATTGATAGCGAATATGAATAAAACAGAAAATAGGTGTCTTGGCAAAAATACTTAGTAACAAATAGTTCTTATGCAAAATATCATTACATTGAACACTAAAATACGGTACGTTGTTAGTTTGGTGTAATTATCTAAGCTCGGTTAAGCTTTATTTGCACGAGACGGAGGAATATCTTCGAAGCAGAACTCTAGCAGGGCTTCAGAAAAGGAGGAAGTAACCGTGAATGAACCATAGCTGAAAATTAATGGTGTCAGTGCCCGTTATACTGTTATAGTGGATCATCTCGTGCATTAAAACTTTTTCTAGGGTGAATGTCAGCACGGAGCACTCGCACTAATCAGTGTTTTCGACCATCGCATTGGGATTTCCATTCTTTTAGTATTCCGTCATTTTCTCCACGAATTCTCAGTATTTTGCAAAATTGCATGCCAATAATTCGGTGAAACTTTCCTCACATGGAGAATGGAAAAATGTTATATGAGCATAGGTCCGCAAACGCTTCGTTTCTTCACTACAGCCCGTAATACATAACTTATAGTGTACGGCCTGCGGGCTGGATCATATTACTATGGAATGCCAGTGCAGCGTTCGTTTGCATGATACGACACCTCACATTGTCACTACTACTATAGCAATAGGAAATGCACAGGAATTAGTTACACGTGTGTGAAGGCTTACCGTCGGCACTAAAGGAAATGTTCATAGTCCCCTCCTTCAGCACTAACACATGCATCAACCCGCCGTCGCATGGACACCCGGATGCGTTGGTGAATCCCTGGAAAATGAAAATTTCTGATTGTTTCGCAACCCGCCAAAATACTGTTACGGAGGGTGACCACGTCGTCCACTGGGGTTGCATACAAAATTGCCTTTAAATGTCCCCACAAATAAAATTCTAGTGGCTTCAAATCAGGGCTCCTTGGGGTCTGGTATAGGGCTGCCAATTACAGCTGCGATGGCATTCCACAGTACCATGATCCAGTCGGCGGCCATACACTGTATGTTATGTATTATCGGCTGTAGTGAAGAAACGAAGCGTTTGCGGACATATGTTCATTTAACATTTTTTCATCCTCCAGATGAGAGGAATGTTACCCATTAGTATTGACATGCAATTTTGCAACATTCTGTATTCTGTGTAGTAGATGCTCATGGAACCCGAATGTTTTTTTAAATGCCCTGCATGTTTCATATTTACATGCTTTACTCGTAGCTTGTAGCCTGTTAAGACTGTTGTTTTAGGCAGCGGGGATTGAAAGAATTTGTCAGGTCTTTCCAACATCGGGGAAAAACGACGCTGCTAAATTATTTACAGCAAAGGGACGTTTGTTTATGTATTTACATCGCAGATTTCCGTCGCCCACGGAATTTTGGTGTCCGTAATTGTATCAGATTTAGACTGATGAAGCTAAGCCATCATCCTGAGACACCTAACTAAAACATATTTTTCTCTGCTAGGGATAATTGTATTTAAAGTGCAAATATTAACTAAGCACATTATTAATTACAGATGAGTTATAAGTGCAGTTCTTAGGCTATTTTAAGACATATTTGCAGAGCGTGTAACTTTCCAAACCTCCGTATTTAGACAGATAATACGCTTCGCTAATTAACGACTGGCTGTATCGTGATTAATTGATTCCATGGATCGCGAGTCGGGAATACCTACCTCCCCCTCATGTGTGTTTTGGACTCGTCCGGGCAAGGGCGGGAAGCGCATTCCTCGTAACCCTCTCAGCCGATGACGGGTGATTGCCGTGTTCCATGGACGTGTCTGGAGACTCGCAGGATAGGTCCCATCCTCTTAATGAGTGTGAGGGATAGACAGAGAGAGTGAGAGGGAGAGAGGAAAAAAGAGATGCGCTTCTCCAGACGCCGGGACTTGAAACGCCTGAGGGGTACGTGAGGTTTCGATGAAACATGACGTACACACACGACCCCTGTCAGCTGGTGGACGTGCTGAAAAACACTACGCATCTGTGAATCCCTCTCCCTTCCTCTTTTAATACATATCTAAAGCCTTGTGCCACGACACAATGTTCTACATTACCTCTGATGGAAGCTTCTACGAGAAGTGCTGTCGGAGCCCGTATGCAAGCAGGTAAAGGAAATTCACGGTAAATTGATCACTTTTGAAAGCCCTGCTTAACATCTGCTTGTAAGTATAGTTTGTTTCCTTCCACGATATGTAAAATCAACACTGCCCTGGACCTGATCACTTTATTCGTGCGTCGGTCTAGCAAAACTATGAAGTTATTAAATTAAGTACAAATTTTCAAATTTGCTAATTTTTGCCGTTATGTTTTTTTTTCAATGCATATAACAAAATTAATCAATTCAGTAGTCACATGTTGACGCAGCACTTAAATTTTAAGACACGGAACCATTTCCCTTCCGTCATTATAGGCTGTTTACGGTAAAGTGAGCACTTTTGAGGCCTCAGATACCTTTTACTTCCAGCCATGTCGTATGTTTTAACATTATTTTAAAATAAATCTTGCCATGTAGGTAATAAACGCAGCATGTATATTCCACCGCACTCGGAAGTTAACGTCTAAGGCTATTATAAAATATATTTATTGACTGTTATTCCAAATGAGAGGGCTTCCAAAAGTGCTAATTTTACCGTGAATAGCCTATACCAACTTTACTTGGCGCATGCTAGTCGGCGTTCCCCGTTAAAATCCATGCAGATATACGGTGACTGTTATCAAAGGTTGATTTCAAAAGTGCTCAAATAACCTTGAACAACCTATATAAAGGTTTCAATTGTATAACGTGCCACACGATACTATCTGCCGCACAAGGCGAGTTCATTTTCGATTTTACTAGAACTGTTGTTCAGCAGGGCTCATTCGAGACTCCTGCTGTATCCGTTTATGCACAGGGCCTAATAGTTTTGCCGTGATAGCTGGCACTTCTTTATTAAATTAACGCGAGTGTTTACCATAATTTTCACGCAATGCAGTTATAACATCCGTAAATATTTTCGCGGTTTTTCATTTACTACTTATTCTTATGAATTGTGTTCTCTTCTTCGCAAAATAAAATAAAATTAAAACTACCGCCATTATCACTCTTCACTAATCTCCGATTGGCTAAAATTTTAACCTTGTAGGAAGCTATCCATCGAAAATTGCACACGACCTGTTGCGAAACCGTATGTGGAAACAAGCCAGCAGTGTGCTTGCTATAAATCTTCCACAGAATCACCCATACCAGCGGCCACGCAGGCTTGCATGGAATCTTCGTAATAAATTCCCACTGCCGCACTTCAGCTTCAGAGTCTCGGCTTCAGCCTCGCCAACCTTTGGAGATGCTGAAATTCTAACGGTCAGAGAATATCAAAATGAAACGGCACCTCTTATTTCCTAAGGAGATTTTGGATGAGTTTGTGCCCTGTGAAACAATAAAAATCCTGCAAAAACATTACTCAAACAACGCACAGTAATAATTGCGCGTTATGGATCCATGGTGCTAGATAACTGTGATCGTGCTCAGATACCTAATTCGTGATGTTGACGTATGCGCGATAACTTTTTAATTTGGAGCTTATGTTCTGGTTAGGATATTCCACGTTCGTAGTGTCAAGAGTATATCTGGATCAGTCAAGCGGGGATTAAATAACGAAATTTGCAGAAACGTGATAATTTTCCTCAGAGGCAGTCGAATGCCTCGTCGACAATGTCGGAAGGTCTTCTAATCTCTTGGCAGGTTACGCGAAATTCTGGGGCCCGCATCGAAGGCGGTACTAGCAAACCTAGAGCTGACCTCTTATCTGACAACACTTTAATCTTGAAGCAGCCCTTTATTCTGAACAAGGTCGTGAAGCGAACATCGCATTAAGTATTAAACGCGTTTATTGGTATTGCAGGCTTGGAAAGTTTTCCGAAACATTCTTTAAGTTAAGTGAATAAGTGGCGGGAGGAATTGACGTTCAGTCACGCGCGTGCTGGTGGTTAGTAGAAAGTAGCAGATCGTTTTGCGTGCTTTTAGTGTCGTTTTGCGTGGCGTCGGTCTCAGAAATATACAGTAATTTCAAAAATTCTGTATGCCTGGTTACCGTCCCCTGTTATTCTTACAGTCGTGTCTTATTTTCTGTGTTTTGTGCATTATTATACAAAACTAATTAATTTCAGTGTTGTGAAATTTCAGCTCGCCTATTTCATTAAAAGAAGGCCCTCTGTTGTGCTTGTGTTGTAATATGTTCAGGAAAGCTTTCCTTTTCAGTTATGGCTAGTATTTAATATGTTGTGCTCCCGGTGGAATGGCGAGAGGAGGGGGGTTGTGTAATTTATTCACACATTACTTCTCACCTAAATTGAATATAATATCATTATTAATTGCGAAGGACTTGATGTTTGACGAACAAATACAGGAGTATATTTGTCCTTGGTTTGGGTAATTTTCTGTGCTGCAGCATTTTTTTTAACCGCTGAGAGTTGTATTAATCGTAAAATTGATCGCGATACTGTACTAGAAATATTTTTAGGTAAAGTTCCTATAATCTCATAGTGGCGGCGATATTTTATCTAAGAAGTTGTTAAAATATTCCTGTCTGTACAATACCGTAAGTAACTTTTAGTAAGTGCAATACGCTGTAGTGCTAAATCTCAAAACTTTTTTTTTTTTACTTATTTTAGTACCCTACTGGGATAGCAGTGCAAACTGTCATTGCTTAGGAAGTGAGAAAAAAAGTGGTTCGTGACCTTACCTTGGTTTTGAGGAAGCAAGCCCTCAGTTCGAACAGCAAACCTATTTTTAAAAAATGCAGAGGAAAGTGATCAGAATAATTTCATATGAAATATGTTTTTAAAAATAGAATGCATAGGCCTAATATATATACAAAAAAATGATTGCGGTCTTCAGTTTCGAAACTGGGAAGAAAATTTTTAAAAATTCTGCCGTCGAAGAACTCTGAAATTATACAAAGTTTATAAGTGAACTGCTGAAATGGCTGAAAACAGTTCGGATCGGGGTGTCTTGATTTAATGAGTATACAGTAAAATTAACCATAAAATGTAACTTGTGAAGTTTTTTTTTTTCTTCTGTAAATGAACATTTCTAAATTTGGAACGACGTCTTCAATAATCTCGGCGAGAAGGAAAACCTGTGCACAGTCCTCAACGCTGTGACCAATGCCAATGGCGTATGAACCTTAGTTTCTAATTATTGACACGGGCGGGTGTAACAGTCATCTCGCGTCTTTCATGAAGAAAACCTAAGAACCGCAGACGTGGTGACACCAGTGGTCGTGAGACTATGTGAAGAGATTAGTGTTCAAATTGAGTCTAAAGCAATTGATGGCTAAATTTATAAATTGAAAACATCTCGTTAATTTACGCACTGCAAATAATGCAATTTTTAGCTATTTAAATTTGAAAAGAAATTAACTGTATGAAGTTAGTGTGTATCAATATACAGACATCTTCGTGGCAATAGCTTTATAGATTAACACATCATAGTATTTAATACAACATTAAATGGTAACTTACTGATATTTCTTACTGATGGTAACTTACTGATAACTATATTTAAATAAACATTCTGACTTTCGAAGGAAAGTGTTAATGTAGATTTTGATCAGCTTGACGGCATCAAAATACAGTTTTTATTCTACAAGGAATTCTAGGCATGCTAGCACTTAAAACTTAGTTTCTTGTGTGAGGGTGATCCCCCATTTATTCGTATAAGTTTCTTATCTACAGAAGATTTCTTTATAAAAAAAAAGTCAATTCTGTGATGCATGTTATGGCTGGTGTAATGCAAGTAGAGGTGAAAAGAACTAAGCTCAGAAGCCGCTGGTGTCGCTGCACGAGCCGTAAAAAATGGGGAATGACACGGCAATTGCCTTCAGTGGTCCTCGAAAACGAATGTCTTTTCAGCCGGGCCGTCTTAACGCAATCGGGTTTCAGGGTGAATGGTCTGTGGTGAATGTGTAGCAAGCTGCCGGTACAAAAGACTGTGTTTATTGGTTTCGGGCTCACGTAACCTCTTTTGGGCGGAACGCCGTCCGTCCCTCCGGTTGTAATGGCCACGTGTTAATGGAAACTCGTTATAATCTTCCAGACTCCACGGGCTCCTTCTTCCAGACTCGAAACTCCTTCCCAGAAGGCTCCATCACGCACACGTAGCGGGCAGTGGCAGTGTCTGAATTCACGTGCCAAAGGGCCTTCGTGCCCTACAAATGTGCATCTAGGGCGCGACGTCAAATAGTCGCTGCCGTAATTCACTCCTAGGGCACGAATGCACACCATAATATCTCTCCCCCCCCCCCCCCCCGCTGTCCAAAGGCACATGCATTATGCTTTAGATCAGCGGTTCCCAAACTTTAGTTTATCACGCCTCCTTTCTGCAAAAAAAATAACTACCCCCCCCCCCCCCCCCCTTTCCACCATCTGTAGCACAACTTCATTATGATACGGGCAAAACAAAAACGAATAAAAGTCTCGAAGGATTTATTTAGTCATTAAATTTTAATGCTCATTGAACACAAATGATGAACAAATCAGTCGATGAGATGGATGAGCTTGCATATTTTTAACAAGATTTCTAATTCTTGGCTGAATAAGAGAACTTGCACAACATAAATCACTGGCAATATCGAGTTGGCTTCTAAACTTTGGTGCCCGCGCCCCCCCCTTAGCATGGCGTCGTGCCTCCCTTGCGCCCCCCCCCCCCCCCCCATTTTCAAAATCAATGCTCTAGATAGTTTTCGATGTTCTACTGTCCGTTGCCGTTTGTTCGCTGCTGACCCCGGCGTATCTCATATTTTTATTTGTCGAAGGGTTGGCGGATGAAACTGTTTGCTTGCAAATGAAAACTTAAACAAACGCGCGGGATTCCCATCTCGGCTTCCGGTGTAAACAACAGAAACTCTCACATCGATCGGCCAATAATCTAGGTACAAACGAACAAGGGTGTCCGAATTCGGAGATGCACTCTTCTTCACGAAGGGGGCGAGGGCTTACATCTCGCGAAGAGCGCAAGGGTAGTGGACAAGGGTGCAAGGCGGTGAAATCACATGCGCGCACACAGTGCCAATGTCGCGGTTGGCGGCTAGGGAACCTGTTGGTCGGCGTGACGTCATCTCTTGAGGCGTGGCCAGCGCGGGTCGCTAACGGCTGCCGCTCCAAGGTCAGCTTCTTGGCGCGCAGTCCGCCTACCCGGGTCGACGAAAAGGCGTGTGTGCCCAGCTTTGGTTGCACACATCTTGATTTACGATAGAATGTTCGACCGGAGCCCAGATTAACACAGCGACCACGTGACACACTGAGGGTCCTCAATACTAGAGGAACTAATTGTGGAAAAAAAAAGGTATTACTTTGGAGAAGGGCAGTAATCTCGGGGGGCGCTTGCGGATTGATCCCTACTGTTTTGAAGTTCGGTCCAAATATGACAAGGGGCGCGGTGATGTAGTGGCTAGACTACTCTCCTCCCACCGAGGTGAACAGGGTTAGATTCCCGGTGGGGTCGCGGGAGTCTTTCCGGATGATGGCGCTGGTTGGTGGATTTTCTCGGGGATCTCCAGTGTGCCCCCGCCATTTCATTCCGTTGCTGCTCCACACTTCATTTCACTCTCGTCAGCTATCAAGACCTCGTTTTATAGAGCCGTACAAATCTCTCCGTTCCACTTCACTCGATTCACTTAAGGGGGATTGATCCCTGCCATTTAGGAGTTATTTTCCTCCAAAATCTGGCAGTAAGAGAATGTTTGCATTTGTCAGATCGACAAGGCATATGGTATAGCTTGACACTTCCTGAAATCCGTACATATTATTGGTTTTGTTTTATCACCTCGGTAGTCGTTTACATAAAATAGGCACTAATGTCTTCTCAGCTATTCCCTGTTAGAAAGTAATTATTGCAATGAAACTGCGAAAAATTCAGAACGTTTGGGAAAAACTATTATCTGTGCCCTGTTGCATCGATAATTTTGATTAAACCTCTGAAACAGAAGGCATAGCGAGAAAACTGCGTAGTGTAAGTTGGAAGTAATTGAGGTTGATAGAGCATATCCTTGATTTTTTTAAATACAAATCTTCGTAATCAAATTTTATGAACATTCGACATCAAAGCTTGGTATGGCTTAGACGACTTCGTAACAGAATTTAATTTTGCGCTTTTTTCAGTTAATGATTTTCGTCCCACGTGCAAAAATACGCATTTAAGTAGTTAGGGAATCTTTGAGATTACAGTTACAGACGTGAATAGACTGAAGGGGGAAAAATAAGCTGGATTTAAAAACAACTATTAAAATGTTCCCTGTGCTTTGGAATACTTTGGTTTTTAAATATTTTATCTGAAATTTAAGTTACTGAGGAATATATGGAGATCAAAAATGGTGGGATCTTTCTTCCGTAAGCGACGAAGCTGAAGTGGGAGAGGACAGTTTATTGAATTATAAGAATTGCTCTCTGATTGACGTAGAGCACTGGACTGTGTAGTACTAATTGTTTAATTAAGCGTGTAATATCTATGTGTAGGCCTAACATACATATCTGTGAAGTGGTCCTACTTGTGTATGTGTTTATTCTGTCTCGAAGAATTTTTATTACCAGACTGCTGTGTTGCTGGGTTTACAAATGGTACACGTTACTTCTAATTTGTAAGATCAAGTGTGTGCGTATTCCTATTTACTGTCGGAACGGGGCCTGGCAAAAGTATCTCGTCAGACTGCCTTCAATCGTTACTGAGGTGAATTTAATATCCAATCCTTACGCTGTTTTGTGTTATTAAGGCGTTAGGGTGGCGATAATTCTGATTTTTAATATGTATAACCAATTTAGTACTCGGTTTGGGCGATCATGACTGCATAGCTAGGGTTTGAACTCTACCAAGAAAATTCGTTACAGGTACTACAGCTGTCGCAACGTCATCTTCATATACACAGAGGTGTAGAAAACCCATTTTCTCCTTCCATTTATTATAATTTTGCATTAAGTTTGTCCCTCACGTTGTACACTGTTGTGTAGTGTGTATGAGGAAGTAGTCTTCGTCGTTACATTTCATTACAGTTAAGGTTTAATTGCGTGTTACATTTACAAAGGGTTCAAAACCCAGTCCTGCCATCCTTATCACGGTTTTCAGAGATCATTCCAGGTGAATGCTATAATGTTACTGTTGTGGCGAATTGAACACTACTAAAACTGAATTGCCACTAGTGGACTGTGTAACGAATTCCAGCCAGAAAACAACTGACTGGCGGCAGCTGCACGCGACTCAACTCGCCGCCATGATTTCAAACACGAAACTGCTCTTATTCCTGTACCTATAGCGCAGGGCCTCCGACCCTTGAGTCAGCGTTGACAAATGAAGGATGCGCGGTGCAAAAAATGCGGCGGCTGATTAATCGGGCGAACTGGCGAACAAGATTCTGTGACGTATCGTGGTGGCGAGTGTGTGTTCAAGTACAGCTTCAAGAAACAAATACTTTTATTAATCTGTCGTTCAATAAACAGTTTCGAAAGCTCTCCCGTGTTTATATAGTTCAAATTGTTTAACGATGGTGTGGATTAATTTAACTTAGAAATACGTCGAAGAAGGTTACAGAAACAAACAACCAAAGGTAGAATAATTTCTAAACATATTTGCCTAAAATTTTAGACTAAGCAAAATTTCGATGATAATCCCTACAACAGAGCCACGCCTAGTCCTACCAATTCCTGTGACCTCGCAGAATTGGAACATGCTCCATTCATTATTCAGATTATTGCCCGCTTCTTGTATAAAAAACTTAACACTATTTTATTCTGCATATGCTTTGTGCAACGAAAGCTATCTTATAATCACGGCTATTATTTATCAGTCTTAACTATCGAATTCAATAACGTCATTAAGTATGCGAGATATGATGCATATCGTGAAATAAACAAGTGGTGTTTATTGGTCTGTCAAGGCAGAAACGTATATCTGTTTTGTGAAAGTTGGAGTAGGTCCAGACGAATAGTGTTTCGATGGCAAGTCATTACGCAAACGTAACTGCATTAAGGTCACGCTGATATAATGCTGAGAAAGTATGTTTGACCTAGTTTGTTTCTATACTTTGTCACCGAAGAACTGCATATTTGTTAATTCATAGTATTTCTCGAAAGAACTTTTTACGGAAGAGCTCGTATTAAGAGTTCTATGAGACGGCTTCTCAGACCAGGCGGATCTGGTATATGAAGTAAACAAACCTACAGAAATGTTTCACAAATATGTTTGATGTCAGTGTACCCCGTTCACCAAGAGCTTGGGTTTTTCAAAATAACGGCAACAGGTTGTTCGGGCCAAATAAAAATCAAATGCAAGCATGACTTCTGCACTATGAGTAAACAACTGTTTAAGCGGATACGTGAGATCTCTACGACTACACAATGTACGCCATTTTTTTTTTTTACTGCGCGATAACGTCTGGCAAAAAGTTCTTCCTACACAGCCTTCAGATATTTTGAAATAATACGTATTTAACATCGTCAAAAACAATAGTACTCAGCTTGAAAAATCATATCATCTCTAAACCATCTACAATTTAGAAATTTCCTGCAACTATGAATTACTACTATGAACCTTTTAAAACTATCCCGAGCACAACTTTCACTTTTGTTGCAGTAACTTCAATGCATCAATATAACTATTTTCGTAAGGCATGCGTAGCAGACTAAAGATTGTATTAATAAATGGCCTTGAATTTATTGGATAAATTAGGAATTTGAAAGGAATTCTAATATTGTTTAGAAAAAGAATAATCATTATATTTACATTTTCAAATTGTATTTAGCCTATGTAATTCCAAACTGGAACGTTTTTCACGTAGATACGGCAGTGCTACATTTATTTTGCCGCCGGTGGCAAAGTAATTAGCATGCGTTGTGAAGATGCTCATTAGTGTGATCATCTGCACGGGACCATAAGGAGCACGCGGACGAAATAGTGGAGCACTTTGATATGCGACGTGTGAAGTTGGGTCCTGTTGCAAGTGCGACGTGCAATGCTTTGCCAAACTGTCCCGCGAGCCGGGTACGCAGTGCATAATGATGCGACGGTAGTGCGACCCTCGCTATTCCGTGCCGCAAGTTGCCAACCCACCACAGTTCATGCCACTCCTTCACAATAGCAAAATAATCTGGCACTCCCATTTCCTCACTAACTGCATTCAAGAAAATACTTCGTAAAAAAAATCACGCTGCTGTCGCCCTGAAAATTGTCGGTCGCTATCTGGCTACACTATCAAATTCCTGAATGGTATAACGACAGAAAAAGTTATTACAATTGCAGGTTGCTTGAATTTACTTTTAACAGGAGGGCAGAATTTTAGGGAGGTCACAGGAGTTGAAAACAGTGCCAGCCTTAACGAAAATTTTATGTTTTACTAGTCATCAATTTGCATTTAAAAGCTTTATTTTAATACGAACTTGTAAAAAAAGTTGTCGCTGGAGTTCCTCAGTACTTAATCGATGTAATGCGCTTGTAGGAAAAATTGTGTACCCCTTTCTTTAGTGATTTATAAAAAGACCCTGTACTTGGGTTTAGTCTAGTGTTCATCTGTCGATGATACAGTAAGGAATCGGTCTCGACTAGATAGCGCATGATAAAGCTGTATGCACTGTGATGTTGGCTCAGCGTCTTTCAAGGAGTGTCAAATTCACTGTGCACCGATTACATACGCCATACAATGTAAGTGAAGTCTACAACACCTGTCGCCAACTGAATTCGCGAGCTTTTACCCTTTCTACAGCACACGCCTCTCACGACCCGGTCAAAGTTCTCGGCGTCGGCTGATGGCCCTTTCTTTGTTTCTATACCGGCTCTATTTTTCGAAATTGTGTACGTGACTGACGAAGAGGGAAAATGGGGGGGGGGGGGGGGAAGGTGGAGATAGAAGTCCAGTAACACGCGCGTGTCGTGGATTTATACATAACAGATCCCGAAAATAATGCAGATGTCATCGTTCGACCCGTCCCTAACCGGTTCTATTATACAAAAAATAAGAAACTGCCCTGATCGCAAGGACCAGTTCCATACATTTACACTACCTTCTTTTTTGTCTCAACAGCACGATTGTAAAAGAATAACCATTTCCCGATTCTGCTCTACACAATAGTTACTCGTGCTGGGATTAACTAGAATATACATTAAACTAAAGCGTTTTTGCAAACATTTTTCATGTCTGAATACGTATCCAGTGATCTTATGATATTTAATTATATATACAAAGCGAGTGTAAATCGTACTGGCTGTTTCACATGTGTTTAGTTTGTATGAACTGGTGCGTTGTTCCTTTTATGGCAATCTTAAAAGTTTACTCTGTCAATCGCGGACTGACTGAGCGTCTTAGCAGATCGTTGGCCACTTACCTGGAAATATTATATAGTACCCCTGACTAACAAAAAAAAAAATCATCTTAGTAAAATGATTATGTAAGTTCCCAATAAACGATGCGAATACGAAATAAGTAGCTACAAACCAAGTACCTAAAGAAAACTATCACATAGTTGAATTTTTAAAGTTTCCGCTGGAGTATTTCATTCACGAAATACGATGAAGCTCAGAGTTTAAAAGATTCTTTCTTGGAGTGGTAAATTATTTAACTGAAACAGCGGTCGTAGAGTGTAGTCAACAGATGGCGGCTGCCTCCTTTGTTACCGCACGCCGAGGGACGAACTTCCACTGCCGGATTCGTCAGTCGGTATCTCTGCAGTCTTCGTGAACTTGCGAGATACAGATTGGACGCGAATAAAAGTGTTAATCTGAAAGGACTGTTTCTACAGCCAGCACCATCCATTCAGCTCCATTTATCTTACTCATTGTTATACTGAATTTTTACATTTATTTTACTTATAAAATTTTATGTTACATTTATAATCAATACGTATTAAAACAATGAGAAAATAAGTGTGTTGGTAATGTCCAGTAAGAAAGTACTTATGCAAAGTACTATTAAACTGAGTGCGCATGAATGTGGCGTGTTGTCCCCTCGGTGCATTTTTTTTAGCCTTAATTCAGCTTTCTTCGCAATAATATAAAGTAGTGTATCCTGAAAGTATCACTTCAGCAGGGCTTCAGAAAAGTTGGAAGTAACTATGAATGGACTATATATAGCTTTTATTCACACGTGCCTGGTGTATACAGATGTTCACGATAAGCAGCCTTGGAAAATAGTCACTGCTCCTACCGGCTATTTTAACGAACGCACTGAGTGGCATGCGCCGGTAAAGTTGTTAACGATGATAATTTAAATTATTTCATCCCGCTTTCTGTTTTTTAATGCACCGAAGTGTAAAATTAGCAGATTTGTAAAATATTTAATTTTATAATAATTTCACAGTTTCACTTGGCCGATGCATGTGAGGCCCATGGCAATGTTAATTTTACATAAGGTGTGGTATAAGAATACAATACTTTCATACATGTAGATCTTATGCTGGGATTTGAAAAATGATCATTTTATCGTGAACAGCATATACCAATTCAGACTCTTCAATCGCGTGTTCTACTACAGCATACATTGTGAACATCAAGACCGAAAAAAGGGTTCAGGCAGAGATTCAAGAAAGAAGCAGTGGGCCTCCCTGACACAAATGCTGATACTATAAGATGCACGCTTCGCGACGGGGCGAAGACCGACCGCGGTTACACCGGGCGCTGATTGGCTGGGAGCGGCCCATTGTCTCACGTATCGCGCGCACGCTATCGCTGAAAGGTGATAGAGAGGGAGGGGGGGGGGGGCTGGGAGAACAACACTACTACTCGCCTCTGCTGCAGCAACTGGTTCTGCCACTCTGGCCTGGTTCCCGTCGCCACAACAACTACGTCAAACAACGCGCCGCCGTATAGTTTTTGTGAAATTAGACCGCTCAGTTTAGAGGTCAGGAGAAGCTGAACGTAGTGTGTTCCGAACTCGCTAAACAGCACCATAACCATGTGGTGAATGTACTAAATGTATTTTAACTAGTATTATTCAAATTTTTCTGATAATGCATAGTGTATTGTTCAGCAGACTGCCTAAGTGTGATATTAGAGATGTGGCTTTATTTGTTTATCATATGGAATAAATTTCAATTATTTATTGGCTTATCTCAAACAGCTTTGAAAATTAAATGCCTTAAATACAACGGACAAGCTTTTTTTTTATAGTCTCGTAAGTTAAAGGCCACCAACGAGATTACTTTGACATATGTAAGTATAACACATCGCAGAACAGACAATTTTGTCTTAATTTCAAGTCTTGAGCGTTTGTCCGACTTGGCCTTCCAAGTTGTCAAGGTCAGATATCGGCGACTACAGAGGTTATTAAGGATTTGGAAATGAATAGATACATCAACGCTGAACTCCTACGGACGTAGAAAATTATTTATACTTTCGAGCCATACAGAGAACACTTACAGAAATCAGTTTTCAAACGTATCTGATACCCTAGACAAACTTATGTTCTACTGTATGGCCATTCAGTACCAGACCATTTTCCAGTGGTCAACAAAGCATGTAAGAATGAACCGTGAAAACGCGGCACAGTCTTCATTCGCGAGGTTTTATTTTGCTCGCTTTGGCACTGCCAGACACCATGCTAATTTCTGCATGAAGAAGGCAAACCAAGCCTTGTTTTTACAACACGGCACAGCCAATCATTATTTTTTTCATTGTGTGGCGCCGAAAGACAATGACTGTAAACACTGAAGTTACACACGAGTCCCGGCTACACGTGGTAGTTTTCACAACAAAACAAACCAACCACAACAAATATCTCACGTGCGTTTAGTAGGCCTATTCACTACATAACCACAATCCCTCGTAAATAAATTAAATTTGTTTACATAATATGGTGCATTTTCTTTTTCAAGGCATGGCAGAAGACACTACATATATGCGCGATATTTTTTTCTAGACATCTTACACCTAGATATAAGCCAGTTTACACATAGCACCATTGTACATGCAATATAAATATCCACAATTTGCATAAACCCATCCCACAACGCCGATTTTTCACATACAGGCAGAAATTTCCGATTCATCAAGTACTACACGGCTCGGTTTGAAAGCAACAAATTTAAACGAACGTCAAGTTTTCCGAAATAGCTCAAACAATCATGCCAGCGTAATTTGTACCTCACGTCGTGACTTAACACGCGATAACAGTATACCGAACAAGGTGCGGCAAGTTTTACAAGTCCTGTTTTTAGTCTCAAGGCCATAACAACCAAAGCGGTCTCTCACGATTATCACGTTCACGTCGTGGCACAGCCAATCAGATACGCCAGCTGCAATCTTACTGAGTAGCCACCAGCAGAGACTCGTTACCATGGTATTGCGTGACCAGACTGACACGAGAGACCCACAGCACAACGCACTAAGAGGCTAGAGCCACCTGAACGAAGAGAAAACGCCATTAACACAGACTTGGCACTAGCACGTTCCGTGAGATAGGTAATGTAAGGAAACGCTGAAGCATGTCTTTGTGCGTCTTTAGCATCGAGGTAGGTAGGGCAGTGAGATCGTTAGAGACTGAGTAATTGCTCAGAGAGCAGGAGTGGAGAAGGGATCTCCCACAGTCTGTAGGATAGCAACTGTTTGGACTTGCGACTTTGTAAATATGGATATGATAGGATTTTACATCAGCCGTAATTTAACAGCAAAACTTAATGTAGTTTGTTTTACTGACTCCTTAATGCTTGTGTGGGACTAATCTTAAATTTCCCGAACGAGCAAATGCATTGGTAAAACAATGGACTCACATTCGAGAAGGCCCGGACTCGATTCCTGGCCCGACCATCCTTTATGATCTGTTTCCTGGGGTTTTCCAAAATCCCTACAAGGCGAATGCTGGGATTGTAAATGCACAGTGATGTCGAACCTGGTGGATTACCTTCCCATTCCTGAATTACGGTGCTCTACCGAGGTCTTGTTGCTTTTCAGGGGCACTCGAATAACTTTATGTATAAAAATAAATTTTGGTGTCCGTATAACTATAGTAAATTTTGTCTAGATGACATTCTGTGTTAGAGGCGTGAACTTCTGTAAAGGTATCGTGAATTTGAAATGTTCACCACGAAGTTTAACGCGTTCAGTCGCAAACTTGGGAGACCGAAGATATATGCACGCGTAGTAGGGTATGTTTGTGGTAGGCGCCGTACACAAGGAATCTGTGGTCGGCGGTGTTTTGGACGCCTTCCTTGCGAGAGATCTGATTTTTTGAAATTTCTGTGTCTCTAATTGGTGAATAATTAGACGTCAACGAGCACAGTAAGTTTTCCGCTGGTTGCAAAAAGCACGCTCGACATGAGTAAAGCGCCAATTAAAAAATTAAACTGTTGTAATACTTGGGCTTCTCGGCGAATTTGGTGGGCCACGATGGTGTGGTGATTAGACTACTCGCCTCACACCAAGGCGAAACGGGTTCGTTTCCCGACGGGGTCGCACCCGGATTTTCGCATGTAGGAATCCTGCCGGACGATGCTGCTGATCGGTGGGCTTTCTCGGAGATCTCCAGTTTCCCCCGACCTTGCATTCCGGCACTGCTCCATACTCGCCTTGCTTCACCCACATCGGCTTTCAAGACCGCGATGTCAACAGCCACCCAAATCAATAGGCAGTCGTGTTGAAAGTTTTAATTAATTTCTGAAAGTATAAATTAGTTGACGGCTGCCACGACGGAGAAGATAGCATCATGATTCCGCAATAAAAAATGCCGGCTCTTCTGGCTTAATTGAGACGCCTCCGAATGTCCTGCTGCTGCCCACATCTAGAATGTCACAAAAGGGAACGACGACAGCAGCGCGCGCGTCTTCCTGGTCGCGCTCTCGCTGCGGGATTGGTCCACACAGCTTCCCAGCGTCTCAACGCCGGCCACCGCGCTAGAGTTGCCAACTTTGTGAATTTCTCACCAGGTACAATGCTCTAAGAAGATTGCCTATTGGCCAAATTTCATATTTGCGACAGGTTTAAATGTTAGCGATTTCTGCAAGATCTGTTGACATGAAGGAAGACTATATATATTTTAAATATTATAAGATTATTGCACTTTTGGTCCTTGCGGGCTTGTTCATTTCCTCGGAATATGATATGTATGCCTACGCCCCCCCCCCCCCCGGGTTAAGATGCATGACAAGTTTTATATTGCATGTGAATTATCTCTATGTAGGTAGTAGTTAGGACTATTTCTTGCGGGAATAACGATACGGTTTGGTTGCGTTGTACACGAAGTTTATAGGAACCTCTACACTGGAAAAATAAGTTGTTTGAAAGATTTTTGCGATAAGGGTGAACGATTAAATGAAATGTTTAGAACGTACCACATTGCTGGAAAAGTACTTTAAATACCCTTTTATATAATTTGAGAGTACTGTGCTTTTGCATGTATGACTAGCAATTGTTATAAAATTCAGATGGAATATTCACACACACACACACACATATATATATAATATATATATGTATGTGTATGTATGTATGTGTATGTATATGTATGTATATAATACACGCATAGATACATTTTTAATTTTAAGTACTTTTAACGAACAATAATAAATATTTGTAAACCTCCGGAAATAAATATTTTGTCTAAATATAATTTGAAGAAGACCAAGATTACAATCTGGTGACTTTATGATTTTTGTATGTCGGATCGATTTTAGTGATTTTTTTCTCGAAATAGTTGGCAACTCTGGACGGGCGGCGCAGAATGCCGCACGTGGGTTGGACGGCTGTGGTCGGACGCTATATGGAGGACTTTGAAGGTGATCGAGAGGCTAGTCAAGTCAGACCGATCGTCACTCAAGGTCGGACGACATCTCGAGACTGGTAAAACAGTGCTCTTCCTCGCCTCTTGCTTCATATAACGGTTTGAAGAAGCTTTTATTTACTTCGAGCACCTGAGGCGTGGCTGCAACGGTAATGTTGCAGCATCTCGCGTCAGTGAGAGGAAAAACAGTCTACGCTGAAAAGGCACATACTATAGTCTGTTCGGGGTTTCCTTACGCTTTTTGTATCTAACCTTTGAAAAATCACCCCATGTATGACGTGATTTGCTATTTTCTGAATGTCTTATATCACAAGAGTTTTATACTTCTATTAACATAAAAGTTCCTAATTTTTTTATTAAACCGTACTTTATAGACCTATTTTATCTATAAATATTTCATTCATAATTAATATGAACAAATACATTGAGAAAACAGGTATGTTGGTAATGCCTAGTAGTATAGTTCTTAGAAGTATAGGGTGAGTCCTTTAAAAGAGGCCCCGTGGGACATGTGTAACTGAGCGAGAGAATGAGGAAATACAGTCCAGTGTGACAAAATACCTAGAGTAGGTGCCGGAAGTGGCCGCCATTGACCTCGAGGCAGGTGTGCAGACGACACCAAAAGTTTTGATGACACTGCACACCAGACGCAGAGCTTCGGAGTATGCAGTGGAGCTTCCATCAACACGTGTGGATTGTCACCTGACCAATGACGCATGTTCTGGGAGTTTACGTACCTTGACAGATGGAACCATGCTTCATCGGAAAAGGATACTTATCTATCCTGCAACACCTCCGGAGCAATATTTGACAGGAACCACTCGCAGAACTGCACTCGAGCTGCCTTTTGCAAATCCAGCAACTGATGCACCACAGTAAATTCGTACGCGTCCAGGTCCTGCTTCAGGATCCGCATATATGTTGTCACACTGGACTGCATTTCCTCATTCCCTCGCTCAGTTACACACATGTCCCACGGGGCCTCTTTTAAAGGACTCGTCCTGTATATTATTAAAGTGAGTGCACACGAATGCGGTGCGTTGTCCCTTGGTAATTATCTCGATTTAATTAAGCTTTGTTCGCATGTGCCAAAGGAATGCCCTGGAAGTTGAACATTCGCAGGATTTCAGAAAAGTTGGAAGTTACCGTCAGTAGACTATGTAGAATACATGTAGCTTAAGTAAATACAATTAAATTCACGTGCAACATAAAGGTAAATATTAATTTATTATTTTACAGCTAAGCCTACCGTATCAATAAATTTGTGCGAACACAAAATAGATAAAACATATATTTTCATGGAACAATAATAAAAGGCAAGTAAAATAAAAAATTTAAAAAAACACACTACTTTGCTTTGTAAAGGGGTCAGTACAAAAATTAAGGCAGTGTGTTGCATTAAGTATATTAACGGCAGTGTTTAAAGCTGTCGTTAGCTGTTAGATTATTCGCTCCGTATGTGCCAGTTTTCTTTGCTTGCAAATGTTTATACAGGATCTGAAGGCGGTGGTAATGTTCGAAAAAGGGAGGTTTAATTTTTTACTAAATAAACCAATAATTTACCACTTAATTTGCATCACTTGGTAAAAACAATCACCCCAATAAATAAGTTAATTTTCATAACTACGGCCAAATGTGTGTTTCGGAAACGTATATGCGCAAGTTAGACGTAAACGACCTACGTGCAGAACATTTAACCTCCTCTTTAATCATTGCCTGCGTGTCTTTGGCGAGAAGATAGCTTATTAGCTGTCTGGACCAACCAGAATTAATTTATCAGAGACTGAACGTCCGTGATCTGTGGCCAAACATCTAAGATGCGTGAAAAATACAATTCAATCACGAATTATAACTAGAATCAGAATTGGAGTATGGCAGTAGTGCTAGTTGTGGAATCTTTCCGTAAAGTACAGTTGCCTCTGAGTAATTTTTCGTCCAAAGCAAATATGTTGGTAGTCATTACAATAAAAACTCATTCTGTATTAAATAACTCTAGGGAATCAAATTGAACTAGTCAGAAAATCACCGCAAAGGATTTTGATGCTCGTGAGACATTACTGAAATCCAGGCCGTCTGCCTGGGATCATCCTGCGCACTTCCCAGAGTTGTGGCAAATTGCGTATAGTCAATTCACGGGCTCTTCGGCCTTTTTAAATCAAACCTTTGAAAAATCTCCCCATGTATGACGTGCTTGGTTTTTTCCAACATATGCCATGTGTCACAAGCGTTTTATACTGGCCTTCATAAAAGTTACTTTTTTTTTTTTTGTGTTAAATGGGAATGTTTTTCGTATTTTATCTATCAATTATATTACTTCATTTATAAATAATTTGAACAAAAACAGTGAGAAAACGTGTGTTTTGGTAGCGCCTAGTAACAAATAGTTCTTATACAAAATATTGTTTCAACAGAGTGCGCACGAATCCGGTGCGTTGTTCCTCTGGTGTAATCTTCCTGACTTAGTTAAGCTTAGTTTGCACGAGGTGGAGGAATATCCTGGAAGTAGAACTTTACCAGGGCTTCAGAAAAGGCCAAAGATACCGTGCATCAGCTATACTGTGATTTCTCGACGCATTCGTAACTTCCTCTGCGAGTGTCGTGCCCAGGCCTATAGCGAGTGTTCTCTCATGCTCGCCAGTCTGTAGGCCGTCACGGACTGGTCTACAGCTCGGCGACAATGTAACGGCCCGGCAGCATATCTGAGCCGGCTGAATTAGTGGAGCTCTACGTAATCCCATCGACGCTTTCAGGATCATTCTCCGTAGTCGTCGTTAACTCTGAGGAAACCTGGATGGTAGAGATTATTGCCGAAATTGCAACTGACACTCGGTGCCATCTTTGTCGCAGGGCCGTCCAATCTTCGCGAATCTGGATACGTCGTGAACCAGGCGACCGCTGGTAATCCATCTCCACTCCCCCCCCCCCCCACGAAACGTCTCAGAACAACTTACTCCTGTCAGCTGATGGGGTACGTGCGGGGGAAAGGCACACCGCCTTTGCGAGCGACTCTCCAAACTGTGACAGTGTGATTTTCAACCCTCGCATAATTTGTTTTCAAATACCTTCCAGTATTCCTACACTGGTTACATTTCTACCTCACGTTGATAGCTTATGTATGTCGCCTCATAACCCTTCATCCCACTCTCGCACTGCGTCTTTGGTTATGGCCCTGGAGACGGACCGTCGTAGTATTGATGCAGGATATCGGTATTATTACAAAAAAAAAAAAAAAAAGAAGCCATTTAAAATTTTCTCTCATATTTTGACGTCACTTTCTTGGCTTTACGCAAGGTAGCGCCTTTGTAAACTCGTTTGAGATATTGTGCGGGATGACTATCACGAAACACTGTTTCGTTTTTGAGATTAGAAAAATCTTCGAAACTGATTTGTCATGAGGAGGGAACAGTTTCTTTATATTAAAGATATTTTTCGTATCAAAGATACTACAGTAATCAAACGAATATTTGTATTTATTACGCTACATATTACATATAGAGAAGCCATACTTTTGAAAATGAAATTCACACATTTTCAACCGAATAAAAGTTTATGGTTAAGGACCAGTAAAATATGCGTTATTATTTGTCGTCACGAAATACTTCACAGTCCTGTAGATACTAGAGACTATGTCCTTATTTCATTGGCTGCTGTCTGGGTGCGAAATCATTCACCTTATGTTAAGATTGCACATTATTTGGTTACATCACTGTGAAGTTGTAATAATTGACGGAAACTTTTACAGGGCGTGTCAAATGAAGCACGGGCCAATGAAAAACGCAGAACAAATTTACACATGCTTAAAATATAACTTTCCCCCAGAATATAAAGCGAAATCTGCAGGTGTCTACGTATGGTGTATCCCGTATTTCATGGTGGCTAAGTGCGACGTAGTCGGAGCCGCCGTAACAGGCAGCCATGTAGAATGGAAAGCTCGGCGCGGTGATCGCTTGGCTGTTAGTCACTGTGGCGCAACATGGTATAGCGTTCACCTGAATTGCCGTGTTGGAGGAGAGGGTCGTGGGGGAGATCGTGTGAGGGCTTTGACAGCTCCTACAACCGGCTCATGACCGAGCGAACCACCTGCCGCGCGGGTCGCCAGCATCACTGGATGAGCGCCTGCACGTTACGATGACCTTATACCCTTTTTCTCAGAGCCCAGAAGTGCGCTCTTTGTACCTCTTGTGGGCGTAGTCGACTTGTCCCTCGTATACTTTAGGATGATTCGCAGTGCTAGGGACTGAAGCAGGAATGAGAATTTGAGTCCTATTGATTTAGTAATAAAATGTTAATTTCTCTCAATTGCTGTATTGACCATTCATTACCCCATTCCAATAACGTTGAATTACCCCCCCCCCCCAACATATAAAAATAGTCCCTATACTATCTAAACCTGAAATACTGAAAATTGATCCAAATCAGTGAGTACCATTGAAAGTGACACTCCAGATCTGTGCCAAATAACTTTATATTACGGTGGCTGAGTTTCACCTATACATGGGAGATTCCCACTTAAGGTCTAGAATTCCATTACCGCAAATAACGTGTTCCTATACACACACTGTTCACAGTAAAATGAGCACTTTTGAAAGCCCTGCTTAAGATCTACTTGTATGCGCGTTGTATATTCTTCCACTTTGTCATGTGCCTCATCACTTTATTCATGCATTGGTCAAGTGAAACTAAAATTATTAGAAAAGTAAATATTTAGAAATCTGTTAATTTTTACACTTCGATGCTTAAAAAAACAGAAAGCGAAAGAGAGAATTTAACTCATCGCAAATATTTACCAATACTTTTATTAGTTGACATTAAGATTTGGAACTACTTCCCCTCCATCGTTGCCAACTTCACTGGTCGCATGTCACTTAAGGCACTCGTTAAAATATATGAGAGCAGGGCCAGAGATTTTTTCAAAGTTCGATTTCAAAAGTGCTCACTTTATCGTGAACAGCCTTTCAGTTTATTTTATTCGCCACTTATTGGTAATAGCTTACCAATTGCCTCTCAATGAATGATATTCCATCGACTGGAATCGCTGATTCGGGTTTAGTGTATAGGATCGAAATGACCTGCTACGCACTAAGAATGAATGAAGACGAACCCCTCGAAAGAGTATTCGTTTCACTGAAGATACCCTGGGTTCATTGCTTCTTTTCTGCTATTCCCATTCCCTGGTCTGCCACTCAGACACGTCTTGTGTGTGATCTTTGATGATTGTTAATGAGGGCAAGTAATTAATAAAAATAGTATCGTGGGCACGCGCAATTACAAGGCTACGTCGTCGCAGAAAACACAGATGGTGGCACGGAAACATAAATTGGAAACAAGCCAATATTAGCTATAGTCAACCTGCATCAATTTTCATGAATGAACTTTAATATTATTTGTTGACTACAGCTGATCTTGGCTTCTTTTAAATATATCTTTTGATGTCGTAGTCTGTTTTTTCCTGTAATAACGTAGCTCCGTAATGGTGTTATATCCAAAAGATAAATTTTTAATTTAATTGTTTTGTAGCTGCCACAGGCTACACTGGAAAGTATTCAGTCGTGCTCATTTTTTAGGGTTTTATTGGGTAAACGGATACTTGGATACTTGCATCGAGGATACCTTCTCCTTGGACCTTCCTGTTCGTATGCATGCAGTAATTTAAAAAAACGCATACGCCTCAATCGTCTGATAACACACACCGGAAGTGTTTCCACGCTGAATAGTCTCCACTCATCGTATATATATAAAGTTTAACATGTTGAGTGTCTACATAAATAATTTACAACTCCCGTCTCATTGGCTTGAGTTTGCCATTTTCTCCATAAAATAAGCAGCATGAAGTTTACAGCAGTGAAATCAGCGTTAACGTTGCGCGCTAGCAGCATAGCCGGCATTGAAAAAGATTCCGATGTTTATACTTTCAAACAAATGGAGTAATTATACTGGCATGTAATTCTGGGCAATGGTTTGCTAACGCATCATTGCATCCTGCAAAAAGAGACTAAGGCTGTAAATAATAGTTATGTGAATACATTAAAATCAAATTTGGTTCTTTTATTTTTATTAAGACCTCCATCCCCCACGAACAAACCACTTTGGCGTTCGTGTGACAGTATGTTAAAGTTATGTTCTGAATTCAGTTCTTTTTTAAATACCTTCTTCTTAATAAGTTTCTATTTTAAATTAATTTATTTTGGTTTGGAGATTGGAATTTCATGCTATTCGAAAACGGTTTAACCGCCAGGCAGTCCTTAGTTGGTAAATGCGCATTTGTTGCCGCAGCACTTGGTAACGCTGTTTTTATGTATACGAAAAATTCCTAGTATTAGGTTTTTATCCTTCAGCGTTGGTCACCCACGTCGTTGTTTTTCACATCTCAGAAGTATTGTAATGGCATTCGGTCCTCGTTGAAAATTTCTTGGTGGATTATTGAGCGTTGAGTTCATGATGCTAAGAACGTCTCTCGTAGTTTTTTTTTCCTCTCCTTGCTTTTTTAATACTTGTTTTTGTAATACTTGTCCACCGGCCAAACGGCAAAGGAACTGGTTTGAAGAGACCACGGATTCGACGAAAATATCACACATCTACTTGCTCGTCTCGCTGTCCGGAACGAGACGTAAAAACACTATCGTGTCTTTTCACCACAACACACGTGAGCTGTTTCTCAGAAAGAGATTGCAATGGCGTCTAATGTTTTTCATTTCAATGCAGTGCGTAAAAACTCCCTGGTTGAATATGTGTTTCTAATTTTGTGTTCTGTTGTACAGTATTAATTTGCCTACTACATTAGTATTATGGTTTTCAGATAGCCATATTTTTCATTTAACTTTATCTACTTTTATCCGTTAAAACCACAATTTTAGTGATGGGTCACAATAGAAATTGCGAAGGGAGTACATTTCAACCAGAGAAATAAACTACATTAAGATATGTTTTTCATGCCCCCCAAACAGTTTTATAATCTAAAGTAATTAAAAATTTCTAAAAATTGAATCTTAACATGCCTCAAGAATATTACAATTTCACGCTTTGTATTTCATTTTTTAATTACGTTGTCCAATAACAATACAATGATGACAATGACTGGTAGTTATGCAAAATACACGCTGCAAAACGTTATTTGCTGGAAATTGTACTGTTTACAACTGTACAGCCTGGGTTGTGTTTCACCGAAATTCAAAATATTGGTTACTTGTATTTCAAATTTATCCAGAGCGTAAACAATAACCTCACACGGAAATTACTAAATACTAACTCAGAGGGCGAACCTTTTTTGATGTGCCACATTTATATTGTTTTGCTGTACGCGTGCCACCAAATATATTTTGTTATTCAAAGAATTAAAAATAACTGAAAATGCTTCAAATATAACATTTCTTTAGTTTTTAGTAAAGCAGAATTTTCTAATGGAAAATTTAATATCCGGATAACAATGTTGGTAAAATCTTTTAATGTAATTTTTAATGAAACATAAGGGGCAACGGTGGCGCAGTGGCTAGCGCACTCGCCTCCCACCTAGGCGATCCGGGTTCGATCATAGGCGGGTTCGCTCCCGGATTGTCGCATGTGGGAATTGTGCTGGACGATGCCGCTCGCGAGCGGGTTTTCTTGGGGAACTCCCGTTTTCCCCGCCCTTGCATTCCAGCGCCGCCTCATCCTAGGGTCTCATTTCATGCCATGTTTAGGGACGACGGGCACCTACGGATCCCGGCTGGAAAGCCCGTCATTCGGAGGATGTTGCCTCGCCCTGTGTCCACCCCCCCCCCCCCCCCCCCCCACTGGCATTAAAACTAAGCCCGCTTTTCGCAAGCGACACGCGCACTGCGGGTTGGTCCCCAGGACTCATTCTTTATCTCCGTAATTGAGTAAGGTTTATTATACTCCGGAGCAACACGTGACTTCTAATGGGATATGAGTTCGGCATAGTGTGTTCCAAAAGGTAACTTTTCATTAAAATTTTAATGCATTACAACAGGAGATATATCCTTCTAAAAAAAATTATATAACATAAACTATTGTACTGCTGAGGTAATTACTGATAATTATGCACCCTTTTGATATAACTTATGACATAATAAGTAAATGTATATTTTAGTGAAGTGAAGAGATTTGGGCGGCTCGTAAGAGCGAGGACTTGAGAGCCGATGAGGGTGATTGAGGTGAGAGTGGAGCAGCACCGGAATGAAGGGGCGGGGGAAACGGGAGATTCCCGAGAAAACCCGCAGACCAACGGCATCGTCCGTGCGAAAATCCAGCGACACGACCTGGGATTGAACTCGGTTCGCCTTGGTGGTAGGCGAGAGTGCTAATCGCTCAGCCATCGTGGTCTCATATATTTAAGTTATCAAGTTATATTTTATTTGTGATTATTCCAATTATTTGATTTTTTTTTACGAAGGAAATAGAGAAAATCTGGTACATTGCGAACACTAGCGCTTACCTAGTGGCGAACATTTTTGGTTGCCAAACTTCTAACATTGATATTTCCAACCAGTAGTAAAATTAAACTCGTAATGAGTTAAAGGATACGGGGATGACACCTAGACTCCCACGCAGTTGTCACCTTACACCTCGCTCCACGTCGGGAATGACTCATTGCCGGAAGGACGTGGTGGCGTGGCAGGAATGCGTCAAGATCCTCCTCCTCCGCCGCCCTCGTGGCAGGCAGAGGCAGGTTTCCCTGCGTTCGGCAGCGGAGCGCAGGTTACGACATTCCTTCCACAGTGTGACTTTCACCTGCTCGACTGTCGGCTTCGGTCGGGACGTGACTTGCCCCCGCAAGAGACCCGGGGATGTCATTCCGAGGAAAACCGCGAGCAAGGCTTCGACGGCTCTCGGGCTGCTGCTGCTGCTCTACTCTGCTCAGTTATGTAATGGTTACTGGGACTCTACTGCGGCGATGGCGGTACAGACGCGTTCACCGCGAATATAAAACTAGTGTCTATAAGGGCCGGGCTACAATTCACATACACCTAAAACACATGCACAGTTATAGCAGCTGTATCAACTGATATAACGATAATAATAGTAGTTTATGTTTGCTAAATTTAGTTCAAGAAATTAAGTTCTGTATAGTTGGTAGCGGTTTTTTCTGCCAAAAATAAATATTCCCCATTGATATAAGACGGTTTTTAAAATAAGTTATTTTCATTTCAATTTTTACTTTTAATGGTGCCTAAACACGTTACAAAACTTCCGTAGTTGCCATTATTCAGAGAAAAAAAAATCTGCATTAGGAATGAAGTAAACACATACACTTTCTTGATTCGTAAATAAGTTTTTTCATTTAATGATGTAGTACAAGTGTCGGAGCTTCTCATTGGCTGAATATTGACGCACAACAATTCTAACAAGGAAAGTTGAACCAAGTTGAACTTATCTAACTGAAAACAAGCACTTTAAATCTTATGTATGTTGCTGTGTTGTGTTAATGTGCTCGGGCCTCAAACAAGCAGGAGGAAACAGACTAAAGATAAAGTAGGCAGCTTATTTGTCTTCTGCGCATATACCCAACATCGACCTACCCCAAAGGAACACAACTGTCAAGTCACATGAACAGTGATAAACATGTTTGTTTATATATTTTTTTATTACAAGCAATTTATATGAACAAAATACTTTCACCAAATTGAATTAAATCAAGCTGCATTACAAATTGGTCAGAGGAAGTAAAAAAACACCTCAAAAGCACTTGTTTACTAATCAGTATTGTGAATTCAACTCCAATCCATGCAGTTTTTGCTAGTCGTGTTGGCAGAAAAGCAGTTCAGTGTTGGGACACGGAGATTGGTTGTGCGCAGACAGCGAGATCGGTCTACCTCATCTTTAGTCTACGGGAGGAAACGGGCGATCTCAAAGGCGTCTCTGAGACCGGACCTTTGGTGTTGCAATAAAACAAAATTTTAAATAACTCATTGATTAAATTATAAGTATTTTATCATATTTATTTTTTGTCCTATTTGTCTTCTCGCGTATAACTCTCAGATTAGTTCAGGTTATAGTGCCCGATAAGCATTGAGCGAAATAAATAAATAAATAAATAAATACTAAGAACCTCAGAGTTAAGACAAAAAAATAGCGTAAAGTTCCGTTTTCTCCACCTCTCATCAAAGTATTCTACCCTTACTACATTTAAACGAGCGATAAGAACATGCATCATGACAGAAACTCAAATATAAATAGGCTGAGTAAACGAACCATCTTTATGACAGATACGTCCTTACGCAGCAAGACATTGGGCCACTTTCATGCTTGATAGATCTTGTATATGCCAATTAGCCATTCAAAGTCGGGGACAACACCATTATACCTCTTACCGTTGTCAACCCATGGCACTTCTTACTTCTGCATGGCTTTACCGGTGCCCCGACATTACGCCTATAAGGCATTAATGTCTCGACCTTCTACTGCAGCATTTGAATTTCTTCACGTTGAAGTTGGTAAACAGTTGAAAGACCGAAGGGCGATGGAGACACACGGTATCGGCGCGGTGACGCATACGTGTCTGCATCTCATTGTCTTCCAAAGCAAGGGCTCATCGTAAAACATTCTGGAAATGTCTAAGTTGGGTGGGAATCGAACCTGGATCTCCCCTAGTGTGAGAAGCACCAGTGCTAACTTCGAAACGACGGAATCCGTAATGAAAACTAGTTGTTTATTATTATTTGTCCTCCATTGATATGTTATAGCGGGTTACACACTACTTTGCTAGACATGGGACAACGCATCAAACCGATTTAAAAAAAGTTGTTTCAAGTGCAACGCTTAATTTAATTTGTCTGTTTGCAAGAAGGTAAACTTAGAAAACCGATTAAGGCTATTCACGATAAAGTGAGCACTTTTGAAAGCCCTTTCATTCGGAATATTTGTCAGTAAATATACTATATTTTAGCCTTAGACGTAAACTTCTGAGTGCGATGGAATATACACACTATATGTACTTAGATGGTAATATTTATTTTAAAAGGTGGTTAAAGGATTAGAAAGGGCTGAAAGAAAAAAGTAACTAGGGCTTCAAAAGTGCTCACTTGACCGTGAACGGCCTATACATCTGGACACCAGCCCGTAGTGCAGACTGGAATGAAATAAGGGGTATTAGACTTCAGTCAGACTAGCTGTACGCCTGAAGTACGGACAACAAGGTGCGTGATGCTTCAACAGTGAGAAAGACAAATGAGAAAGAAGAGGAGAGAGGGCGATAGGGAGATGGGATTGTCGGGCTGGCGAAGAGGGTCAGGTGGAGAGGCAAGCTGTCTGCTCGGCCCCGATCTCCGCCACCTGTTCACCTCCTTCCGGAGCCAATGTAGTGAAGGGGGGGGGGGGGGGGAGGATGCGGCCCGTGCCACATACTCTTCGCGCAAGCCCATCCTTTTCGTCCCGCGGGTGGTTCCTGCACCTCACATGCCGAGCTTTCACCCGGGGATCGCCCGAGCAGCCCCACTCGACCCCTTTCATATTGCCTCGGCCTGTCCGAGTGGCAACGAGCGCAGTTGAGTTGAGGGATTTGGCCTCGAGGGCCGACGAGGGTGAAATTGAGCAGAGCCCGAATGCAAGGGCTGGGGATCCCCGAGAAAACCCGACGACCAGCGGTATCGTCCGGCACGATGCGATAATCCGGGAGTAACCCGGCCGGGGATGAGTGCAGTTGGTTC